>CM029770.1:24667852-25267852 GCA_017562165.1 Ectropis grisescens
AAATTTGATTAACCCCCGACTACCTCGGATCTCGGAAATCTAGGGGGAGGCCTATGTTCATCAGTGGACGTCTAGCGGTCCGCCAATTTTTGAAATCGGTCCTTAGTTCCTGAGATTAGCACGTTCAAAGGTCCAACAAAAATTGTCTGTCTGTAAAGTCGTTTGGTTTTCGGACGGTCATGACGAAACATTGATAGATGCGGTGCAAGCGTACAATGAGCGTAACGGCATAATGAGTGTAACGGGACCATGAGCGTAACGGGACATAACTTGACACTTTGTCATAAACACAGCTGGCTTTCACCGATTTATTAGACTTTGTCACGTCAAAAACATCTTCAGCTTTATAAAATTAATATATATTTGCAGATTTCTTGGAAGGTCTGACTAAAACTTTTGAATAGGGTGGTAAAAGAATATAAGACAATAGCAGACACATCACCATAGTTGCCAACCACTGACCAAAATGGACATAAAACCACAAAAAGAAAATGAATCGTTTTCTTCTAGAAACTAAGTTTTTCAAGCTGTTGATCAAACGCAGCCTATCTTTGATAAAACCTATTACTCGTACCAGAAAGTAAATCACAAAAAAATATCAAAACAGCTCAGCACTCAACTAAACATCTTGGCAAATCACTCACCCCGAACACATGTACCCACCCATTTAGTGGTGCGAAAGCCTATTAACTCTCTAATCACCCTTTTGATGCTTCATGTCGACGTATTAAAGGAAAACGTAGTAATACAAGTTCTTTGCTGGTTTAACATCTAATTTTCCGTTGAGCGGAAATTCATTTTTAGGAAACTATTAATTTGAGTAAAGAAAACTAATTAAATGATACTTGTGAGGTTTATTACGTGGCTGCATAGTTTTAGAAAGATAGTAAGAAGTGACGACACGAGCAAGACGTCGGCTTAATGGTAACCCACGCTCCTGTCCTCCTGTAAACGCGCAGCTATTGGAAAATAAAGAGTCCAAATCACTGCACTGCGCTTGTCACTCAGATATATAAAAGGCGATGTATGTCTATGCTCTGTACTTAATTTGAAAACATTGCCCTTCAAACAGGAACACAGTGACGTTTACACATTGTTTTCTTTATTTCGATTCGGATTTGTTTTTTTTTTGTTTGAAAGGTTGAATGAGTCGGAAATATCCTTACATCAAAAACAGTTAGTTAATCGTTTCTAAGTTATCGGCTCTTTTGGTAGCTGCGGTAGAAGTCTTAAACGCATAATGGTACTTGCTTTACGTGTCAACTTATGTGTGACCTAAAATTTGAAATAACTCTGTTAGGGTTGGAAACTTCAAAAAGTAAAGTCAAATAAAAAAAAAAAGTTCATTGATAAATGTACAATTTACACGTCAATTAATAAAAAACAAAAACAAAACTTAGTTAAATAGTGATCTGTATAGTGATTAAGTCATGTGTAATGTATTTAAATAAACGCGGTTGTAACACATATTTAATTAGTTAAATGGGCAAGTCACGTTTGATATGGTCGGCTAATCCGACTCGAGTTTCGGCCGCGTCCGGCGGCCTTTTCCAAGGAGAGTGTGCGCGCGTCATGGCTACTCGCCCTTCTACCGCCTGACTAAATCGGCTTTCGCTTTGCTATTGCGGGCTCTATCATTTCAAGCGGAAAGAAAAGAGAGAGAAATATCACAGCAAAGACATTTTTCGTTCGGCGGTACAACCCCCGTTTGGCACTAAACTCGAGTCATATTGTATCGTGTGAGTTACCCGTTTACCTAGTAATATCCTGTGTAATGTTTTAAACTTGGTATATTTTTATTAACTGGGACTATGTTCTTCCTACATTAGTAGAAGACACGAAATTTACAGAGCATTTTTAAATACATTGACTTACTGTTTTAGCATTCTATGTTGTCCCTTTGATGGCGGATCTTCAGGCTATTGATTAGGAGTCTGGGGGACATTAATTACATCGAGCTATTCATCTTGTCCGTAATTTGGTGTAAACTTTGAAGTGGTATCTTCTACACAAAAGAGGTGGTCTATTGGAAAGTTCAATGGACCGCTTTGAACTTAAGTTGGCCTATTGAAGCCTTGCCTGTGAGGCTTTATTAGTAAAAACAATAATTGGAAATTGATACCAGTAATTTCAGATGTCACTGGTTATTAAAATAATAATGATTAATTAGCAATAATAATTATTGTAAGTTTTTCTCTATCCATTCTACCCAAATAAATGATTACTTTAATAAATGACTTAAAACTCCATTTGTGCAGACATCATTTTGTTAGGAAAATATTGGTTACGCTAAAATTTCATGGTAAGAGAATCACCTTTAAATCCACACACATGTTTACGCAGTCAAGGTTTAATGTCAATTTTTGCCTAGTTATTTTGACGTGACGACGTTTAATAAATCGATGAACGCCGGCTTCATGCACAAAAAAGCGTCCCGTTATGTCCCGTCACGCTCATTGTCCCATTACGCTCATTGTTTCGCTTGCGCCGCATCTATCATTGTTTTGATATGACGTTGTCACGTTAAACCACTTAAACTATCGTCCGTAAACCAACCGACTTTTCTTTTTTTTTATAATTTAGAGTGACGAGACGAGCTGGACATGTGCCTGGTGGTAAGCAACATGCCAGCCACATAACAACACAGTGACACGCAGCTATTGGAACATGAAGAGTCCAAATCATTACCTAGCACTGCACTGGGCTCATCACCCAGAGATCTAAGATATTATATCTCTAAGCCCTGTAATTTCTCTGGTAACATTACCCTTCAAATCGGAACACAGTAATGTTTGGCTTGGCTGCTTGGCTGTAGAATAACTGGCAAAGGTGTGGTACTTCCCCAGGCGGACTCTGCTAAGAGTCCTACCATTATTAAAAAAACTTTACAGACAACCAATTTTTTCCCCGTATCTTTCTAAATTATAAATGCCAAATGTTTTTAAAATACAACTTGAAACTTTTTAAAGAAATCATCAATTACCATCGACATCACCATTATCGTCTATTTGTCCGTGCATTATATTGCTTATTTTTCAGGCATCTTGAAAACTATTTGAATTAAGCAAACTTTGTTGAAATTATGTTGTATTGAAGTCGTAAAGGAACCTACGATCTCATGCTTTGCTTGCAAGAATTAACACCGAAGACATTTTTTAAATTTAAAATCTATAACGAAAGGCTTTAAGAACAACAACCAAGTTCTCTTAAAACAGCAAAGTAGTAATTTCAAACTTTGAAAATGTATACAATTTGTATGCTCTTTCTTTTGTTTTTGTTTTTTATTATTTGACGTGTAAATTGTACACTTATGAATAAAGTACTTTGACTTGAAGAAATCCATTACATTTAATTGTCTTCATTATGCAATATGTCTGAAAGAATATCGTTGCATTGCATCGATAGTCTTGGTTTTGCCCTTGGAGTACTCACAATTCTCATGCAAAGCTAATCCATAAAAGGTATCTTGAGGTATAAACAATCTTTTCTATACATAAAACTAGGCGTTTTCCAACTTAAAGTTCCCATCTAAGAATCACGCGTATGAAAAAGATCCCATGTTTGATTCAATGATGAATTTGAATAGACAAGTAACTAATCAAAGTTATTTGCTGTTTTGTGGATCCTTATGAAAGGATTTACAAAACTACATTGAAACATCTGACCTATTTGCGGTTAATCGGGAATATATTACAGAGCGAGGAAAGTTGTCGAAAAAGGTATAGCTCCTGTGTTGAAAGACGGCGAGTTTATAGCACTGATAAAACGAAGAACGTTTAGATTGTGGATCAGTATTATTTTTCTACGAGAACGATCAAATTAAGAAGTTCATAATGTTCAGAAGCTCGCAGTTTCATCACAGGTTTTACGGCGTAGGATAATTTCGTGAGTAAATCAACATATTCCAAAAAATATGATTAATAAATAAATAAATATTGGTGGACATTTCACACGCAACACCATCTGACCTCAAACTAAGTAAAGCTTTTACTATGGAAGCCAGATAGCTGATATAATACTTGTAAATTTTCAATACATACTTATTATACATAGAAAACATCCAGGCACGATACACATATTTGAATTCATCACACAAACATTTGCAATGATCGAACCCACGATCCACGAATTTACAGGCAGACTTACTACCAACTAAGCCACCAGGTCAGCCATATTATGTTTCGATTGTGACATTCGCCAATCTGCACTTATGTGTTTGAGTCCTGGTAAAAGAAAATTCCAAGTTGTAGCAGTTACTTTAGTAGATATTATAGATCCTCCTGTTATAGACAGGAGTGGTTATTTTATAGTATTATAGTGGTATATTAAGTAGTGCATAAATGAAATTAGTAGAAAATATTCACCGACTTTCCAAAAAAATATTACATAAAGTAAAATTAAAGAGTTCAAAATAAATATAGGTCCTAGGATATCTTCACTCGTAAAAATTACGTTTGAATCTCAGCTGTTGATTAAAAATACACATTGTGATTTTTACACATTTTTGTAAGACTTTTTTGAGAAAATTATTTAGACTCATGTAAACTAAAATAACATGTGTAAGGAACTACGAATAATAGTTTCCCGCGGTTTTACCCGCGTAGTTCCAGTTTCCGTTATTTTCTCGGGATAAAATCTCTGTAATGTTTTTTTTTTATATAAAGTGACTTGACGATAAGGACATGTGCCTGATGGTAAGCAACATGCCTGCCACATAGCAGCACAGTGACACGCAGCTATTGGAACATGAAGAGTCCAAATCATTACCTAGCACTGCACTGTGCTCGTCATCCAGAGATCTAAGATGTTATATCTCTAAGCCCTGTAATTTCTCTGGAAACATTGCCCTTCAAACCGGAACACAGTAATGTTTGCACATTACCACTTGACCTTTAATCTAAATCTCAACTGGATCCATTCAGACGTTCCAACGTGATTGATCACCAAACATTCAAACATTTGATTTTTTAAATTAATAGCGGTAATTAGTTAATGTTAAAAATGAAAAATAAGTAGTCTAACTTCAGTAGCGCGAAAGCGAAGTAGGCTTCTTTAGAAAGGCTGCCAAAAGCGGTTGAAACTCGTTGACTATAACAGTCAACGAGTTTCAACCGCTTTTACTCAGAGGTGGTGACTGTAATATAAGAGATAAGATAAGATAAGAACACTCTTTATTAAAAGCCATAATACAAAAGAAAAACAATTAACTATATATAAAAATACATTTCAATTGGTATCACACCGAAGTAATCTGTCAATTACAATAAATTTATTTAAAAAATGTTAGACGAAAATGGAATATCGCTAAAATCATAAATTAGGTATCTAAACGCAGGGAAAAAACTTTCTATTCTACATGCGGCCCGTCCGTAGGTTACGTCAGTAAAGGTCAAAGGTGATAAAAGTGCTATTTATCAGGCCAAACCCTTAGGGACAGGTCCATTTTAAAAATTAATCTTCTCAGCGCTACACCCGCTCTGGGCTAACGGAATAATATTATCACTAATATTAAACTGGTCTGCGGCTATATCATGTTTATTTTATCTTGTATTTATGTAGTATTCATGGTTTATGTTTAGACGATAGAATGATAAGACAAGATATAAGTGCCTACTGGTACGTTTTGACAGTAATAATCAAATACCTATTTTATTATTTGTATATATTCGCACCCCTCGATTATTATGTTTCGCTAAATTCGAAACGGGTATTTTTTTCGTGCTGGCATGGATTAGCACATATGCTGTTTTTTAACGTAGGAAAATAAATGGAACGAAAAATTTGCGGGTAAGCGCTGATATATACTATGACAATTTGAAAAAAGAAAAAAAATAAGCCATACATTAAATTTGTGATTCAATTTTTTTTAATTCTACAAAAAAGTAATGATACTCATATCACAAAAATATGTCGTATAGACAGAGAGAAGGACATTACAGCAGAAGTCATAAGAGATATTTGGATCAAAATCTTACAGAGGCTTATTAATGTAGCCTAATTAGCCGTAAATCAAAAGCACCTATAATGTTTACTGGTTTCAAATTGTTGTCTTATGTTTTTATTTAATACGTGCTAATTGAACCGTTAATACGCTTAATCGCTGTTTAATTACTAAGGTCTAAGTAATTAACCCAGAGAATTTCAGTTGCTCAAAACTTGTTGGTATATTAACCACACACTACACCACTAAACTCAACAAGTGGTTGACTTAAGTGCTAAATTAATATTAGTTTTAGACAATACGGCCACGCTATAGAGCTATTAATCTCTGAAAATTCTGAAAAATAATTTATATTTAAGTTCAGACGATCTTATGTCTAAACATAAGGTCGTATAAATTTAACGACAGCCAAATTGTTACCAATGTTTGCCTATTTTAAATAAAATCTTATAAATAATAATAATAAAATTGGTTGTCTGTAAAGTCGGTTGGTTTACGGACGATAGTTTAACGTGACAACGTCATAACAAAACATTGATGCGGTGCAAGCGTAAAATGAACGTAACGGTACAAAGAGCGTAACGGGACATAATGCGATACTTTTTCGTGCATGTAGCCGGCGTCATTCGATTTATTAGACGTTGTCACGTCAATAAAAATTGGGAGTCATAGGAATTGGCGGAAGAAATGAAAATTTAGATTTAAGAATTTCAGTGTTAAACAGCATCAGTAAGTATTGCTACATATGTACATTACTCTCATCACTCATCGGCTAATAATATACTGTTATTACTCATGTCGGTGACGGAAGCTCACAAGATATGAACGTACTAATAGATATATAATTAAGCAGTAATGTGCAAACATTACTGTGTACCAGTTTGAAGGGCAATGTTTCTAGAGAAATTACAGGGCGTAGAGATATAACATCTTAGACTGGGTGACGAGCGCAGTGCAGTGCTAGGTAATGATTTGGAGTCTTCATGTTCCAATAGCTGTGTGTCACTGTGCTGTTATGAGACAGGGATGTTGCTTACCATTACGCAAAATGTAATGCTAGTCTCGTCACTCTTCATTAAAAAAAAATAGCGTAAACTTATAAGATTTACCCCAGGGGAAAAACGAAAAAAAATGTTTTCAGTTCAAAATGCAATGTGACAAATAATTGATGAGCAAAATTGTTAATATTGTAACTTTAACTAGGTACAACGATAAAAATTAAATAAAATGATCGCTCCATTTATTGAGATCATTGTTTCTGAATTCCACCATATTACGAAGCACACATGGCGCACCCGACTATCCGATGTTCCGATAAGGTGGGGAGTGTCCGAGTAATAACTGGTACTCGAAATCGCTTCAAAATCACCCTTGAGTCTACGGTATAAGGTCGAAATCCTGAGAGCTTTGGTAGATAAATTCGCTTTGATGGGCTGTCGGACAAATACGAATGCTTGTCATTGTGATTGTACTTATCGCTACCGTGTTGTTGTAGCGAATTGAGGCTTTTTGGTACAGAAATAGGAGCATTCGAAATTCGAATTGTGGAGCGAAAAAATGTGATCTTGAAAAAGTAACTTGGTTTTACACAATTTCTTATTGGAACGAAGTTTCCTAATTCCTAACTGAAAAAATGTGAGGCTAAAACAGTAAGAAAAATGTAAAACGGAAGTGACACATAAATACTGCCTATGTGGCAACTTTGTTTTTCACATGATCGTACCATAAATAATAAAATAGATTATTTTTTGCAAATTGTGTTGCTTCTATGTTATCCGAAGGAGCTTCGTTCCTACCTGGTGTCAAGAAAGCCCGATTCTCATGCAGTGGGAACATTTAGTAGACTATGCTTATGACATATATATGCCTAGTATTTTTTTATCGATGCTTGGTTTGCTCTAAACCGTTAAGAAATCTATGATGAAGCGCGCTACAAGAAGATAACGATTCATTAGACTTGATGACACTCAGATTATTTTAATCAGAAAATATCAACTCAAGCAACGTATTCTATAACCTAGGTTTTACCTACCTACCTTTTTTGTTAGCTATCTTTTTCTCGTGCCAATGCGTGAACGAAACAGTAACACAATTTTTTTACTGTAAGACATTAAGCTCTTCAGACTCTTGGGTCTATGCATTTTATGAACAATTACAAAAAAGTATGAATAAATAGCGAAATAAAACATTGCGAGTTTGATGAGTGTTTTTGTATTCAACTAACATAATCTGTCAAGCCTACTAAATCTCATTATTAAAATGACAAAAAACAATGAAAAAATTGTTCTTTTATATCTTGAAAAATAGAACAAATTATTTACTAAAGAATATTATCATATTTCACAACTGGATCCACACGCATAGAGTTCATAGTCCCGTCACGTCCTCCGCCCGTTATACGTGAGGGTGTCCCCTTGTACATATTAGATTTCAGTCTCGATCTGTCATAGTAAAGCCATAACACATACGTTATGGTTTTATTATGTTCGCATTACACCTTTAATGCTTCGGATGTGGCTTCCTCCGTGTCGACGTATTAAGCATATGCTTACTTTATGTTCAAATTGCTGGAGACCTTTTCTTGCATGAAGAGAGCAAGGGACTCAATGCCATTATCTATCACGGAGCCGGTGAGCTAGCATAGGTTGGTGAATTACGCATGCTCTTGAAAGGTTCTTAAATCACGCAGGCTTCCTCACGGTTTTACTTATTTTACTTGTATTTTTGTTACAGTTTGGTTTTTTGTAAGTTTCTAAACATATTAAACACTAGCGGCTCGTTCTGGCTTCACTTGAATATGATTATCGTATTAGGTTTAAAGAGCGTTAATCGAAATAAAAAACTATCCTGTCACTCAAGGTGGACCCAATTACACGTGAACTTACGTAAATATTGGTTGACATGTTTAAGATTTCATTGGGAACAAAAATGATGAAACTAGATTTTTATATATTAAGATATACTTATATTATCTCACTATAATTTGTGATAACTAACAGATTCAAATCTGTTTACTGATGATATTTGTATAGTTTTTGAAAAGTAAGACATCTAGAAAGCTTCACTATAGTGAAATCAAGTCTATGACTTTTTTATTGCTTAAATAATCGTTTTTAAAACTTATCCCTATTTCTCGTAAGGAATGAAGGACGAGAGAGGAAAATGCTATTTAAAAATATTTTTTTAATTTACATGGATAAAAATGTAACAACTTCTTTGATGTAACCTTTTCTAAGGTAGTAGATTTTTTGACGTGACAACGTCTAATAAATCGATGAACGCCGGCTGCATGCACAAAAAAGTGTCCCGTCATGTCTCGTTACACTCATTGCCCCGTTACGCTCATTGTACGCTTGTGCCGCATCTATCAATGTTTTGTTATGACGTTCTCACGTTAAACTATCGTCCGTAAACCAATCGACTTTACAGACAACTAGTCGTGGTCGTTAAGCGACGTTAATAGTTACAATAGCAGCATTTTTCTATTACAGCCAAAAACAGCTATCGGAGCTCTCAATATCTAGCTATTCTTACTAAACCAGCTACAGACGAGTAACTCGATCTCGAGTCGTAGCAACGTGATGCCGCATACAAACAGTTATTGTTCAAAACCGCTATGGAGAATAACTAAAAACCGACCTAAAAACTATTTATTAGAATAAATAGTTTCAGAAACCGCTATTACCAGCAATGAGCCGTTTTCCGACGAGACGAAAATAGTTCCAAAGTACGCACTAGATGGCGGTGTGGAATTTCAAAAAGATTTGTCTGTACCATAGACTCTCAAAAGTGTAATTACTATGAAGCCCCTCCGAATGTTCAGGGAAAAAGTGTAAATCTAAATTATTTGCGATAACTAAAACTGTTGGAGGTTTCCCGAACACATCACTTATTTTAGATAAATTATAATTTTCTTCTCAGCTCAGTTGATGTGTTTGGTTTGTTTACCTTCTATAAACCCTAAATACTCGAAAAAAAAATTTCATTATGAATCAAATTTTCTTCTTTTTTAGTGTTAAAATATTGGGAATAAAAATAGTCAATTAAATTGATAATGAAATAAAAGATCGTTACTGATCACATTCGATTTTCCATAAAAATCTTTAAAACTCTCGATGCAGAGACACAAACTAAGCACAAGTAAAAGGAAGATTCAAAAATATAAATAGCAACACTGATACGAAAATATTTATCTGTGGCTGAAGGACTAGTATCTATTCTCTCTACTTAGTCTGTGGTGTGGTCTATATAGTGTTTTGTGGTATCTATGGCCATGAATAAATAAAAAATTAATAGTGTTGGGACATTAGTTACCAAAGCACGAGTATACAGAACAGCTCCTTAAGTTTTAGTGAACTATGCGAATTAGCTCATCGATTATCTGGTTCCGTGACAGTTATTTTTCGGCGATCTACTATTGTTCAGTAATGCCGCATGGTCAACTGACTGATTTAGTTCGCTCTTACCCGAATTGTATGTTACGTATTCAACGATTTGAATATATTTCGAATTTTTGTAGTGAACTTTTCTTTAGCAGCGTTGTGATTTGAAAATCATTGAAACGAAAAAGCGACAGTAAAAAGAAAGTTAAGCATTTCTAAAGTATAATTTCTACCACGTATTTTTTTCTAGATACAGATTTTCGAGACATTTTCAAGAGATTAAAACGAAGAAATGATAGATGGCGCTTATATTACGTCTAACATTACTTAACATTTCTATCCAAATCTAAGGTTTTGACAATATCCGTATATTGAGATAGATGAAATTTTTAAATCAGACAATTTATAGTTCTCTTGAATTTTAATGCATGTACACAAAGCGTTTCCTAGTTTGCAGATGTTCATAAGCAATAGCAACCAACAACACAATAACAATAGCAAATAACAACAATCGTAGACATCTACGGTCAGGTAGCAAAAGCATAAGCAGCCCACTAATTGTTCCCACTGCTGGGGCTCGGGCCTTCTTTTGCAAAGAGAGAGTCATACCCATAATCCACCACGCTGGCGCAGTGTACCAATCCACACTGATGACACAGTCATGACCTCGAAGAATTCTAGGTACATGTCGGTTTCCTCACGAAGTTTTCCTTAACCGTTTTATGTTAGCGGCATTACGTACATATTATTATCTTCGAAACGATAGGATACCAATCGGCAGTTGCCATTCTCCCGACGAGACCAGCCGGAACTTTTCTCAATTCATGTGAAATTTTTGTATTTTACATTATATGAAATAGTTAAATATTGGAGCGCAGTATAAATTAAACAATTGCAATATTGTCTTCTAAAATATTTAAAAAAGACCGAACGAACGAAAGATGGGAGCGAACTAGTTCGACACAGGTATGCGAGCTAAGTTCAGCGTTCCCAGTGGACCTCACTATGTGGCTCAGTGGCTTTTGACATTGAAATCGCAATCTAAAACTTACAAGCCCCTTCTATCGTCCTTTTTTGGAACCATTTTTTTTCATCTCGTCGGAAAACGGCTCATATCAATCAATAGTTTCGTGATTGCCAGAACGCGTAATGACCCTTAGCTACAGACAACCAATTTTTTTTATTTCCTGATAGATTAAGTTGTAAGAACTGAACGGATCACTTTAGTTAGTTTATGGTGTCTCAAATATTACATAGATAATAATATTTATTCGATAAAAAACGAAATTGCAGCATGTCTATCTCTATTATCTATAAAAATCTACTTGAAGCCTGACAAACTTTACGTAACAACTGATAAACACAAATGATTAATTAAGCAAGCTACAAACAATCTCCACTCACCTGCATTCTATTACGAAGCGAACTAATAAGTTTATCTAAAGCAATTAAATGCGAAGTAGGACGCGGTTCAATTTGTACCTATTGCTCACTTGTAGGCGTTCTGTTAGTGTAGCGAAATGTACGTCTTGGCACATTGAATTAAGTCGATGGCGCTGATGTAATTTCATTAAAATAACGGATCACTTGGACCTGTCTCACTTGCACTTGCTTAGTTCGTAGACAACTTTTTTAATATGGGATAAAGTGAGGAGACGAGCAGGACATGACCTGCTCGTCTGCCTTGCTTGCCCGTAACATTATAGTGATAGTTTGACTCGCAACTATTGGAACATGAAGAGTCCAAACCATTGTCTAGCACTGTGCACGTCACCTACACTTATAAGATGTTTTATCTCTATTAGACTACATGCCCGTGAACAAAATTTATGGGTCATATGATACACCAGGAGACCTATGTGTGATGATAGAAGGGTATTACGGCATTGCGAAATAATGGATTAGAAGAGGTATTGAAACTGTATGAAACCAATGCCGAACATAATCAAATGACCAAGTTTACTCTGCAAATCGTCGGAAAATTATGAATTTTTTCGACGAAGTAATAATTCAAATTTTAATTATTATAATTGTTATTGTTTAAATACCTCTTCTAACCTATTATTCCGCAACGCCATACAAAAATCATGCGACAAGGAGAAATGATCAAGGTTTAGAACCCCCCCTCTTCAATTGCACTCAGTTGGACAGCTTACAAGTGTCGGCATCGTGTTGAATCTTATTACTTTATACCATGCTCTCATCCTATATAGGTCTCCTGGTGGTTCATTTGACCCATGAATTTTGTTCACGCAGTCTATATGCCTTGCAATTTTACATGTAACTTTGCTTTTTAAACTGGAACAAAGTGATATTTCCACATTACTGCTAGATGGTAGAAGAACTGGCAAAGGCGTAGGTGCTTTCCCAGGAGGGCACTGCAAAGAATACTACCGGTACTTAAAATGATAAGGTAAAATTAAAAACTGTCTAAAAAGGACTGATATAACACGACTATTAGGTATTCAATGTTAGTGTGTATGTTTAATGTCAAACTTATTGATATATGTTAATTGACATTATTAATTACATTAATAATTGTTAATGACATTAATTGACATTCCTTGAATTATTTTAAGTAGCCAGAAAATTATTTGTTTCTGCGGTACCTTATGTTTTTCATTTTATGTATATTTTATTTTTTGTGACATATTACAATGGTTATGAATAAATGATTATGATTATGCCACCGTGAAAGTATAAATATCGTCAGATTAAAATCTATTTTCGTTAGATAATAGATCAACCTAATTTAGCGTTACATTGTAATTTTGCTCGTCTATACTAATGTTATAAAGCTGAAGAGCTTGTTTGTTTGAACGCTAGGATCTCGGGAAGTGCTGGTCCGAATTGAAAGATTATTTTTCTATTGGATAGTCCATTTATCGAGGAAGGCTATAGGCTATAGAAAATAACGCTACTATTAACAGAAGCGGAGCATGAATCAAGAATATATCAAAATCGCGAAAAATATGCCTTTTGAGAGTTTTCGTATGTTTCGTGCTTTGACATGGCACATGACAGCATGTGTCTAAGATTGCGTCATTGAATATCACAGATTACATACCTCTTGGGTACTTGGGTATAAAAAACCTTTGTTAATCTCTGAGTTGGTACGACCAATTTCCGACAGGTGGCGTAGCAGGTAGCTGAAGAGGTGTTTTGTTTGAAAGCAATATTCTCAGGAATGACTGAACTGATTTCTAATTTTTTTTCATCGTTGGATATGTGCGGGATCTTGATGAGTGCTATATATGTTCCACGGGTGAAGCCGGGGCGGACATCTAGTTCTATTATATACTGACGGTACAGCACGATCAACTTATTTGTAGTAGCGATGGTGCCACGAAAAAGTGTTGCCACCTATCAACTTAGACAACTTCCGTGTCTGTTTTCTGTGGGCAATACCGCTTTTGGCCATTCTACAGTTAAGTTGGTGGCACTATATCTGTAATTTTACAGTGATATCTACAATCATCAATGTAAAAAATACTTTTAAATTATATACTACTTACTTACCACTACTACTTTCAGGACAGTACCTACCATTTCAGACCAACGATATGCCTTAACTGCCATCCTTGAATCTTATGAAAATAAAAGTGGTCAAGTGCGAGTTGGACTCGGCTATGAAGGTTTCCGTAGCAGCAAGTAACATAATATAAAAGTAGTACTTATAGTTCGTTGTTACTTTAATCGGTGTTTTAACAATAGTCAATTTATGACGTTTAAAATAAAACTACTTACTAGATCTCATTCAAACCAATTTTCGTTGATAGTTTTTATGGTAATGTACATCATACAGTATTTTTTATTTTTGTCATTCTCTTATTTTAGAAGTTACAGGGGACACACACACACTTTTTTATCACTTTCGAAGAGTCCCTCGCGCAAAGAAACCTCAATATAATTTTTAATTACCTATCCATAGATAACCCAGTGTATGGTTTTAGTCAAAAAAAAAAAAAATCAGTTCTAAGTATGACAGACAGACATGATGATTCTATAAGGGTCCCGTATTTTGCCATATGGCTACGGAACCCTAAACATGAGTTTATTGCCGCTACAACATCAATCTAATGACTCACACACGCAATTACGTTCTTAGAAACCCATGCGTGTCTACACACGCATATTACAACAGTCGTAATTGAAAGATTACATTTAATTAACAATTGGTAGTACTATGCGATTGCTAAGTAACATCAGCTGTTCTAGTTTAACTACCTAGCATACAAAACAAAATATGATCTCTTATTTCTTCGTACAAAGCAACAAACTACGAAAGTCAAGACATGTTCACAATAATCCGGTCATCGTAACTAGGTCAACTGTTTCATTATATCGTTTATGTGAAGATTCTATCGGCATAGTAGGCGCAATAATATCAGGCTTATTGCCTGGATCTTATTACATGTTAATATAGGTTTGATAATGTTTATCATTCTTATTGGTGTTTGCAATCTATCGCACGTACGTCAATTGATGTTGGGTAAGTATTTTGCTATTTTGGCCTTGTCTTTTATTTGATTCGTCTCTGGTCTGGGTGTTCACAAGAATGATTGGGGATTGAGTATCCTAATGTATTTATCAGACGATATGAAAAATGTAAGGTGGCTCTCTTGCGTCGAAAAATTGCGCTCTTTCACACATGTTTATCAAAAATATCACATTTTTTGAAGTAGGTATGGCCAAAACTTAATTTTTTACTTAAGTGTAAAGTTGTTTTTACAATGATAGGTTTGCACTGCCTGATGTGAAATGGTCCTATAATTTTGTAATTGATAATACTTGTATTGTCAAATTAAAGAAACTGAACTTTATAAATCTAAATAGAATTATCGAAAATAGTATTCAGAAACAATAAGAAAAAAATGGGCAGGTATAAAAACTGTTTACAGAAGTGAACACTTTTATCTATTAACTTTAAACGTCATTTACAGATATACTGTTATTACGCATGTCAACAACGCGAACCCATAAGATATAAATCTACCAAAATAAATCAAGGCGGCAAAAATGTTCCCACTTCAAAAATATACATTGAAAGTTAATTCGGGTCCTCGGCTACTAAAAAAATATTTCCAGGTCATGTATAATTCACACAACCCGTACACTAGACCTGCGTTGTGGATTATGACCTTGACTCTCTCCTTACGGAAAAAAACTCCCAAGTCCCAGCAGTGGAAACATTGAACAACACAAACAACAACACAAAAGGCAAAAATATACATAAAAATCTATATTTTTGCCTTTTAAATAATAAATTTTAATAGTTCAGAAGGAGTCCACTAGACTCAAAATGTCTTAACCGTCGAAGAGTACTACAAAAGATTTAATCAGTTAAAGCTGAAGTCCCTGAGAACCCAATCACGGTCGAGAAGCATGTTTCATCCCGACGTAGGTACAATCAGGTACGTAATCCAGCTGTCATAATGCTATCTCCACTCCGTATTGCCTTTGTGTAGAAGATTTGCTTTGTTGGTGCTTGCTTTTCCTTCGTACCGTTTTACCAATTAGGCAAAATTACTTGAACTTTGGAACAATGTCTTTAAATGGTGTTAAAATTAAAGGCTTGTAAAGTAAAGTGTCCATCGCTATTCAGCGGGGTAATTGATATGAGCACCTTTGTGCCGTTAGGTGGGTTATGTAATTTTATGAAGTCTTATATTTAATTGTGTATTTGACTTAATGTAGTTGTTTCAATAAATTAATAGTTGAACTGATTACGAGTAAATAGTTGTACGTTATCTATAGGCTACCTACAGCATAAAATGTTTCCACTGCTGGGACTCGGGAGCTTTTTTCCGTAAGGAGAGAGTTAAGGTCATAATCCACAACGCTGCCCTAGTGTACGGGTTGGTGAATCACACACATGATCTGGAAATATTTTTAGTAGCCGAGCCCCCGAATTAAGCCTGTGATGATAATACATTTGTATGTCTCATATTGAAAAAATATTTAGGTATAGAAGAGAGTCAAACTTACAATCTTACGCTCGTAACTCGCAGGTTCTAAGTTCTAGGCCATAACGGCTTCATTTAGAGTATAATGTACTTAACTGTGAAGGTTTTCAAATGTCATAGTTATATTTCGAAAAAAGTGTTAAACTATAGCGTATAAATGTTGCTTAATTAATAGTTAAGAATGGTTAAAATCTCTCTTAAAATCGAGAGTTTCTTCTTCGTAAACACGCTCTATAGTAGACTGCATCGTCGCTTAACATCAGGCGAAATGACGGTCAAGTATAAACCTATAATAGTTAAAAATTAATTATTAGAAAATAAAAATATCAATGATAGTGGTAGAATACTCGCCAATCTTCCAAAGCCATTGAGATATTTGTGAATTATAAGCATATTTATTCAAAATCGACCTTATATTAATGTAAACGTAAACACTGTTGAACAGTATCATCTAATCACATAGATGACCTCCTCTTCAGGGCCTACAACAATCCTGACACAAAGTAACAAAATACGAAAATAATTACCCATTTAACTTAGAACTCAAGTAATGTTTTGTCACCATCATACTAGTATAAATGTGATAGTTTGTATGAAAACTAACGTTGTTACACATAATAATATTTAATTAAACCAACGGTAAATGCACGTGTCCTATCGTCGATCCAATATGTTGATGTAAGTTTCGGCTGCAACCAGTAACGGCGGCCTTATTCAAGGAGAGTGCCAAACGGGGAGCAATCAAGCGCGCGTACTTTCCTTGAAAAAGGCGAGTGAAACGCAGTACCAGCCCGTTCTATGATAGGTAAACCCAGCTCACAAACGGTCTCGGTCTTGCGTATTTGCGTATTGCATCTCTCTTTTTTCTTTTTCTTTTACTGTATTGTTTTGTTTTGGTGTGTACAATAAAGAGTATCTATCTATCTCTCTTTCTATTCTTATCTCTTTCTCTCCATAGATGTGGCTGGGGCTGTCAATATAACACGCTATTTTATTAATTTTGCAGGTTCAACCGGACGCGGCCGAAACTTGAGTTGGATTGAACCGACCATATCACATGCGAGTTACACGTTGAATTAATTACTGATGTGATAGTTTGGTTCGTATTCAACTGAATATTTGTTACTCTTTCACCTAAAACCAAAGAACCACTATTTTCTGAAGTGGTAGGCTGGTAGGACTCTTTCCAGAGCCCGCCTAGCACCACATATTTGCCAGTTACTTCACCACGAAGCAGTAATGTGAAAACATATTCTGTTTTGGTATACGAGTAAGAAAAGCAGTGCTTACATCAAAATAACAAATACAAATACAAATACAAAAATCTTTATTGCTGTTTGTAGGTAAGATAAGATGATACAAAACATTTTAAAAGTTGCCCCATACAAACTGGCCTCTGCGAGAGGCATGCAATATGTCTGGCAAGACAATTTGTTAGTAATTTATAAATAAAAAAATAATTAAATAATAGTCAGCTGATTAAAGTCTTCTTCTTCCTCATCTTCTATTAATTTCTGGTTTTTATTTATGTCATCTGATTCTTCATCTTAGATTAATTTCTGGCTTCTATTTGGTTGTGATATATATTTGTGTGAGATAAATGTTTGGTGAGCACAATTTCGCCAACATCTTGTGTTTCATCAGGATATTGTCTTGTGTTTTTGAGTTTGATCAATATATCCATCCAGGGTCTAAGGTCTTGCATTAGTAGATCTTGCAGTTCATCCATGTGAGGAATGTCAAAGAATGTATAAAGTGTGATAAATGTATATAATCAAAAATGTCGTTAATTATAATATTCATGTAAATATAACAGGGCAAAAATTTAAAACATCTTATATTATTATCTCTAGGTGAGGACCTTAGTCTAGTGCTAGGTAGTCCTCTGAACTTTTTAAGTGTGGCTCTGTGTTATCATGGAAAGGCGTTTTGCTTACCAATGAGCGCAAATATTTCGTTTTACGTTCAATAATATAAAATATATATATGGATTTTGATGAATATTGTAGGGTGTGTAGGGTGTGTGTGTATTGTATTGTAGGGTATTGTATCTTTACAGTAACAAATTTTACATTGAATTAAGAATATTGTAGGGTGGAATCGCATAGCACAGCGAGTATTTTAGAATTAGTTAGTTGACAGGCAAATTCTGCTTATTATAGTAAATTATGGTAGTTTGTAGTTTTCTATGACATTTGTATAGAATTGCCGGCTGTAAGGTAATCAAGCTTAGTGATGACGTTATCAATGGGAGATAAAATTAATATGTTTATGTAAATGCCTAGGATACATGAACATAAATTGAATAATTTGATGTTCGTGATATCATGATCAAGATATTGTAGGTAAAACTAGCAGCAGATACTTTTTATCTCGGTGGTTTTCTGAGAGAAAAATGTGCCCTGTCTTTTAGTCGCAGCAGACTAGTTTATCTGTACTTCTAATTTCAAACAGATCTGTTTAGAAGTTTCAGAATACTGATATTTATAATATTAGTAGGGTTACAGTATAGGATCTGAAAACACATTTTAAAATTATCGTCTAATATATAAAATTGGACAATAAGACTTTCGCTTTAAAACTAAAGCAGTAAAGATGATGACCATTTTAAAGAACCGATAATAATTTAGATCGAACGCTATGAGGTAGGAACTAGATTGATATGAAAGACACAGAGACAAACAAAACAGAAAGATTACAGACCTAATACTGAAAGGGAATTCGGAATACTACTTTACTATGAAATTAAAACTATAAAATTGAAAACTATTGTATTGCCAAAATCGAGTTGATACTAAGCTTCGCTTCGTTGTAAGCCGCGTTGGTATTAAAAAACTCAACGTTTTTAATTTTTCTCTTGTTTATTAGTTCAAAGCGCTGTTATCTTGAGTACCTCAGCCGTAAGCGTCAGTGTGGGGCACTGATAAGTCACGTTTCCGAGACGTGGTCCCAAAAACTCAGATACTCAGGTAACTTTCCTTTAGAATCTTTAAATCTTGTTCAGATGTTTCAGAGTTTCGTCTGATCTCAATGCCAGGTCGTGATCTGATTTATTTGTACATCACACAGTCTCGAAACGTAGATAGTTTCAAAGTTTGTAGAAGTTCAATTTCAGTGAAAACTTCTGTGATATTTGATAGATTTAATTAACATTTGAGGTCTTCTAACACAATAAAACTAACTATATTAAGTCATATATTATTTACTAGCAGTGCCCGAGGATTTACCCGCTTAGTTTCCCTTCTCGTTACTTTCCTGGGACAAAAATAATCCTATGTGTCCTTCCAGACTATATTCTTGGACAGTCTTTAACATTTGTATGTAGATTTTGACATATGTTGATAGTTTATAACAGAGAGTTCAATCAAACGATCTTACTATTGTTAATTCTGACGTTTTTGCCACTGTGCCGCAAAGGTTTCGCTTTGTTGAACCACTTCACGCTGGTACTTACTTAAAAATTAAAATAATCTAAGAACCCGTTTATACCTATCCTATCCACCAATTCTTATTTGCAGTTCCCGTCTTCTTATTTTCGTATCCTACTTATATCCTACGGTTGTCTGGATGAGATCTCTCTAAACGAAAAATTCACCAACTGTTTCATTTTTAGTTAAGTTGTCATTCTCAAAATAAAGTACCTTAATGAGTTAATCCATCTATCTCTATTTTAAACTGAACACAGTTTGTACCCACCAGGAAACGTATTTAGATCCCTCTACTATCGTAGCTCTTGTCCAAAACTAATATCCAACACGAATTTCGGACACGTTCCCGCCATAAAGAGCGCTTTACTAAGTTTTCTCAGGTTAATAAGCAGCCACGAGGGACTTACTAACACGTTAAAATAATTACATAGAGGTTAAAGTCTAGGTTCAACATGAGTCTAGATATTATCATAATTCAACACAGAATATGTACTTACTACTACGCTCACGGTACAAAAATTTATTGTGGTTTCTTTCATCGGAAAAAAAGAGATATAAAATGTGCTCGCTGGTTTTCTTCTTGAATACAGTAATGGGCAAATATATTCCGGATTGAAGGGCAATGTTTAAAAAATATATACAGATAAAGTCTCTCTGGGTGACGAGTGCAGACGAGTGTAGTGTAGTGCTAGGTAATGATTTGGACTCTTCTTGTTCCAGTAGTTGCGTATCACGGTGCTGTTATGGGCAGATATGTTGCTTACCATCAAACACATGTCGTGATCGTCTCATCTCTTTATACTATGAAAAGAAAAGGAGAAACTACGAGATTAAGTTGGGCTTAGATTGCCGACAATCGCTGTAGTAGAGGGATTCTTGAGTGAGGACTTCATACCAGCAAACACAGAATAAGACACCAGGACATCTACTGACTCTAATTCAATGAAAAATTTAATTTTGAAATAAACTCGCGACTTTTCTACTCCGGTTCTAATTCGTCTACTTCGATCCGTCGTTTCGTCTCTAATTAGATTGGGGTTAATAGAGAGTAGTAAAGTAAGCTACTCGAATTAGAGGCCTAGAACATTTAAACGTCGAACAATATTCGATCGGGCGAAATGAAGTAGACCCGAAGTGGGAAAGTCACCAGCTTATTTCGAAATTACGATTCTCGTTGAATTAGTGGTAGGCACTATAGATGATGCCGCTAACTTAAAACGGTGAAGGAAAACATCGTGAGGAAACCGACAAGTACCTAGAATCTTTCGAGGTCATGTGCCATCCACCAACCCGCACTGGACCGGCGTGGTGTATTATGGCCTTAACTCTCTCCTTGCGAAAGACCCCGAAAGGCCCCGAAACCCAGCAGTGGCAACATTTAGTGGGCTGTTGATGATTGATGATTGAGAATAGATGAAGTGACTTCTACGGGCGGTCGAAAGTCGAACTGCAAAAACTCCTTGAAAAGTCAGGAGAGGCCTACGCCTAGCAGTGGACGACAGTAAACAGGCTGATGATGATGATGTTGTTCTATTGAATGCCTTGATTAAGGCATTACTGCTAACCGTAGTTAATTTGTCTTTGACACATTACTGACACATCCCCGAGCGCATAAACCAATTAGTACCTAAAATCGAAATACGAGTATGTCGCAAATCGGGATGTAATTTACTAGTAAATAGTAATTGATGTTGAATTGTGATTTTCAGATGAGTATTGATGGAAAAGGAAGTGCAATCGCTTTCTTCCTAGTAAATATGTCATGAGCATAGCATCAGCAGCCAATTTTATATTTTCAATGCTGCAAATCGAATAATTGCCATGCCTATATAGAAGATCATAATCAACATAATACACCAGTTGGCGGATGATTTTTATTCTCAAAAGATGTGTTGGGATTAGGTGTTGATTTTTTTTTCAAATAACGAATGACTTTACGAGCTGGACATGTGCCTGATGATAAGCAACATGCCTGCCACATAACAAACAGTACAGTGACACGCAGCTATTGGAACTTGAAGAGTCCAAATCATTACCTAGCACTGCACTGCGCTCTAAGCCCTGTAATTTCTCTGGAAACATTGCCCTTCAAACCGGAACACAGTAATGCTTGCACATTACTGTTTGGTGGTAGAATAACTGGCAAAGGTGTGGTACTGCCCCAGGCGGACTCTGCCAAGAGTCCGTTAGTACGTTTCGTTTAGATACCACATCGTCGCGTCGCTTACCATCAAGCGAGTCTTGGTCAAACGCAGACTTACACGCCATAAAAAAAGATACCTGAAAGTATTATTATTTTTTATTAAGTTCTTTCTCTCTTAAGTGAAATGTTAAGGTTTTTATTTAACAGAACTCATATGCGTCCTAATTTTGTGCCCCGAATTTTCGTCAGTTAACTAGCAACAGTAAAGAAGACACAGATAATGAATATCCCGCTGATACAAAAGCTTTTCTCGCTTTAATATTTTAGTAAACGAAGCTTAAGCGTAATGGGATTTAAGCGTATATAATCTCTTTGGAGGTTTTTTTTCTACTGAAATGTTATTGGATCAGGAACCATTTTAGCGAATTAAATAATTTTTCTTGTTTGGATTTCAGATGCTTCTTTTGACAAACAAAGTAAAGCTGCTTATAAACTGGTCACTGTAAATGTACTTCAACTTTTATTTTTTACTAACAGCTCCCCACAGTTTTACCCGCGTAGTTTTCGTGTATCTAAGTTTATCGTGATTAAAAGTAGCTTATATTAAATAAATAAATAAATA
Source organism: Ectropis grisescens (assembly GCA_017562165.1). Lineage (NCBI taxonomy): Eukaryota > Metazoa > Arthropoda > Insecta > Lepidoptera > Geometridae > Ectropis > Ectropis grisescens. The sequence continues at coordinate 24,690,335 of CM029770.1, forward strand.
AATATTGGTGGACAATGAGCTGTTCCAATCCATAATGTAAATTAGTTCCTAATTTGAACTCTATCAATCTAGGCGTTCCAACGCAACGTGATTGTATAACAGATATATAAACTTTATTAAGATAATCCTACAAAATTTGTAATATTATATTTTCAATATTAATAATATCTATAATATTTGGAGCATAATTTCACTCTTATTCCCAAAACTTTTTATCAGATATTTTACTATTACTAAGTATTAAAAAATGAATTAAAAAAATATTTCAGTTGAAATAGTAGTCAAGTTACAGGCCTATGCCTGTAAATAATATAAAACCTTGAAGCATCCACTAAAAACTTCACACGATATATATGTTTCACTTGTAATTTACTGCTAGAAAAATCTTGTAAAATACCATACCAGGAAGACATTCAATAAATGTATGTTAAAAATCTTTTTTCACAAAGTGCACTTGAAAGAAAGTAGACTGCCCTAACAAGTTTCCGTACGATATGAAAAGAAGGCTGCGTCAGTTTATGCTCTCCTAGTAATAGGCGTTCAGCCTTTCTTTTTCCAGTTTTATCGTCCTGTTACACCTCATTACCCGTAAGTACGCACGTTTTGCCGCTCTGTCACATTATCCAAGGTTTTAAGGTCTTTCGTCAATTGCAGTTAGTAGTCATCTCATTTTTAAAAACATTTATCAAAATAGACTATTCTAGTCCGCTGTTGTCCTAAGGCTTTTGGCTATTTTACATAAGTAGAAATTGTCAATGTTTTTCTCTGATCATTGATTACTAAACAAATATAGTTTCTAGTAGTTATAAGTAATGTTTAAAAAAAAAAAAACGTGTTGATTTTAGCAAAAAAAAAAATCGAAACCAATGTTATATTGATTGTGTTATTTGTAAACGTTTCTACAGATTTAGATTAAGTGGAGTAAGGGTCTTACGTTTTAAATCTTTTATTGTATGTATTCCTGTCATCTATACTAATATTATAATGCTGAAGAGTTTGTTTGTTTGAACGCTAGGATCTCGGGAAGTACTGGTCCGAATTGAAAGGTTATTTTTTTATTGGATATTCCATTTATCGAGGAAGGCTTTAGGCTATAGAAAATAACTCTACTATTAATTGAAGCGGAGCATAAAACAAGAATGTAACAAAATCGGGAAAAAATATTCCCCTTTTGACAGTTTTCGTACGTTTCGTGCTTTGACATGACACATGACAGCATGTGTCAAAGATTGCGTCATTGAATTTCAGTAATCTGTGCATTGAATATAAACCTTTGCAAATATTTTTTTTCTAAATCTGAGTTGGTACGACCAATTTCCGACAGGTGGCGTAGCAGGTAGCTGAAGAGGTTTTTTGTTTGAAATCGATATTCTCAGGAACGAGTGAACCGATTTCAATCATTCTTTCACCGTTGGATATGTACGGGATCCCGATGAGTGCTATATAATACACGGGCGAAGCCGGGGCGGGCATCTAGTATTTTATAATAAAGTGGATAAAAGGTTACTTAGCTATATTTAAAGCATTTTATATTTTTTTATAACGATGATGTACGACGTTCAAGGTACGACATACAAGAAATGTCCTTCAAGGTAACCAACAATTCAAGCAAGAATTTCAGAAACATTACAGTACCACACAGCTGTTTAGACAAGAAGAGTCCAGATGACTTCCAATTCAGAGTCGCAATATAGAGATAAAAAACGTATTATTCTTTTAGAAACTTTGTTTTTCGAATCGGAACAAAGTAACATTAATACTAGCTGATAGAATTGCTGGTAAAGGTACTTCTCCAGACGGACACTGCAAAAAGTTTTACTACTACAAACCTAACTTATGTTTAAACTCTTATTTTAAGATATTGAAACAAAGAGAACTGTAATAAAATTTTCAATGGAAGTTAAAACCTGAACACTTTATATCGAGACGTTAAAAACTAATTAAAACTCTATAAGTTTTCACAGCACATTCGGGCACATTCGGAGCTGACACGCCATCCGATAACCAAATGTTGCTGAAATAACGTGAAAACATAGATTGGACAGTTGCGGAACCAATTTAAAGTTTGATTGACTGTGAATAGAGGTATGGGATTTATTATAATTTAAATGAGTAGTCAGTTTCATCCGTGAGGTTATCCCCTCGGAAACTGGTTCAACTATAACCTAATCTATATAAATTATATCCTTGAATGAGAGAATCAGTCGACCGATTTTGATGATCATTGTTACCTTCAAGTTTAACTAAAAGAGGTAGTTAAAAAAAAATTAAAGGAGAATCAAACTATTAGATAATATTTTTTGCATAAAATCTGCTAAGAGTTATAAATCATAGTCCTAAAATATTAATATTATTTATTACCTGCCGTACAATTTTATTTTAAATTACTTTTTCGATAAATCATTTTAATATTGATCTGATTTTTTCTATTACGTACTAGAACTAACCTTATGGGCTTCAAACTTTACGATTTCTTTAGCGATTTATTTGATTTCTTTTTACAAGATGCTGTGCTAATAATTCACTCATTTATTCATTTTCTTATGTTTACAGTTTTACAATATTCGTATATAAAAACATTGTGTGCTAATTATTTATTATTACGATATAAATACTACATCCACTACATAACTACTTACATAAATAGGTAATCTATGGACAGCAATTATTATAGCCCTGCCCAGGTGTTTGAGAAGGAGTGTGACTTTGTCTGCTGTTTGTGCGTGTATGTGTGTGTGTGTGTGTTATATGAATGGTTGTTGAGAAGATACGTTAATCGGTGGAAAAAAATCTTTGTGTATCATCTCTGTATGGGTAACAAGTCTTTCCACTTGGTCACCGGTAAGCGAAACTAGCCATTCAGAGACTTTTGGTTTGCAATCTGTGAAAGTATATTTATCGATTTCAATGAGTTTGTAGACCGAATTACACGTAAAAATATAGACATAATATAGAAGTAAACAAGCAGCAAACGCAGTTTTAACTTTAGGAAGTTGTAAAACACGTGCACGATTTTGTCTGCCTTGTTTGATTCCACTAGACAAGCCGTGGCACTTAGCAACTGCACGCATAATGGACAGTTGACGAACTCTCAGGACCGAAGCTTCTTTGTAGAGTTAATCTGTGGAGTACCTGCGTGGTGTTCCTAGCATAACTTTAAAAATGGCTATACCTCCACAGACGCCTATTCAATAGATAAGTATAGACTGACAGAGTGACTTGGAGATAAGTAATTTAACGTCGACATATTATGTGCAGTGGCTCTTAAGATTTTCATCGTAAAGAGCATTTTGCGAATTTCCCCGAAATGTAAGGAATATGCCGCGAGTATGTCAAGTTTTGATCAATGGTATTTAATACCTACCCAGCGAGCTATGGGAAAAGTTACTGTTAGAGTAGTTCGTTTGTAGGATAAGTTTAGTTATCGTAGTTCCAGTAGCTGCCGTAATGTGGAACGCAACAAAGTTAGACTTTGCAACATTGACCGTGAGAAGATTCCTGCCCAGCCAATGCTAAAGAGTAGGTCCTCATGTCACACTTGGCAACTCTGGTGACGGTTGTCCAGTCCTTTCCATAAAAAAATTGGCAGTCATAGGAACTGCCGATAGAAGTGAAAACTTATAACTCAGAATTTGATTGCTTACTTTGTAAACTACGCCAAGTGAAACCGAAGAACGTGGCTAGGAGCATGGCCATGATCTCGAGCTTACCTGAAGATTTTATATCATTCTCGAACGTGATGCTAGAATTCAATTCACAGCCCACGAAAAGAAGTATGTGGTGCGCCAAAAGAAGTCACTTCAAAACGGCACGACACCGTTGCCGTTTCACCGTTTTCTGCGTCGCAAATGAGTTTACAGTTAGGTATGTTCAGACTAACAATAATAAGTTCACTATCGATCAAATCGGTTATCATATAGTTACTTAAATCAGTTCACCGAATTCTATGTTACTTTGCAACACATTTATGCCTTCGTCAGATCATTTTGTGTGATGTTTTGAATCAAAGTTTCTAATGAAGTGGTTCTTCCTTGTCATTTGTACAACTGTCCTCTTGGCCTTTAGTCGGCTAGTGCACCCGCATGATCAAGCTAGTTGTAGAATGCTCATGCCAATGACCTCATGTTTACGACGCTGAAGCCTTTACAGTAATGGATTTCTTATGGAAATCAGCTACGGCGCTAACTGGAGCCAGACGGAGACGGATATGCATAGCAAATGATAAGATTAGATTTATAGGTGAATATACAAGCTACGATTCTGGTATCATTCAATTTGGTGTATATTTATGTACGAATCGTTATCCTATAACAGATTCAGTGTCAAATAGGCAGTGGTAGCGCGAGCACACTCTCTTTAAACAAGGCCGCCAATTTTTTTTATAATATAGAGTGACAATACGAGCACGGCATGTGCCTGATGGTATGCAACATACCTGTCCAGAACAGCACAGTGGCAAGCAGCTATTGGAACATGAAGAGTCCAAATCATTACCTAGCTCCGCACTGCGCTCGTCACTCATAAATGTAACGTGTTTTATCGCTTTGCCCAGTAATTTCCTTGGAATAATTGCCCAACCGGAACACAATAATTTTTGCGCACTACTGTTTGGCGGTAGAATAACTGGAAAAGATGTGAAGATTGATTGCGGCTAAAATTTAAATAGGGCTCCACTTGATCAATGATGAATTGAATTGAAAAATGAACAATTGAACTTGAACTTGAACAATGATGAATTGAATTGAATTGATTGGGCTGCAATCAATGATGAATTGAAAAAAAATGTCAATCATTATAACACTTCGATGCCGGGATGGTAAAATGTATGCGTTCCATTTGGTACCTACTGTATTAGGGCTATTATAAATGAATGTTTTTCAAGATATTACATTGCAACCGAGCGAAGCCAGAGTGGGTTGTTAGTAATCCATAAATAAAAACTGAGCTCAGTATTCGTGAATAAATGCGCGTGGAATTAATATAGAAGTAGGTAAGCTTTCGAGAGCGCTAAGTGGGTCTAAGTAGCAAAACAGTGGGTTGAGGCTAATTTTACTCATTTATTTATATCCGGGAGCTTAGAAAACGTGGAAAATTCCTTAAACCTTTTCAGTTCCTACCAAATCGATATTGTTTACCAACTGAAGAAGGGTCTGCCAATTTTCTAGAGTGGGGACTACAGATTATGAAAAGGATAGATTCTTCTAAAACGATTTTTGTGCATTCTCTAAACGACTGGCATAGTGGCTCAAGTGGTAAAGAGTTTGCTCACAGAAACGTAGGCCGACGGTTCAAATCTCACCCGGGTAAAATATGTGTATTTTGAATATGATATAATATCTACGTGAAATCGATCAAAAATAGATTAAGTAATTAATTAACCAACTATAAGGACGACACTTTTTATTATATATGTTACTTATTATATTCATAAACTTATTATATTTATAAATAAAACTTAATTTGGCGGTGATTTCATCAGCACGGCGTACGCATCTAATTAGTAATTGGCTTAAGAATTTTAATTATCTCTAAACCTCATCGGTGTTTGGATGTATGTATACCGTATATTAGAGAAGGTAGCCAGTTTATTTTTATTTATTTATTAGCCACTCGAAAAAAAATAATTATCATCAAACTGTGATTTAGGAAATACCACATAACATCACAGTGACACGCAGCTATTAGAAAATGAAGAGCCCAAATTATTACCTAGCATTGCGCTCGTCACCCAGATATCTAAGATGTTATATCTCTAAGCCCTGTTATTTAACTGTAAGTTAAAATTGTAATTTAGTTTGTTTTTGAGATCGATATTTTGCCGTCTTTGTCACATTGATTGTAGCCAGGAAATCCATAACCATCTGTGTTTTTCTAATCCTCAGTGCTGATGTGTTTTTAATTGTTTTCGTACTTTGCGCGTGGGTAAAGCTGTTAAAGTGACTATCAAGATGGCTTGGACTGAAGATATTGCGGTCATTACAACGTTGTTATAGACGCAACGCAATTTATTATTCTTGGGCTATTTTCGTAGTGTAATAAGAAATAGAAATGCATTATTGATGTACTAATAAGCTTCTCTAATGGTAGGTTAGTACCAGGCTAGAAGGGTTTTGGATAGGAGTTGTAAATTTATTTTTTGTGTCAACGCTTAAAAAAATATGAAAATTAAGCTATTAAAAAAGGATTAAAGAACTATTAGCGATGAAGTAGTGTCGTCCGTAATATATTGCCTTCAGTTTCACAGGCGTTGCTTCAGATCGTGTGGTTTTCCAAGCGTTAAAAGTAGCCTCAACATATTTTATTCTAAACATACTATTATGTATAAATATGTATACAAAATTTCATCTAGATTCTGTCTGTCAGAGGTTTTTAGTTGACAGATTAACAAACATGGGTACTTACATACAAAATTACATCTATAATATTAGTAGGATTCCAATAGTGATTCCTGCTGTAGCATTAGCACTGCGTATGCTTACTAATCAGTAATAATCTATACTAATATTATAAAGCTGAAGAGTTTGTTTGTTTGAACGCTAGGATCTCGGGAAGTGCTGGTCCGAATTGAAAGATTATTTTTCTATTGGATAGTCCATTTATCGAGGAAGGCTATAAGACTATAGAAAATAACGCTACTATTAACAGAAGCGGAGCATGAATCAAGAATGTAACAAAATCGGGAAAAAAATCCTTTTTGAGAGTTTTCGTACGTTTCGTGCTTTGACATGACACATGACAGCATGTGTCAAGATTGCGTCATTGAATTGTTTTTTCACCGTTGGATATGTGCGGGATCTCGATGAGTGCTATATATGTTCCACGGGCGAAGCCGGGGCAGACATCTAGTACTATATAAAGTATCATTGGTATAAAAATATCAGACTTACGAACGGCAACCAAACTTAGCTATTAGTGCTAGGTATACGTATATCATTAGTAATCCATCCTTTCAGAATGCGTCGGGAGGTAAAATGGTCATTGTACAATAAATCATTTGTTTTCGCTTCATTTTGTACTAACAATAGTTTGTTAAGTATCATTCTACTAAATCAATGGAATATGTTGTCTGAAATAAAAATTATTCGATTTGATTGATTTATATGCCTAACATAAGCAGGCCACTAACGGTATCCATAGCCGGAACTCGGGACCTTCTTTTTAAAGAAGAAAGTAAAGTCCATAATCCACTACGCTGGCCAAGTGCGGGTTGGCACATGACACAATACCTCGACAGTTCCTTGGAACATGTTGTTTTCCTCACGATGTTTTACTTCACCGTCAAAACCAGCGGTGATGACAAACTTGTAGGCTTGTACTTGAGTAAAAACCTTAGAGATTGATGCAGACAGTTTTTGAATCTATAAATTCAGATTGTAAATCTGACTTTCCTCCATAAGGCTATCAAGGCTGCAGTGAAGAAACAAAAATATCGCTTTAAATGAATTGAAAAACAGCAATTTAATTTACAAATATTAACAAAACATGAGCTAATTTTATGTGAAGTTCGTATGCATAATGTATATGTATATTTCAATGAAAGCAATTTTGTTTTCTTTTACAACACAAATGGAGTTGTATTGTTTTACTACTAAAAGTTTCGGAAGCTACACGTAAAATTCAACTATAAATGAATGGTGATAGAGTGTACTTTGTCTTGAAAGCGACGTGGAAAGATTGGAGTTTTTTATTTTCTTTCCCGGAAGGCCGACGTGCTGACACACTCATAAATTGTTTGCAATTTCGAAATTCCCGAGACGTTTTGTTTCTTAAAACAATAGCTGTCGAGTTTTAACAATTTTACTTGTTCAATGTTATTTTTAACCCCCGACCAAAAAAGGGGTGTTATAAGTTTGATGTTGATGTCTGTCTGTCTGTCTGTGTGTGTGTCTGTCTGTGGCACCGTAGAGCACAACGGATGGGTCGATTTCAATGCGTTAATATCCGTGCAAATGTTCTTAGCTATATTTAGTTAATATCGATTCAAGACGGTCGCCTCGACAAAATGGCGGACAAAATATTTCTTCACAACCTACAGTAATATGGGTTTCAAATGAAAGGGCTTGACTAGTAAAATACTGTCATGATGGCAGCTACCACAAAATTGCGAAATACATTTCTTTTTTCACAACTGCCCTAATATGGGTATCAAATGAAAGGGCTTGACTAGTAGAATACTATGCACTGTCACAAATTTCAAAACCTCCGGGTTTGGGTATAATAGGAGCGTTATGTGACAAGTTTTCAGTTTGCCCCAAATACTTGTCTAAAATTTTCTGCCAAGTCTCGGAATGACTAAAGAAGTTTTAATTTCAAAGAAGAGAGTAAATATCAATAAAAATGTCATTAAAAGTAAAATTTCCAGTTAATTTACAATAAGTGATCGCCTCATTAATTGAAGCAATGAAATGCACCGTTTGATTGTTTGAATTTTATTGGTTCGCCAAATTAATTGGCAACGAGCGCAATTTCACAATTAACATTCAGTTAAAATGCATTCATTCTTCACAACGTGTATTTTCATTCCCGTAAATATTATTTTTTGTTACTCTGCTCAATGCCTCCAATAAAGTTTGCGATTTTTTTAAAGTCAAGACTGTCGAGACAAGCAGGACATGTGCCTGATGGTAAGCAACATGCCTGACTCATAACAGCAAAGTGACACGCAGATATTGGAACATGAAGATTCATAATCATTACCTAGCACTGAACTGCGCTCGTCACCCAGAGATCTGAGATGTGATAACTCTAAGCCCTGTAACTTCTCTGGAATCATTGCCCTTCAAACTGGAACACAGTAATGTTTGCACATTACTGCTTGGCGATAGAATAACTGCCAAAGGTGTGGTACTTCCCCAGACGGACTCTACCAGGAGTCCTATCACTACGCGTATGTAAGCGATTAAGCTGTATTTTTAACTAGATTGATTGATATTTCCGTTGAACTTGCAATAATTGTTTTTTATTTGGTCTGAAAATATATCTTTGCCATAAAATATATTTAAGACACGTTTTATATTTGAAAATTTTCGTCAAAAACGTTTCAACAATTCAGCGGTAACAATATTTCCTTGCCGATTAATCGATTTTAACGTATTTTAGATTAATTATGTTGTTACAGGTGCTGTTGTTGGCCATATGGAAAGTCTCTTCTGGTAATTTTGAGACATTCTAGATACATCTATGGACCAGTCCAAGACACAGAGTTAATACATCCTCATGATCTTCATATGGAACCTGCTAAGACACGATCGACATCCACAAAAATAGTTTTAATATACGTACGCTATCACAAAATTATGTCTTTAAATTAATAGCGAAATAAATAAAATGCGAGTTTTACACTGCAAATGATGCGATCTATGATGAAGATAAGTCGGTCTATAAAAGTTGTACTGTACATTTGAGGCGTCATATGAACAATATTCAATATTGAGCGTTAATCTGGTTTTGACATAATTAATTTCTATCTCTCTTTTTCTCTATTTCTCTGTCCTTAATTCCACTCGAAATCTATAACATTTCATTTACTAGCTTGCCACGCTTCGCTGTGGCACATTGTAATGCAAAAATTAGAATTAGAAAAAAACAATCCTTGATGCGGATTATATATCATTGTAAAATTGCAGCTCGATCAGTGCAGAACTTTTTGAGTTTTCTGAAGCGTACACAAACCAACAAAACATTTTTATATATAGAGATTTAGGAAGAATAAGAGACCGCCTTAGTAGTTCGCAGAAAGGAGGAGTACGCTCTAACGGCCAGTATAATTCAGAAATATTAATATTTGGTAATAGGCGTTTATGATATAAAGCTACTGTTATTATTGGTTTTAGTTGACATGATGCACGATACTGATGACCGAAAAGATGTGTCCTTAAGCAGCGATATCAGTTCTGATTCGGACTCTGGAGAATCTCTTAAAAAAGGTAATCTAACTTTTAAGCTACGTAAACAAACAAATTATAAAGAGTTACGTAGAAAATTATTAGACGTTTAGTGCACTTTTTGTATGGAACCTATTCAGAAAGTTTCAATGGTGATATAGCTACGATAATACGAGTACAAATGCTAAGATCATATTAGCAATGGGAAAATAGCCCTAAATATATTGCATCGTTGAATGGCAGCAATAACTTTCAAAGTAAAACAGTGACAGATGTTGATTACTTATTAATTTAATAAAGTACAATTTTACCAGGTATTCATTGTATTCATCGAGTTCCAATACTATTTTGTAAGGAATAGTAAATTGTATCGAGATTTCATCCAGAAATCAGTTGAAGACAACGTGTAAGACACTTTTCTCTGTAACCGTCATGTCCTTAGCCGATGTCATTTGTAATATTTAAATTATGTTTTCAGAACTAAAGAAGTATCATAAGTACCTCGGTAAGTTTTAAATTTTCGTGTATCCTGAAAATATGTGGATTTCGTTCGTTGTAATAGATTTCAATTTATAGGTTACTTGTATGATATGGTCGATCAAGTATCTACGTATGTCGAAAAAATTACACCGGACCGGACCGGACCGGATTACATTATCGTGATCAAAAATGTTTTGTAATAATTTCCAAGTTTCAGCAGCGTTACAACGCCCGTAGTCACGAGAAGACTGAAAATATTGCATTTATTAAAGATATAACCTCTCTGGGCACCACACAACAACTAGCCTAGGTGGCATCCTATTGTGTGATAGTGAATTCCGCCTCGGGCTTTAGGAACTTCTGCACGCGCTCATCTCCCCCTTGCCCAGTGCGTGTAGAGGTTGGGGAGAGGGGCTGGAAGACTTGGGAAGGTTACTCGACTGATATATCACCCAAGTAAAATTCCTAAGTCTTCCAGGTGAGAGTCCTCCACAAGCAGGCTGATTAATATAGTGCTCAGTGGAAGGACAAGGGTCGCGATGCGGCCAGAGAGGCAGGGACGCGGCTATTCCTCACCAGCGGTGATGAGGGCGGGCCTCTCACTGACGACCATCTTAGCCAAGATGCTCGACAGTGAGAGGTCGTGAAGAAGAGTTAGAAACATCTCGCTCTTATCTACCTATCTCTACTGGAGGACCTGGAGTCTCGGACGTTAAGGGTCGTCTGACACCCACCTAGGGATAGGCCTTCCCAGGAGGTTTCGCGCCGCGCCGCCGGTATCCAGCGCGTCGCTGGATCCAAATGCGTGAGTGTGGACACCTCCTGCGAGGTGGGCAAGGGCGGTGGCATATGGATCAGGGTCGTTAGTGAGTGCGTCAAATCAACAAACTCTTTTTAATGCGTGAATATTTTATTGTATGTTTTTTTTTCAACAGCTAAACTGGACGTAAAGTCTTACAAAAATAAAATGAGTAAGTGTACCGTGCAACAGTATTTTTCAATTGACTTAACTATATTATTATTAAATAGTAATTAACAGTTTTGTTTTGCCCGAAATAATAAGCACTTTTTGTTTTTAACTTAAAAAGGAAGAGGTTCTCATTGATTGATTGATAATCATAATCATAATCATTTATTTCATAAAGCCAATTTACATGCCAGGATAATAATTGTAAGCATACACAAATTATAAAACAAAATTCGGTATAATAATGCACAATATAGTGTGTACAATATGATATGTTTTATACGAGTAGGTATTTGTATGTATGTTATGTCATTGCTCTGCAAATAGTGACAGTATTTTGATGTTTCTTTTTATGTTAAGTTGAAAATACCATAAACATCGAAAGTCTCGAAAGTATCGAAATCGGTGTGGCGATTTTTGAAACATTAACAAAAACTAAACTTTACTTACTTTGGTATTGACGATTTAGTTGTAGCTTCTTATGAAATTTGGTCTGTCTTATGTTAGGGTGAATTTAATTTTAAATTATTTAAAGAAGGTTATATAAAGCAAATAAATTGTTTTTTTTCCACAGGGGAAGATTTAAGCAAGGAAGGTAAAGTAAAGAAATATTAGATTTATTTATTATTGTGAAAAAAAAAATCATATAAACGCTTAAAATTTATTTTACAGCGGTTGACGAGGCTAATTATTTTGAGAATTTACTAAAGAAAATCAAAGAATTGAATAGTAAGTATTTCGGGTTTCAGTTTTTATTGAATCTGTGATCATTGTTAAACAATTTTTTTTATCCCGATTCATATTTTCTAATTAGTAGATAAACTTACTGTTAAAATTCCCCTTAAAAACACGGGGTTACGAAATAAGTAAGACCTAAAAAGTGCGCGATATATACACATACAGTGAACCAAAAAATGTTTTGAATGTGAAGAGGCCAAATCTCTTCATTGTGCTACACTACCCTAGTCATCCGCAGATCTAAGATGGCTTATTTTTGTGCCCGTATAATTTATCCGGAGATATTATTTTGCATGTATATTTTTATTTTGTGCTGGTAGGACTCTTTGCAGAGTCACCTGGGGAAGTACCTCACCTTTGCCAGTTATTTTACCGCCAAGCAGTAAAGTTCTGGTTTGAAGGTTTTCCAGTAAAATTAAAGGGCATAGAGATAAAACATCTTATACCTCTGGGTGATGAGCGCAGCGCGGTGTCATCTAATGAATTGGACTCTTCACGTTCTTGTAGCTGCGTGTCACTGTGCTGTTATGAATAGACATGTTACTTACCATCAGGTTCGTGACCTGCTCGTCTGGCTCTATAATTACTATAAAAACGTACATATATATACATAATATAACGCTGCGGTACATCCACAAGTGGATTCTACAAACAGTTTTACCGCTAAAATTTTAATTCATACGTAATAATTCAAGTGCACAATATATAATAGTTTGTGTGGATTGGTTCTGTACATTTTGAAATCTATTGCAGGGGGTTGAACTTCAAATTAAATAAAATATTTGAAAAAGATTGTAATAAGGACTTTTATTTCTCAATCGTAGTTTATAACCTCGAATTTTAATGTGTAGGTTTGCTTAAATTTAGGGTGTCCACAACAAGGTTAGCAGTATATCTATCCGTCTATGTATACGACCGAATTTTTATGGCAGTGACTTGAAAACCCAAATTCCTATGTTAATTATAGTTTTAGTATTTACAGATCATGTATTGGAACATTTCACTCATTAAGTAAAAAAATCATTAAATAAGTTGACGTGACAACGTCTAATAAATCGGTGAACATCGGGTGCATGCACGAAAAAGTGTTCCGTTACGCTCATTATCCCGTTACGTCGAATGTATTCTATGCACTCATTTCATCAATGTTTTGTTATGAGGCAGTCACGTTAAACTATCGTCCGTAAACCAGCCGACTTTACAGACAACCAATTTTTTATTATTATTTATATCTTTCATTTGGTAAGGCACCACAATGCGTAAACAACACACGTGACTTGACAACCGGTTTCCCGCCAATTTTGTAAGCATGCGCAGTCGCCAGTGTGCCAAGTGGTTACAGTGGTTGCGCTTGTCAATCCTTTTTTCACGTTCACAAATATGCTGTGAATGTGTGTGTGACCGCAGATTTTAATTTTAATTCAAATTTGAATGAAAATGAGCCCATATGCTATTACAGATAAACTTTCATTAAAATTTCATCCTTACCCGTTCAGCCGTTTCAACTAGATTAACCTACAATTACCCAACCTTTCACATATTATACTATCTTACTTAATATTATAAATGTCAACGTATGAATGTTTATTGCTCAATCACGTCGTAGCGTATAAAAGGATCGGGTTGAAATTTGGAATACAGGTAGATTTTAAGCTGGAAGAACACATAAGCCACTTTTTATCCCGATAAAATAACGGGACCCGAAACTAAACGGGTTATATTGCGGGGAGCTGCTAGTTTATAATATTAGTGGTAGTATATGAAACCTTAGACTGGCAACTTTGTGGAAAAGGGTTATAAAATAACCTTAACTTCCAATAAAATGTTCTAACTCGGAAAACATGAAGAATAATTTTCCATTAAGTCCACGTGAAAGAATTAGTCCTGTCAAAAGGACAGTTGTTAAGGGACAAGGGATAAGCAACCTTTGTACCGCATCTTTCCTTTGCCGTTGACAAGTCGGAACCTTTTTTAATTGTATTCGGAGAGGTTATTTATTTTTGCTTGCCCGTTTTCGGGACCTCATTACCATTGACGTAAAAGACTTGTTTGCTTTGACTGAAAATAATTGTTTCAATTTTCTTTTTAAAGAAAACGGGTTATTTATAGATGAGGATAATCTTAAACTAAAACAGCCTGGCTAAGCTATTGTGGTGGGATTCGAACTAACGACGCGACGTCACAACTTTGAAATCGGACTAGCTCTTAGCAAAAAAGGTCATCACAGCTTTCAACGTTAATTTGTATAATCAGTGAAAACATTTAATGTTTTTAAAGTGAAAACTTCTTTTGGCGCGCCAAAGTCTGATTTTTTGTGAGCTGTGAATTGAATCCTAGCTTCACGCTCGGGAATGATAAGAAACCTTCGTGTGAACTCGGCCTATGGGCATTGGCCATCTAGGAATGCGAGAGTATTTCCCATTCTCCATCTAGATATCCGTTGGCAATTTTAGGGCATTCATTCTTCATTGTTAGCGCGGGTGAAAACGGAGGGCGTCGCCATGAGAATGGCGATCTATCATAAATTAGCATTTCTAGATGGCCATTTTCATGGCCACACCATCCGGTTTCACCCGCGTAGTTTCCAAAGGAAGCTATTGAATGCTAAGTTATAAGTTTTCACTTCTATTTCAGTTTCAATGACTGCCCTTTGCTTTAAAAATAGGCGTTGTCTTGACCGCCATCTCTCGTACTGTTCAGCAACGACGCGGTTTACGATATAGCGAGCTTACCTAGAGAAAATCAAGTCAAGTATCAGCTGGAGGCCTTGGAATCGATTGAGAGACGTGCCAAAAGGCTCATAGGCAATGAGCCTCTCGGCACTCTTGTGCGAAAAAGACTTCAAAGTCTTGAACATCGCCGAAACATCGCTAGCCTATCGGTTTTTTTTAGATACACTTCGGAGAGTGTACAACTGATCTGCATGATCTAATACCACCTTGCCCTTTTTCTATCGGAATGCTCGTAGCTCGAAAAAGCGACATCGTTTCATTTTCATGGTTGATGTTCCAAAGCCACGAACGAAGAGATTTTACTCTACGTTTGTGATAAGAACGTCTAAGCTGTGGAATACGTTGCCTGAGTGGGTTTTCCCCGATGGTTACAATCTTTGTGTCTTCAAATCGAGAGTGAATCGGTTTCCTCTAGGTAAACACGCTCCATCGTGGACCGCATCGTCGCTTAACATCAGGCGGCGGCTTAAGATGGCGGTCAAGTGTGAGCCTATAAAAGGTAAAAAAAAAACAGACACATTCACACTCTACCTGAAGACACCAAGACTTTATACCATAGGCAAAAACGCACTCAGGCGACGTATTCCACAGCCTAGACATTCTTTTCACAAAAGTGACATCAAACCTCTACAAGGTGAAGATGCGAGTATGGTGAGAATAGTAATTATTTACCATGTTTGCTAAGTGCAGGTTGTGCGTGACACATATTTTTGACTGATGTGTTTATTGGATTACACTGGTTTTCTTACGATGTTTGGATTCATCGCTACACTGGTAATGAGAAACTCTTAATAGCACGTCTATGAGCAAAATCTGCGGCTGATGGTAAGCAATACGCCAGCCAATTACAGCATAGGACCATCCAACTATATGAACACGAAACAAATTAAAACCAAAATTGCTCTGTCTTAGAAGAAAAAGGAGAAACCGTATTAATAAACTTGTTATTAATATAAGTGGACCAATTACTTCGCTATGATTAAAACATAAACATGAAATCTTACACCTGCCAATTTAGGACGCGTTGGCGGGTGTTAATTAGCGAATAGACAATATTCCACGAAACTGTTTAGTAAACATAACAGAAAATTAGCTGTGGTTGCGGTTTTATAATACAGAAAATTAGCAATATTAAGGTGAAGTAAAGGTCTTAGTAGTGGTAGGGCTCTTGGCAGAGTCCGCCTGGGGAAGTACCACACCTTTGCCAGTTATTCTACCGCCAAACAGTAATGTGCAAACATTACTGTGTTCCGGTTTGAAAAGCAATATTTCCAGAGAAATTACTGGGCTTTGAGATATAAGATCTTAGATCTCTGGGTGACGAGCGCAGTGCAGTGCTAGGTCAATTGGACTCTTCAAGTTCCAATAGCTGCGTGTCACTGTGCTGTTATGTGGCAGGCATGTTGCTTACCATCAGGCACATGCCCTGGTCGTCTCGTCACTTTTTACTGTAGAACTCAAGAAGTAATTTATAAGTTTCGCTGTGTTTTATTTTTTTATATATAGTATCTTGCAACTCTACAAAAAGCAAACATTTTCTACTTTTTTAAAGTTTTTTTTGACCGTTTGTGACTTTTTATTTAATTTGAAAATATATGGTTACTTTCACTTACCAGAAATCTTTATGGCTGTGAATTGATTGTCCATTTTCTGTGTGAATATTGCACGTCTGAATTGAATATTTATGATGTTGCAAAACGTCTTTGTTAAAGTTTTCTCACTCTAATATTTGATAAAATAGAAATTTAGAAAGTTTTTTCACGCTTGAAATATTTTCACTTAAAATTTGACCTCCATAATATACGAGTAATAAAGAAAATAATTACATATTTTACTTGAAATATAAAATTAAAAATACTTTAAACACCCATGCCCATTTTTAGTTGTCTATTTTATAATTAACTTCTAGGAAACTAAAGATTCGTATTATTTATGCTACATTGTAATGTGGTATATGGGATAACCGGAAAGGATATTAAAACAAAAAAATGTGTTCTGTATTCAGAATTATTGCCGTGATCGTGATTTCGGTATCGACAAGGATGTTGTTGTTGAATTTATACTATTAATGTAATTATGTATTAAAATTCGTTACAATTTTTATCATACAACACAAGAGCAAACGAATATATTTCGACCCGGATGAATTGTTTTTGTGACACCTATTAATTATTACAATGAACAAATATTTGTGACGTCCGTAATTTATTTAATGTCTAACATTCTTTTGGAAGTAATAGTAGTTGGTCAACTGAAATTCTAATACTGTATGTCAATAAGCATATATTTGTAATAAACAAGCTTTGTTTGTTAAAATTATCTTATATTAAAATATTGCACAGTACTTATACGCGAGCTTAATTAAAAACTACGTATATAAGAAACGTTCCGATAAACTGTTTAAAATAAATGTTAAACGTAGTGCAGTTTAAATATCCTCCTGTACATGAGCTGCGTTGAGTGAGGACAAGTATTGTATTTATTTTATTATAAAGATACCAACACCACAGTTTCATACAAAAAGTGGATCAAAAAGTGATAAGGACACCCATTTAGGACCACACGTAGTCTGTGTAACCCTGAGTACCTACGCCATATGGTACTTATTCGCTTTGGGTGAGCATAGCTAATATTTTCAAGCGTCCCCTCGCTTGAATTTGCTACGCGTCTGTCAATATTTGCTACGCTACGCGTCATTAGTTTAGAGTAGAATTGATGCGTAGCGTATGGCGTAGCAAACTAGACAAAATACGGCTACGTGACTTTTTTGCTTTTACAGGCACCTTGAATGTGAGAACGTACATACGTGCTACTACATACTAAGCTGAACACCTCTTTTGTTATGGTGACTATAAACCATTCATATGCTAGGACCACTTTATCATGGAAAAAGCAACAACTGTTTTATATCCTACTAATATTACAAATGTCAATGTTGGGATGTTTGTTTTTCAATCACGTCATAAAGTGTAAACGGATCGGGGTCAAATTTGAAACACAGTTACCTAGATTACAGTCTGGAAGAACATATAGGCTACAGGATTACGGGATAGGATGGGCAGAGCTACCTGTTTTATGTATCACTGCGTCGAATTTTGAAAAGTTCATATGTGACACATCACTTGTTAGTGTTTAGTTAAGTAACGCAGTTTAATTGTCCCTTGTTTCGATTTGACAACCAAAACAAGTGACAATCAAATCGCATAAGTACGTTCAGTAACAATAGAAGTGAGAGAACAATTAGCTAATGTCAGGAGTAAAATACAATGGTAACAAGACACCGACGTCGAAGCGACTCGCACTGAGTCAGATCGCTTTAGGGTCGGTCCACACGAGGCATTGCAGTGCAATGCGGCGACTAAATCCTCATTTTTAAACTCACTTGGACGTGGTCACTTCTAATGCTGTCACACAAATCACACGGCGCGGACATTGATGACATACTGCGACGATAGCGACGATAATGATATTGTTATCCAGCGGCGCTTGTTATGCTACTCTTCTTACGAAACGGCTTGACCGTGTCGCACTGTGTCGTCACCCGATATCGTTTGATGATATCGTTACCGTTGTCGTCCAATGTGAAACTGCCCGTTTGCTTGCCTACGCTGAGCGAGTAATTTAAGGCCGCTTACACAACAAAAGTAGATCAATGTACTTGATTAATGTAACAGCAACACTGTTAATTTATCACAAGACTGCAAATTTTAAAGTCAGATTTCCAAATTGTGTTGCTGTGGCGTATAACATAAACATAAATATGGGTAATATACCGCACGAAGGATTGCAGACATATTTATTTTATTTGTCAGCGAAAACTAGCGAGTTGAGACAGGAAGCAATGTCGCAGCTGTAGAATGTAGCAAACTGCTCTGCAATGTAGAACACATAACATAAATAAAGATTTAATCGCTATTTAAACTATGTTTAACCTACTCGTGATCATAGCCGTTGTGACACGATCAAAACATCGATAAAGATCGCGAAATATTCCTTTGCAAACATTTTAATACGAGTTCAAACCGGCACACGTAGAAACTAGTACAGCTAATGCTTAACTGTCCGACATCGCACCGAAGCGTGTGCACTGGCCCTAACACAGCGGAGACTAATTCAATTCAACGTGTGAGACGTTTGTCACGTACTTCATAGAGGGTTGAAAACTGATAAAAGTAGTTGGATTAAACCAGGAACTTTAGGAGACGAAGACAACTTTATTATTTTTTGTCCATTTACTTGATTCTACAAAAATTGTCCCATGGAGCGTCGTTTCTGTTTAATGATTGGACTTATTATTACTTAATAATTAACCGTTAACATAAAGAAATCTAAGATAAACAGGCACACAATAAGCTGCGTTATTGTTCTTAGCTTAAGTAGCCCACTTTATGTTCCCATAGATGAGACTTGGGTTCTTCTCTCACTAGGAGAGAATCAAGGTCAAAATCCACGCTGGCCCAGTGCAGGTTGACGGATAACATGAACTCAAAATATGTCTTTCTTGAAACGCACCCTTTTACTCACGATGTCTTTATTCATTAATTAAGCCAGTGGTAATGATAAAACTCATACAGGCATTTGATTAAAAGTATTATAAGTAAAAGTTTAGGTTAAATTTGAGAGGAATCTATAAATAAATATTGGTGGACAATTCACACACAACACCATCTGACCCCAAACTAAGCAAAGCTTGTACTATGACGGCCAGATAGCTGATATAATATTTATATAGTTTTAAATATATACTTACTATACATAGAACACACCCAGACTCATTTATAGCAGTTGGCTTCAGATAGATGACTTCTACTGCGTACATAACAACGAATTACTTTACTTTCGTTTAATTATCATCGTACAAAAAACTCAAACGTCTTTTTTGAGCATTTATAAATATCACAAGTCGTTTTTAAAGTGCAAAGGTTTGAAACCTTCATCCGAGCTATTTTATTGAGTGCGATTGGAAAACCGACGTGGTCTGAGCATTCTTATCCGAGTTTCTGAGTGCAGAGAATCTCAATTCTCTACAATCCTGAGCTTTGAAAAATGCAGTTTATTAGTAGCTGCTATTTTCACTGAAGTAAATTAGGTTAAAATCGTTTATTCTTAGTATTTTTATAAAATTGTCTTGAAATGTATTTCACAAATATTATTTGACTTTATTGCTATTTTAAATACAACATACTTGGATTTGTATTGATCAAGTAATAATTATGTACATATCACCGTATTTTTTATGTATTGATAGAATTTATGTCTTTATTCAATACTGTGAGCTTACACTAGAACAAAAATTGATTAGGTAGAATTATTAGGTTATTTATTATGCAATGTGAACTACATTACACTATATATATATGTAACTACTAAAATTAAGCAAATCTGTATTATCCACAGACAGATGAAGATAAAAAAATAGTTAAGCTGATCAAAGCCTCTACCAGTCGTCCAGAAAGATGGGCTTCCAATGAAGGAAAACATGCAAACATATGAGTTGTGAAAAAAAACGACATTACTAATATTTCAGACATTTCTCACTCAACACTATCATTTATCCCCAAAGTAAATAAAAACTTCTACTATGAGGCCTAGTTAGCTAATATAATATTTACATAACCGTAAGTACATATTTATGATACAACTGCAAGACATGAAACAAAGTATAGATAGTTCTAATGATTAAAAACACTTTGCAGAATATGCGATAGGTATCTGCCAACATGCGCTTGATCAGAAAGATGGCGTGTCCTAGTGCTGGTTGGAGGTTGCGGTTGAGTGCAAAAACGTTACCGTGACTCGGCCTACAAGTCACGTCGGAGAAACCTGTGGAAGTTTTAGCAACTCCAAGTGGTGTCAAGTTGGATATACCCGGCGTGACCCTGCACGGGGGAAGATTCGTAAATGTATTTTTTTCCAGTCACAAAAAAGTGCTGGCTTAAATCCCAAAAGTAAGAATATAAATTGTAGAACTTATCTATTTTTAGTACCTACTATTACTAAGAGTGTTAAAAACCCTACTATTTAAAAATGGGTATATATTATTATTATATTTCTTTCTCGTTTACACTAAACGAATTTACGAGTATAAAAATTATATATATAATTGAATTGATTATTTTCTGAAAAATTACTCAACGTATAAGGGGTAGTAGATGAAACTGGAAGATACCGCTATTTTAATGTATAAACGTAACAGTATACTTCAGAGCTAGCAAAGTGTATTCGAAAGAGAACCTAGTATTCTGCTCAATTAAGCCGTTCAGTAGAACTCAGTATCTAAGCTGTACGAGGTTTCTGTAGAAGCAGCATCAATAAATTTTTCAGTAACCTGCAAACACAATCAGGCTATTATTTGCTTAAGCGTACTTACGTAGACTTACGAAAATCTTAGTGATCAATGTAATAATTTCTCGCTGCGGTGGTGTGGAATAAAATACAGTAGTACAAACATGGGCTATTCATTCCTACAATTAATACTTCATAGTTATTAAATCCATATTGAATCATGCAATTTTTATACATTAAAATAAAAATAATAAATACATATTGGTGAACAATTCACACACAACACCATCTGACCCCAAACTAAGCAAAGCTTGTGTGATGGCAGCTGATATAATACTTATATAGTTTTTTAAATACATACTTATTATACATAGAAACACCCAGACACAGTGCAAACATTACTGATAGGTGGTAGAAAAACTGGCAAAGGTTTGGGTTTTCCTGGTGGACTTTGCAAATAATCCTTCTTCTTATAAAGCCCGTTATCAGCCTCTGCATACGCCTCTCTTCGAGTACGCCACCAGTTTCCATCCTGTCCTAGTCTCATCCATGCATGACGCGCCACCATTCGAATATCATCGCCCCATCTATCTTGTGGGCGCCTAACACGTCTCTTGACTAACGGCCACCGATCCTTCACCGCAAAGACTAACTTTTATAAAATCAAACTCAATATATTATGTCAGTTTTTATACCTTGTGTACTGACTCCTACACTGTACTGTTCCAGTACTTCCGTCTGTAGCACACTAGTGTTCTCGCTTTGTGTTTACAAACCCAGCGCACTTGATGATATGCCGTATGTTGGTTTCCTTAATTAACGCTTTCTGTTCTGTTCTTTAATTTCCGGGGCATAGGGTTTTATTTTGTGTGAATCAAATTAACGAACCGAAAATGTTTCCATATTAGTCTGTGTGTTTTCACTATTCAAAACGTAGAGCTAGCTTTTAATTAAAGATCGTTCGAAAATACCTATTTGAAACATACTACAACAAGAAGACTTCTTTGTGAAGTTTGCCAAAAAAAGTACAACACCTTATTCAAACCAGCTATCTAGCATATAGCTTTGCTTAGTTCGGAGTTGGATGGTGTGTGAAGAAGTGTCGACCGAGCAATAAAAGGTGATGTGTAGTAAGCTTTTATGTTTTTTGGTTTGTAGTTTTAATGGAAATACATAATAAAACCATTAAAAAAAAACGTAAATATCAGAGTACGAATACAATTGAAAATAAGGGGCGATTCGAACTGTTCTAGGTGATCCCGTGTGACGCCATGTTGTAAAAGGCAGATGTGTTGATAATGCTGAAAAAACTTAAAATTTTCAAATTATGTATAAATAGAAACAATTGTTTAATCCTAATTTACGTGTCGTACTAAAGATTATTTAGATTAAACCTTCATTATAATCATGAGAATTTCATGAAATTTAGGTATTTAATTTTATAAATTAAATTCTAATATTATGCACTGACTGACACGCAAGTCTAAAAACTGCGAGCTTCTAAAACTTTATACTAATAAATTTATTTAAATCTCAATATTAAAATGTGAAACTGGCTTTGCACTTCAAACCAAGCATACGCTTAGTACCTATAAAAACCAAATAACGCGTGTAAAAAAACAATGACTTAAAATTACGAATAATCGTAATAATACATTGCGGTACCTACAGTAAATAAAACATCTAATAAACATAATTCTATTCTAAATATCTAATTTCTTAATTACTATAACTAAATCTACAAGATAAAGTTCTATTTCGTTATGATATAACTCTATCAATTACGTGCACAAGTAAAAATAACATAACAAAAAAATAAAACCAAAGGCATTATCAGAGATTTCCATCCAACGTCTTTCCAAACGTCCGTTGCAGTAATCTCATAGTTGTCAATTCCACAAAGCTAGAACGGAAATATTACGATGTTTTATTCAGTCGGCTCACCGCGCTGTAATAAGGCAAATCAGATCGTTTTCAAGACGATCGCAGGCGACCTGCCTCGATTGAGGTCGAGCTGATACCGTTGGGAAATATTTTCTGTAAAACGAGGCGATGTCTTACAATGTCAGTGAAGTTTTACTTTTGACGACTAATGCTTTAGGTTTTAAGGAGAAAAATGTTTTCCTGAATACTACAGTTAGCTGTATTTTAAAACTACACTTATGGACTGGGGTTAAAGAATATAGAAACAAACCTACAGGAGTGTCATAATTCCTGCCTACAGGCGTCTTTTTCTATGGCGGAATTTATAGCAGTTGGTTTCAGATGGTTCTTACAATTTTTAGTCTTCAATTTGCGAGTGTAACGGTTTTTTCTAGGTAAGCAAGCACGCTCCATCGTAGACCGAGGTGAGATGGCGGTCAAGTGTAAACCTATAAGACTAGATAGACGCGTCTAAATACTGACGTTTATTTTCCTCAACGTATAGCGTACTCATACAGCGTGGTAAAGCCGTCAGCAAGCTGGTTACGCTTCTCACTGGTAGTGTCCACACCTTGGTCATGATTGTTTTAATACCTTTATCCAGCAATAGATAAGATGAGATAAGAAAACTCTTTGTTAAAAGCCACAATATAAAACACAAAATAAACTTAAACGATCATAAAAAAAGATGACATATCAATTCTCTCTTCTCTGATCTCTTCCAGGCAACCGTGATATAGATAATAATTCGGACGTTGTAGTGTAAGTGGTTATTTAGATATGAAGTGTAGTTATCATTGTAAATTTGTGCCAATAAAGGTTTTGTTTGTGTAAAATAATAAATAATTTAAAATGTCAGTATCGCGTAGTATATTCAGTGTGAGATTCAACTTTGCTCTCTTGCTATCAAGCTTAGTACTAACTGTATCTGATGCTGCGAGAGTTGCTAGAGTGTAAGTAATAAGATTATCCCGCTACTTCAAGTAAGTGCTATATTTTGATGTAGGTGAAGTTTCTCTGATATGCAGTGAGTCGTGAACGCTCACTCTACTTAGAGTCTAAATTGATATAAGTGCTGCATAAAATAGTGCGACATACAAAACTATTATTATAAATAGTGCGAAATACAAAAAAAACTATGATTATAAATTCTACATTGTAGAAGGCTGTAGAAACATCAATCTATTGACACACTTCAGACTTTATAAATATATACATCGAGTGCAAATTACAGGGCTTAGAGATACAACATCTTAGATCTCTGGGTGAAGAGCGCAGTGGAAAGCTAGGTAATGATTTGGACTCTTTATGTTCCAATAGCTGCGTGTCACTGTGCTGTTATATGGCAGGCATGTTGCTTACCATCAGGCACATGTCCAAATCGTCTCGTCACTATTAATTAAAAAAAAAACATAAAATAATTAAAAAAAAATGATTTTCTATGATCTGAGAACTTAGGGCTTACAACACAATCACACCACACTCCTGTACTAAGTAATCTAAGACAATATGTAGTAAGCGCTAAGAAGTAAAAACACAAACATACAACTTACTAGCGGTCCATCCCAGCTATGCCCGTAGCACATAATACATAAGTACATAACCTCTAGTACTAAATCACGTACATATGTATACATCGGTGAAATAATTTTTAAAGTCGCTCCAGTAGTTCCTGAGAATAGCGCGTTCAAACAAAATACCTTATTTAACACACATTGTTTTACATTCTAAGGTTGGCTGGAAGAGATCGCTTTTAGCGATAAGGCCGCCAACTTGTCGCACTAGTTTTTAAGGCTTATTGTAAATTATCCTTCCGTAATCATTAAGTCAAGATAGAATCAAATGGAGAGAGGGTAGGGAGGCCTTTGCCCAGCATTGGGACAGTATAGGCTAATAATAATAATAATAATCATCCAATTCTTTTGGTGTGTCAATAAAGTGCTCTAGCTCAAATTTTTCAGTTTTACCTCTATAATATTAGAATAGACAACTTATCACAGGTACATAGGTATGGACTTTTCGTATTGTACTACAACGATTATGCGGTTTAAATGTTTCCAAGTAGAAATAGAATGCGCCTTTTAGTTGTTAGAAAACCGTGGATTGTTAAACTCTGCACTGTTATCTGCACGCAAGCCTTTCAAATTGTTGTTCCTGGAATTTATTCTATTTGTCTGTAATATCGTTTCTATTTACGGAAGGAAACTTCCGTAAAATACTGGTTTTATTTGAGAGACTTCAAATTACTCCTATTGTTGATATTGTTTGTGGTTTGAGCGAAACAACTAACTAAAGTCAGTTTTTGTATATTTGTAGGTACCTCAATAATTTTGTGAAAGGTGTACCTACTGTTTGACTGTATTGTGAACAAGTGGAACTAAAAATGTTAAAAACACTGAACTCATCCGTTGGCAAGTTTTATGTGGTCGGAGAAAATAAAATAAAAATTAACAAATTTTAAAAACCCACTCTAAATATTCCACCTTTAAAAAAACATTATGTTATACAGTTTACTATCTAATGACACTTGGGTGATTGAGACCAATCTAATGATATTCAAACATACAAGATACGCGCGAAAAACATAACCCTTCTTTCAGTCGGGTAAAAAAAGAGTTGTATTAATATTGTGCCTTAAACAACGATATTTTGGAGTTTGATCTTATTAGGTTGTATGTCAAATTGTAAGCAATACACCTGTTAATAACAATGTGCACAACATTTGGATTTTTTTTCAAAGTTTCCTATAAACAAAATAAAAGAAGCACCTGCTTTCCAATTCTAGGCAACAACACTACATGATAAACATAAATAATCATGATTAATTATTGATACAAAGCTTTAATTTTAGTCTTCAGAATTTACTTTGTGGCGAATCGACAATAACCCTTCATTTTCAGGAGCCCGATATATGTATACACGAAATCTTATTTTTACAAAATTATGGTATTTTATGGTATGATACAATAATATTATGTAAATATTATAAATAAATTATCTATAATAACAAGGGCACTAAAAAAATATATGAATTAATGCTGAAATATCTAATTTAACTTGTTTTGAACTTTAGCCATCACAGACATAGATTCCTTCATTGTTTACATTTTAATGAGAAGAATATTCAATATTTTAAATGAAACCTTGGACTTAACTTTTAATTTCTACGAGTAGCGGATGTTAAACTTATATTCTAAGTTAACTTTATGAAGTCACTTATAGTCACAATATCAATTAATTATTATGTACATAAGAATTACTTTTAACTCACTTAATTCTAAATATAACTACTTTGCACGTTGCTGCCTTGCTACCATTATTCCCCAAATCGTTTTAAAATCGACATTTCGTGAGGATATTCCACTTTAGGGCAATTTGACTGCGGCATTGCGTTCCATATCCACCGCATTGCACTCCTTTGGGAGTGGGACTTTGCCAACATGCAAATGTTGTTGAATGGCGTGTTTCACGAAAAAAACAAGTCTAGAAATATGTACATGTAGAAGTTAAATTGTTTTTTTTTAAACATTACATTACAAAATAACAACCAATTCCGCTCTGTATGGTTATGTTTTTCAGTTTTGCAATGAAAAAAATTGTGACGAAAATACAATTTCATAAAACAAAAAATTCACATACAAATTTTACTAAAAAACAAATGTGGTTATTATTTAACTCTTTTCATTTTTTTATTGTCACATATGATAATCACTTTAGTTATAAAAATGACATACTCGTATATTAGAAAACATATCGTTAACGTAGTTGTTTTTTGCCTTAACGTGAAATTTACATTTGGAATAATAATAAGTTGAAAAACAGATAGTTATATTTCGCTATTTTTTAAGTCCAGTTTGATTCTAAATTGCATATTAATTACCTTACAATTTATAATTCAGTGCTATGGCAGCCAACGGCTATAATATTTGGCCTTTTGTTTTTGTACTTGGTCAACATAAAATTGTGTAAGTTTGTAGAATCGGGCCCTGATATCCTTCGTGTGGTTAGATTTATATCAGTACGGGAATTTTTACCGGGTTTTGCCTTTCGGATTTATTGTTTGCTGTTAGTCACGACCAGGTGAGGTTTATTCGAGGGGTTTTAGATTGTTTCTATGTAAATTGTAGCTTCAGAAATGTAAAAGGAAAACTACGTCTTTAAATTAAAGGTGCAAGTTTCTTTTTTAACCAAATATAAGCTTGCACTTGACCACCATGTTGCCAAAGTCAATGATATTCTATTTAGATTATTAATTTACAAAAAAAACTAAGCTTTTCTTATAATATAGTGTAAAATATGTATGTGTATTGTTAGGTAAATGAAAATAGTTGGTAAAGTATCTTTCAAACAACACTTTTTCTGCTAATTGTACCTAACTTGATATTTAGTTTGGCAGAACTTGTGCACATGTTTCGTTCTTTTTCTTTTTTAATTTAACTGGACTTAGAGATTTCTCTATGGAAATTAAATTAGTATTGCTTAAGAAAAAGTTAAGGACTCGGTTACTTTATTTTGGATTGAATTATGAATGAACAATATTACCGTTAGTTTAAGTAAGTTCGTTTAATTATCAAATATATCAGTTAGTATTTATGCCTTCAGATGCTTAGCAAGAATACCCTTAAATAAAGAGCTAAAGGCGTAAATTTATGCAAATTATAAGCTGTATCCCGTTCCGGTAAGAGCTCGTTTTGCTCAAATTTACTGCCGGTGGATTATTGCTAAATAAAATATCGGTGTTCCGTTTCACGTAACTTTTACTGCAGTACGCAATAAAAACTTTGTTCCAGATTTACAGCTGAAAATATGGCTTGTAGGCCTCGCTTTGAATATTTTGTGGTATCTCTTATTTTTTTAAAAGCTTACGTTACTTTTATGTTGTACAATATAACGTTACGAAAATAAGGTTAACGAAATAAAATGACACTGTAATTTTATACCTCCCTATATAGCCATGTTTGGCCAATATTAAAATTATTATATAAGTAAAAACACAGTTCCTTTTTTTCTATGCTTCGTCGTCTTTCCTCTCCTCACAAGAAAGCATCAAGTTGAACAAACACCTATAGGTTGATAGATCTCTCACGTCTTTAAAATATGTCAGTCCGCACGATGTTTTTCTTTACCTTCAAACAAACCATAGATAAACCACAGACTGACACATAAACGTATAGACAAACCCGTCAAACTTGAAACACTGTTATATGAATTGAGTTAGCTGAAGTGGCAGGTTCGAACTAATGATCTCACGCTAGAAGATCCGTCGTCCTACCTAGTTGGAGTAGGAATTCCGCTGTCATTTTGTAAACGAAAATTTTGTATAACTAGTAGCACGCCGTGGATTCAGGCGCGTAGTTTCCGTTCGAGTTATTTTCTTAGGATAAAAAAGGAAGTTCTTAGCTGTATGTTCTTTCTAAGCCAATATATTCTTCCAGACTATAATCTAACAGTATTTCAAATTTCAACTCGATCCGTTTCTACGTTACGATGCGATTGAATAACAAATATCCAAGAATCCAAACATTCAAACATTGATATTTATAATACCTATAAGAAGGAAGTAGAAATAAGTACCTTTACCACCATTATTTTGTTTTGCAATATAAGTGATAGGACTAGCGTTATGGTGAGCAACGACTGCAAATAACAACACACTCCAAAGCAGCTATTTGACACCACGAAAGTCAACGACCTGCACTTTGCTTGCCACCAAAAGATATGAGATGATTGAGATGTTAATAATTGCTCTGTGATTTTACTGAAAACATTATCCTTCAAAACGACACACAATAATGTTTACATTTTTATTGTGTTTCCGTTATTTTCCAATGTTTATTTTAGTTCGTAAAATTATTGTTACTCAATTTATTATGGCTGACTTGTAAATGTACATTTAAAAAAAAAAATCTATAACATTATTGGCGGTAGAATAACCGGTAAAGATCTAGTACTTCTTCAAGCGAACTCTTCTGAAAATTCTAGCACTAGAAATATTTCAATCACAATAGCATTGAGCTATTGAATATTATTTCGCACACTGCAACAATACGCATTGAGACTAGAGGAAGGATAACCTCCGTCGTAACAATAGCTTCAAACATCCGTCGTCGGATTTTCAGCGGAACAGTGGCGGAAGCCGCGTCGCCTCGCTTCCGCTCACAAATAGAGGTGTCACGACTTTGTCTTCCCTTTCAATACAATGCTATCACATACGAGAACACCTGTAGTAAGCCAAATAGGATTGCGTTTTACTTATTATCAAAGTCAAAGTCAAAGTACTTTATTCATAAATGTACAATTTACACGTCAATTAATAAAAAATAAAAGAAAGAGCATACAAATAGTATACATTTTCAAAGTTTGAAATTACTACTTTGTTGTATTATAATAATTATTGTACAGAAAACTGTCAAGCATTATACGAGTATAATATGGTTTTAATACAATTGTACTGACCCATGTCAAATTTATTTCTTTACATTTTTATGGGAACTTTGCCATCACTCTCTGAAAATTCGCTGTAAATATAAAAAAAAGCTTGATATTTATCATTTTACTGGCAGCACCGTGCGGTTTTATTCGAGTCGTTCCTGTTCTTGTTATTTTCTTGAAATATAAAGTAGCCTGCCCATGTGCTATTTTGAGCAATATTCTGTGTTCTAAATTTCAATCCGATCCGTTTAACCGTTCCGACGTGATTGAGCAACAAAGATCCAAACATACTAACTTGCGCATTTATAATATAGGTAAGAAATAGGGTAAATATATTTTTGTACTGATGAGTTTTTTTTTATGTTTAGATGGACAGTGCACTTCTTACGCCATGAGGCAGAATACTAAACATATCAGGATATGAGACGTAAACCGATTTACCCAAAGAGTACACTACGTATAGAGTTAGACACGCTTTACGCCGAAAACACGAGTCTGATCGCTCTTGTAGAAGTGTCATACTTTTGTCGCGGCATATCACTCTATCCGTAGCTAACATACACCTCATCTGCTTATGAT
The DNA here is from genome assembly GCA_017562165.1 of Ectropis grisescens. Lineage (NCBI taxonomy): Eukaryota > Metazoa > Arthropoda > Insecta > Lepidoptera > Geometridae > Ectropis > Ectropis grisescens. The sequence continues at coordinate 24,720,355 of CM029770.1, forward strand.
CGGTACAAAAGAACCATGCAGAAAAACCTGATCTATTTACCTATTATTTACCTAAGGATTTACCCGCAAAACCTAACGTAACGGCTTCGAATTTGTTTTTATTGTTGTATGTATCTGACAGGTATATTGTAGTTGTCTCACTTCTTTGTGAGAGGTGAAAGACGTTGCAAAATTTAAGCCTTCACATTACAGTAACTAAGTGCAGGCTCCGTAGATATCTTGCCGGGTAATGGCTGCAGGCTGGTGTCTTAACTAATTACTGAGGATGGAAACTTTCATCTTGCTGCCGCTGCGAAGCTTGGTTCGAGAAAATTTTAGCTATAGCTGCAAATTTTTGGTAAAGCAATTGTTTGTTTAATTTTTAAACCAATGTTGAATTAGTATTGGCAACCACTGGCAAACTTTTTACTAGCACCCGTCATTTTTGATCCGGGTACTGTATGATTATAAGGTACCTTTGCTATATATTTTATACGAACTTATTGGGTTATTGAATTGTATTTCCTAATTAATGATTTCACTGTTTTATTATTATGTATAATGGTACTTCTATATACATTCAGCCTAATGCATGCGCTTTAAAACAAAGTTTATGTAACTTATGACTAAGAATATAAATAACTAGCTGTACCCTGCCCCGCTTCGCTGTGGCACATTGTGATGCAAAAATTAGATAAAAACAATCCTTGATACGGATTAAATATCAACCTAAAATTTCAGCTCGATCGGTGCAGAACTTTTTGAGTTTTTTGAAGCGTACACAAACCAACATAACATTTATATGTATAGAGACTAGCTGTGCCCTCCCACGCTTTGCTGTGGCACATTGTGATGCAAAAATTAGATAAAAACAATCCTTGGTGCAGATTATATGTCATTGTAAAATTTCGGCTCGATCGGTGCAGAACTTTTTGAGTTTTTGAAGCGTACACAAACCAACGTAACATTTTTATATATAGAGAAGACTACGTTATGATTAAAAGTATTTGAATCAATTTTGTGTTTAACAATATAATTATTTAATGTAACTCAAAATAATTATACAATCGTCTTATAAAATAATAAAAGTCAAATGTTTACTTAAAATAAAAAATAAAAAATGTAAAAATACCTAAATACTACTTGGAGTCAACAAATTCATCATTAAATTCATGAATAACTATAAAAGCCAAATATTTCAAACTCTGTTTTTTTTTGTTTTTAATAAGATTGTCACTTACCAAGGATTATATTAGTGACTATCCGTATAAATAAAAAACGTTGTTATTAAGTATTTTTTTTCAATAACCACATAAAAAAGTTTCTATTAATACAAGTATATTACATTTTGATTGTATTGCAATATATTGTGATTGTGATATATTTTAAGCACAGACACATAAAATATATGTCGTGGCAACTGGCACACTTCGCACACGAATGTTTCCGAACCTCTAAGTTCGTACGTAAACACCAATTTAGACGCTTCAAAGCCCCTTCGACGGCTTAGCTATTGTAACCATGATGTTCTGAATATATTGGATAGTATACTGCTTAAAAGCTATATATATAGCTTATATATCCAAACATTTTCATTTAAAATTTTAGTTTAGAATTATAAAGAATGGGTTTGTGGGTAATCTGTATCACCAGTGATGATATATAAATGTCGATAAATATTGGCGTAAATACCCAGCAATAACTTGGGTATGAGTCGTCCGGTGTGGGGTGTCTTTATCCACGATTAATTAAATGTTCAAGGCAGATTCTATATACTTCAACACATATAGGTGATTGGTTCGGCAAATCAAACTAAGTAAATGTTCTATACAACAACACTATATTTCGAGTTCACAATATAAACATACAATACACGGACACTATAACTATAACCGACTATCTATGCACGGTATCGAATGACTACACGAAGGTGTGTACATGATAATTATTCCCGAACGACTGTTTATTACTTTCAGTTACGTTATACACATATATATTGCTATGCTTATGCATGTGACAGTGCATATGTGTCCCTACAGGGTGTTTGTTACCTCAGGAACTCCAAACTACAAAACAAAACAATTTTACCGGATATGCACGTGAACCCTGTGTGCTTTAAACTAAATTTTATGTACCACGGGCGAAGTTGGGGCGGACCGCTAGTTAATAATACTAGTTTAACACTAACTTTATATTGAACTTATAAATATTTCTATTAACAAGTGATAAGTATTTCACAAATCATGGCCGCAGTACACATGTGTCTGTTATCGTTCTTTGAATTGTTTTACCCCATTCGCGGGGAGTCTGATTGTGTTTGGTTGCTTTTACTGCAAGATATGGGAGCTAAAGACGTAGGGTAAAGTATATGAGTTACTGAATTATAACGTTACAATGAGATTTATCAAACGCAAATAAATCAATGGCACTTTTTAAAGTATGTTTGTGTATAAGTAATTACTAGGTGACCCGACAGACATTGCTCTGCTCTATACAAAATAAGACATTTTTATTAGCATTCTCGAATCCACTTCCACTTCTGTGCAAACCCAATGGTTCTTTAGGTATTACTATACCTAACGGACTATTGGGTAAGGAACCCGCCAGCTACTATAGGTTCATTCTAAAAAAAAATTGGACTCCTACGTTTTAGATTATTTTTAGCTTTGCTTAGTTTGGGGCTTGTTATTGTGTGTTGTGTATGGAAAATTTAATACAGTCAATGTTTCATTTATTTAATAACTTTAGGGATAATGTTGCTCCATCTATGTATATATTTAAAATGTTATGTTGGTTTGTGTACGCTTCAAAAAGTCAAAAAGTTCTGCACCGATCGAGCTGAAATTTTACAATGATATATAATCCGCATCAAGGATTGTTTTTTTTATCTAATTTTTGCATTACAATGTGCTGCAGCGAAGCGTGGCAGGGTACAGCTAGTTTGTTTATATTTATTTATCCGTTCTGAAAGGAGAGTGGGTGGGTAATATGAGTAGGATGCGCTCCGATCAGTGGGCAAGGGTTTCCAGAAACTAAATGCCATCGACCAGTCGACCTTTCAGTCGCCCTTCGATACGGTGACGAGACGACCTCAGTACATTTAAAAAAGATTGGACGATGCAATTTTGAGATCGGACATACCCTTATGTATAAATACGTAAAAATATTTATTTTAGCATAGTTTTTGAAAATGTTTAAAATGAATAGATAATACCGTAATCATACTGTGTTCCGTTAATTTAAATAATAAAGTGGTTTATAAGATTGTATAGTGGCAAGATTATTGGTCGTCGAGACAGGGATGTACCGCAAATCTGTCAGTTTTTTTACTGTCAAGTACAATGTGCAAACATTGCTGTGTTCCGGTTTGAGAGGAAATGCTTCCAGATAGATTACAGGGTTGCGCGATGTATATAAATATCATCGTATAGCTCGGGGTGACAAGCATAGAAAATAAATAAATATCGATGGACATTTCCAACACCATCTGACCCCAAACTAAGCAAAACTTGTACTATGGAACTCAGATAGCTGAAATAATACCTATAGGTAAATACATACTTTTTGTACATAGAAATACCCAGACACAACAAATATTTGTTTTCATCACTCAAATATTTGGACTGGATGGAAATCGATCCCACGATACTTAGGTTTGCAGGTCCAGGGATTTATGAATACTCTTGATATTTAAAAATATTTGCGTACCATCAGGCGAATAACATGGTCATCCCGTCACTATGTTTTACAAAAAAAAACTTGTCTGGATTACCCACACTATAATAACAATACATAACATAATTTAAGTACACATAATATTTTAGGTTACGTGATAGCCTGTTTTTTATTGTTTCAAGAATAAACCTATACATTTTATAAAAAGCCCTCGTAAATTCTCATCATTAGCTAAACTCGTAACCTATTTTACTCTAATAAATTTGGGATAGAAACAAACATTACCAAAGCTACAAATACCTTTTCTACTCGAAAAAGTTGGTAAAGAAGCCTGTTTGCACAAATTTCGTGAGAATTCATCCCTAGAGTAAACTGGGAGGATTTTCGCGAAAGGAAATAAATTTATTTTTTTACCAAGAGTAGACTGGTGTGTAAGACAAGAGTCTGGTTTGCAGCATAGATGTTTGGGGAAAGTGGCAATACTTTTTTAAGATTTAGGTAATTATTGTGACGATATTTGTTGGAACTACGGTTTTCATAGAATGATATCAATAACAAAATAAGTACCGATAATAACAAACCCCTATGCAAACGTTTACTAGCATCGTCTGGGTTTTAAATGAACCTATGTTCCAAAATTCTTAAAGTTGAAGGCCTCTGTAACGCGTTTAATCTCCATTTTTTTTTTGGCTTAACTGCATGAAATGGTAAGAACTGAACGTCTTTCCTTTTTTATTAATGAATGCCTATGCATGAAAATGTGTTAGCATTCCATGGAAAACCTGCAGAATTTATTTCAATTAATATAGACGATATCTGGTAAGTACATAGATAGTTTACTGTTCAAAAGGTTTCTTTACGGAAACTACAAGGGTGAAATTACGTGATGTAATTAATATAAAATAAAAACGTTACTAAATTAATTATAAAACGTATTTATACGCTTCATTTAATAAGGGTGCCCTCTGCTCTGCTGAACATATTTTAGTTTACGGCTTTATAAATGGATGTGAACAATACATTGTTCACGTTTTTATTTTTATCGTAATTTTAAAGTTTATAATAACTTAAAAACCAGAGTGTAGCCGAGGCCCAAGTTACCGGTGGTTAGGATTACAAAATGACGAACCTACTGACTATGTGCGCTGTTTCAAACATGTGCTTAACAACATAATATTATTTCTGTATCAATGCCGATTAAAATTACAGCAAAATTAAATCAATACACACAGAAATTAATTTAATATTTACAATTTGGAATTCAATTTACAACACATGTAATCTACAAAACATGTAATCAATGGCTGCCAAGTTTTTGCAGACAAAATAAAACTAATAAAGGACTGATCCTCTTCATTGTGTGATCCAAAAACAAAACAAGCAAAAAGTTTTTGTTCAAACAAGGAAAGAGCTTCATTGACTCTAGATTCTGTGTTAGGAGAAAACAGAACACTCAGATATTAGGTATGCATCGTCACGCGTCATGTCTTAGACCCGCCACCGATGACAAGACAGCTTCGAAACTGAATTTTCATTAGATTATCTTGGTGTTTTCCCTCCAAGACTGTCTTTCATTAATTTACTAGAGATTGGTTTTTTTTTGAATTTTGAATGCAAAAACTTGAGAAAGCTAATGGATTTTCGTTTCGCAATGTTCAAAAAACACAAAAAAATTTTTCATTTTTGGGTTTCATTCTAAAATAAGAACCATGATATAGGGATTATTTATTGACTGTTTCATGTGCATTTTTAATATCCGTAAATTTAACTTAAAAGACATAATAAAGGTATTAAAAACTAAAAGGAAAATGATCGTGTGGAATTTTATTATGTGGAATGTGGTCAAATTGTAACACGAAAGACGTCCGAACTATTTAGACACTGGGAAGTACGGCTATATTGTAAAGCACTTTATCTTTTGTACGCTAAGATTAACTCACCCTCTACTTGATCCCTCCATTCATGTTAACTATTCTGGGATAAGCATAGAGCAGAATGGTTGACTCTTAAGCTTATTTCACACTTAATTAACTTGGTGTAAAGTAAGCAACATGGGCTCAGACATGGGGTTGGGAAAAGTTACGTATTTGACTGGAGCTAGTAATTTATATGTGAAGGTAACACAGTCGATTATTGGTTAATTTTGTTGTAGTTTTCTTAAATATGAGTTTAAAAAACTTCATTAAAAAAATCTAAACTAGCCTTCAAGGAGAGCGTCAAGGTCATAATCTACCACGCTGGGGAAGTGCTAGTTGACATATGATGCATAATTGAAAACTTACCTTTTTGGAACCAGTAAGTAGAAAACTCACTGGTCACTCACTATGTTGTTTTTCAACGTTAAAGCTGCCAGAAATGGCATAATTGTGCTCAGAGATTCAAACGGGGTTCAAACCTTACGATTGTAAAAAAAAAGATATGTGTAAAATTATTTGATACTAACAATTTTAAAAGTTATATGAATTCGACAAAAAAATGGAACTGAACAATTCTCTATACCAAGAAAAACTTTTATTTTTTTTAGATCTTTAGACTTTTAGGTTTTTTCTTTGTCTAAATTTTAATTATGGCTACACAATTACATTCATCTTTTTTTAAGTTCTTACAACCGGGGCAACAAACGGCTACCTGAATTGGCCTTAGTTTTGACTTTCCTCTCTCTTTCATTTCGCTTTAAATTATCAAGAGAGCAATACCAAAACGTTTAACGCCATAGTTACACAAGTGGTGAAAGTTGGACCACTTAGGTCCAAATTATAACTTAGCCACTTAGACACATCCACACATACGTACCCTGAAAATAGATCTAACCCGAAAAGTCTGGGCATAAACCTATGCTGACAATTTAGTTCCTCAAGCTCCTCATTCAAGAAACTGAAACTAAACTAAAACCGCCTAATAACTTCGCGTTGAAGGCAAGTCGCCCTAAATTTTAGCCGATTTATACGCTAGCGTAAGGGAAATTGATGACCCGTCGTGTAATCCGTCTATTTAATAACGTTAGGATGGTACTATGTATCTAAGTATTCTGCTAAATACATACTTAATTGGTACATAAAACGTTGGGTCTGAATATTGTGAGCAAGGTTTAGGGTTACAGGAAGAGTGACGTCGGATCATTAATCTGAATCTATTTTAAACTTTATTTATGATTCTTAGGGTTTGGTAGTTTGAAAAGTTTTGTTTTATACTAGCACAAATTTATATCCTTAGAAAAGCTAGACTGTGACATATTTGGTTGGTTATTAGTGGATATGTTACTGTAACATTGTAAACACCAGATCACATCAGATCTGGTGTCGTTAATAACTAAGAAATAAGAGTTGATGCAACGAGCATTACGAATTGCTTCAACGGTGGAATAAAACGTCGTGGGGAGATTAGCGTGTTTCAATAAAGACGGCCTTCGAAGACAACTGTAATTTGACAACCCGCACTTAGCTAGCAAGGTTGATTGTGGGCTTAACTCTCTATCTTGAACGAAAGCAAAGCCTAGTCCCAGCTATGGGTCTAGACTAAAAATACGAAGAAGTGGACTTAAAATAATGCCAAGACAGCGTTCGTTTGGAAATTATGTAGATAGAGCTATCCAAGCACTATTTAAGGTTTGCAATCCCTAATTAAACGAGCTGGAACCACAGGACTAAGTAAAAAACTCTTTGGCTGAAACAGTTTAAATATAGAATTCGCTGAAAATAATGAACTCTACCAGTTCACAGCTGATCAACTTTTCACAATAACGAAAGAAATGTACTTAAGATATTGAAACTTCGCCGGCGGGATAAAGGGATAAAATCTATTATATTGGTGACAAAAGAGATAAATTTCGCGTCCGCTGGGATGAGACCGGGTGCAACGGGAAAATAGCACTTCGCCGTCTGAAAACCGATATCTTACCGATATATTTTTATTTGAAAAGAAAACGTTTTTCATTTGAGACCAGACTGCTTTTCAATTTTGAATTTAAGATGTGGTAAGGTTAAATGTTGATTACATTTCGCACTAATAATACAATAGTGTTGTAACTCAAAATCGATCATTTTTCAGAATCAACGAAAAACGCATTACTCAATTCCTATTAAAGATACAAATGAAATAAAAGCTTTATTAGATTTTAAAATTAAATTAAAGATATTATATTTTAACTAGCATTAAAAAAATATTATAATAGTGAAGTTATTTAGGAATTTTGAGTTAAGACAGTATTACTACAAAAACTGTTTTCAAAATTAAATATTATTTTTTATTTACATCGTTATTGATGAAATATTTTGTGATACGACAGTTTGAATTTTGAATTTTCTCAGCGATTTTAGGTGATTTTTTTGTACTTACAACAAAATAAATAACAACAAAACAGATTCTTGCAATTTTGTATAAAGGTAGGACCTTTGTTTAAATAAAACCAGATAATTTTTATTAGTGTTTATAATAGACATTTAATATTTGGACATAACCACACCTTGCCTATACATACTACAAAGGAGTTTAACATTTAAAAAATTAAACCTTAAACAAAAACAATAATTTCTAATACAAACCACAAAGTTTTTATTGTTCAAAATTTACTTTCTTCTTCTACTTGATCTCCAAAATACCTTCCAAAACAAAATACTTAATTATTTTTACATTTATTCTAACAATTGCTTACGTAATTACACAAAAATATTCGTATTGCTCATGAAATTAGACATTTAAACAAAAAATATAAATACCAAAACACCACATATCGAAATTTCTGCCGATTCATACGCTTTGCCAGTATTCAGATATTCGTTTCCCTACCTGGGGTTTCCAGAATTCGACGTTACGTACCCTCTTCCTGCCCTAGTAGTATAGTTTTTGTTTACCGACGAAATATTTAATTCAGTAGACAATCCACTGGTTCCAGCAACAGGACTTAAATTATCCAGAATTCCTTCATCGGAACTACTTGATGAAGAGCCACTTGACGAAGAACTACTTGAAGGAGAGCTTTAAGGACCATGTCTCAGTTCCATAAGCCGTCATTGTCAACACGCACTAATTAAAGCTTTCGTCTATAGGCATTGGGGTATTTTGGACTCAAAGATATGCCGAAGTTTCCAGAACGCTGGCCATCCCAGTTGGCTCCTTTCCTGTACGTCTTTGTCGAAGTTGGATCTATCTAAATGGATCTTTGACACAGGTAGACATTTTCGTCAACAACTTCGAGTGTGGTATTCCCAACGATAACCAGTACAGGTGGGGCGTGAACATTCGACACGACCTTCGTCTTGTCCATATTCATCCTCAGACCTACCCGTTGGGATACTCTACTGAGGTCCTCCAGCGACTACATATACTTCAACACTTCGATATAGCGATAGACGATGCAGCATCGTTGGGGAGACTGAAGCACTGTCCAGGTTCACATACGCTTTATATAGTGGCCGATTACACTCCTCGGTTTTCTGTATAATCTGCCGAAGCGTATGGTTGTGGTCTATGGCACTGTAGTCTTTTCGGAAACCAGCTTATTCGGGGGGGGCTGGAAGTCATCAAACCGACGTGCGAGACGATTCGTGATTACCCTCGAAAACTTCTTATAAGAAAGTGTTGTCACCTTTTTTGAAGAAGAGCACCACCACACTTCTGCTCCACGCTTCTGGCGTATTACTGTCAAGTATGACAGAGTCTGACAACTTCTGGAGGGCTTTAAGTACCGGTTTGCCACCCGCTCTCAGAAGCTCAGTCGTAATTCCATCGCATCGCAGGAGCCTTGTTGTTTTTAAATTTTTTTGAGGAATCTGAGAAGTCTGATCGCAATAAATGGGTGAATTGTAATATTTCATTTGGTTGCATTCAGTTATCGGATTAACATAATTAACCATAACCATGAATCGTAGATGATGATGGCACCGAAAGCGTCGATTGTCCTTTCGTTACGTCGTTGCCTTCTCTCTGAGTAGTAGATTCATTGACTGAACTTACTGATGATAATAATGTCGGTGATGAATTCATCATCATTTTCGTTTTCATGGGGACAACTCGTAGTATTTGTTGCCATACCAACAAGTAAACGTCCACGATGCGTATTGAGCCTACAAAGATAATTATTATAAATTATTTTTTCAGTCTAATACACTATACTCTTACTTGATGCGTGTCTGTCACAAAGACTGTAGTAACTCGAAATTTATGAAATTATAATACTTAGTAGGTATTTTTTCTCATAACACTGCTAAACATTCGATTGAGTTTAAATAATACTGTAATTCAGAAATAGGTAATTACGGCTAATTAATTAATAAACTATACAAAAAATGACTTAAAGTTTTGATTCAACGAAACTGTATTATATCAAAAATTACTCACTGAATCAATAATAGTGTTATAAGTAAAAATATTATTTTCAATATTGCTTGTGTAAATCAGTAATAGTGTAATAACTCGAATAATAACACAGTCATGTTTAGGCCTAAATCAACAACAGTGAATTAATTCAAAATAGAAATATTCAACTTACATACCTGATTCAGTAACAACGTTGCAACTCGAAATATTGTGCTAAGCGGTGCGTGTTTCCTCGATCACTGTTGGTCGCAACTGAAGATGACACAATATTGCCGGCGGGAGGTAGGCAACCAGTCAGTCATTAATAATGTCTTATAGCGCCATCTCTTATTCATTTTTTGCAGTATTTTTACGACTGTTTTAATGACTTGTGAGGAATTAAATTTTACGTAAGATTATAATGTTATGTCAATTTCGACGTATTTTGAGTTACAACACTATTGTATTATTAGTGCGATTTGTGTTTCCATGGAGATTATTATTGATTGAACTGAAATTTGGGTGTTTCTTGGCTGGCGTTTTATATTCTGCAATATTGTCGCGTTTTTTACCCCGACCAAAAAAAAGGTGTTATAAGTTGTCGATGTATGTATGTGCATAGCATAGTAGCTCTCAAGCTGACGGACAGTTTTTATGCGTTTTTTTGTTAGCAAACTAGTTTCCCTACGATGGTTCTTAGCTATGTTTGGTTTATTTCAATTCAAGATGGCCGCTTCTACAAAATGGCAGATAAAATACATTTTCATAACCTTCCTTAATATGGATATCAAATGAAAGGTCTTGACTAACAGAATACTTTACTAACCACTAACTAATTTAAAATCTAAGATAGTTAGGCGTAATTTTCTTGTACAGGCTAATTAGTAGCCAAACATAATTATGTCTACATCCGTTTTTTTACACATTTTATCAAGATTTTGTTCATGATTACTGTATCACAAAACACATAACATTTTATGAACTGTTTGTGTTTAATCTTAAATTGAAGCCGATTTGTGTATTTGTTTAGAAAATTAAATAACTAATAGATATTTTTGCATCAGAAAAAGCAGTGAAAACTCTGGGTTGCGCAGATGGTGTACAAAACTATGCAAACGTACTTCCGCTAAGAAGGAACAATAGTGAAACTGCAAGGTACACTGTAATTTCTTCATTAAAATTACTGTCTTTGGTTTGAAGTTTGATTTATACTCCTTTGAAGCACTATATCATGACTGAAATATTTATAGAGCTATACAGTCAAAGGCTTAGCTCCAAGTTTGTTCGCTGCTTTCGGCGGATATGAATAATTAATTTTTAATTTCATCTTAACAAAGTCAAGCTATGCTGACCTATTTATAACATTCTTTAGAAAATAAAAGATATCTTATAATATAGGTATGAATTAAAGCTTAAAAATCCTAGCGATAGTAAAGTAAAATGTTACCGTAAAGTGTTTTAAGTCTGTCGGGTTTTCAAAAAAACAAAAACACAGTTTCTCATAGTAATTATACTTACCTACCTATATTGATTTGTGTTATCTGAAGTGCAATATTTTTTTTTTTAATTTTGAATATTTAGGAAGCCAGACAAGCTTCATTTGAAGGATGTCATGTTATATATTAGAGAAATAATAGATGCGATGTCATGGGACACCCGGTAGGAACAAAGTTTCTTCGGACAAAATAGAAGCAACACAATCAGCAAAAAAATAATCTTAATATTACAATTGTTATGGTATGACCATCTGTAACAAATGTAATAAGTACTCCCAGCTCAGCGCACATTCTTTGCACTGGCATTGGGGACTATGGGCCCATGGTCGTCCGATACCAAAATTTTTGTAAAAGATCCTTCGAAACGTTTGGTCCTCGCTTCAGGGGATCCCAGAGCTGGGATCCCCTACTTTGCCCAAAAGCTGAGTTTTAGCTATTCAAAGAGGCAACGCTGCCAGCATTCTAGGTACCCTGCCGCGCAGTAGTGATCTCGATGGCGTGTTTAATTTATATATTTGTTTATTTTTATCGTACGGTATAATAATAATATTTTGCTTGTTATATATATGTAAATAATGTAAGCAAAACCCAAATGACAATGTTAATGACTATGATATGGTTTCGCATTTCTTGAGTAAAAACTGCTTCTGAAAGAAAAAGTTGACAGCGCTGGTCACTGACAGTTTTTATATAAAGGCTTAAGTAACTTAGCTCTAAATAACTTCAAAGATTCCGAAAATAGATACAGAACCGTATCTCTTATCTTACTAATAAATAATTATAATCTTTCTAGTCGTTATTGTAACTTACGTGTTATAATAATGATATTAGTGCAGCAGCTTACCTGAAAATGAAAAAAAAACGTTAGTTTTACATCCAAATATCTCATGTTAGTACATTTTCGTAACTTCAAAAAAAGGCATGAAGAATATTTCAAATTTTTTTTTTTAAATTTTAAATCACAAATGGAAACCAGATAACTTGAACAAAACTTTCATAAATAAGAATATCTAGGCTGTGCAATGTGTTGTCTGAGTAGGTTTTCCCCATGAATACAATTATGATGTCCCATGAATACAATTTATGTAATGAAATGAAATGAAATGAAATTTATTTGTCAAGTCACAGTCGAGTTAATTGGTTTATTTAGGTATATTGAGACACAAGTACAGGTACCCAGACAACTTTTTTTACCTGCATGTTAAAACTGAGGATAATTAAAAAGAGGAGACGAGCAGGACATGTGCCTGATGGTAAGCAACATGCCTGCCACATAACAGAACAGTGACAGCTATTGAAACATGAAGAGTCCAAATCATTACCTAGCACTGCACTGCGCTCGTCACCCAGATATCTAAGATGTTATATCTCTAAGCCCTGTAATTTCTCTGGAAACATTGCCTTTCAAACCGGAGCACAGTAATGTTTGCACATTACTACTTGGCGGTGGAATAACTGGCAAAAGTGTGGTACTTCCGCAGGCGGATTCTGGTCCTACCACTACTTAATTCCACACTTCATCCATCCAACACTTCATCGTCACTTAAAAACCCCACAAGTGTAATCCTACTATTGATAAAAAAAAATTAGTAGAACTGAAATAATTAACTGATACAATAGTTAGTCTATAATTAGAATCTGCCATCAAGACCTTCGTACCTACGCCTTATTATTATTACGCAATAATTATGTTTTGAAAACACTGTAGAGAATTATATAACAAATTTTGTTTTTATATACAAATTTTGACAATGCCTTTGTAGAGAATTCTTTATAAGAACGTCCCTCAATTAAAAATTGGATTAGAGTTTGAAAGAAGTGAGTAGAATCAAGTCGAGTCGAGACAAGGTACAGTTTTAGCTCTTTTAAATCCGTGTTAACAAATTTAATTTCGTTCACTGTGCTAATTTTAAAAGCGTGATGTTTTTGTTCAACTTTACTTACCATTTTAAAGGTACTTAAAATGTATTTTTTTTTAATATCTACGATTTCAAAGGCAATTAAAATGATTTTTAATTGATGATAAAAATAGCTACTCGTTTGTTGCTAATATACCTATGTATGTCTTGTGAAAAAAAAATGTTTTAATGGCTTTTAGCACTGCACTACGCTCGTCAGCCATCTCAGATGTTATATCTCTAAGCCCTGTAATTTCTCTGGAAACATTGCCCATCAAACCGGAACACAATAATGTTTGCACATCACTGCTTGGCGGTAGAATAACTGGCAAAAGTGTGGTACTTCCCCAGGCGGACTCTGCCAATAATCCTACCACCACTAAATAGTATCCTAGTACAAGTAGTCGCACGGTACATTAAAAATGTAGATAGATAGATAGAGACACTTTATTGAACACACCAAATAAAAATAATTTACAAGAACATTCATACACAGTAACAATAACATTTTATACTATTAAAACTAGTGCGAAAATCGGCGGCCTTATCGCTAAGAGCGATCTCTTCCGGGCAACCTTAGGGTGGAAAAAAAGATAAGAGGAATGTTAAAAGACGGCGGAAACGGACTGAAACATAACTCGGACATACCATTACAAGCGAGTTACCCACAAATAATTAAAAAAATAATAATAATAACCACGTTGGTTTTCATAGTAAAATAATTTAATAAATTTCAATTATAACATTTGGTGTTGACTGTTGCGCAATTTTCAATTAAATATACCTAAGTAGGACAGCTTATTGAAACTCCTTCCAAAAGTCTAAATTATTCATTGAGCCGCAATTTAATTTTCAGTTGAAGTTTTATTTAGGCAAGTACTTCCTATTTAAACTCAGTGAATCAAAATATTATGACACCAGTTTCAAACAAGTTTGGTTTGAGTAAAGTTGCGGCTTCTCATTAATCTCATTGAGTTGATCGACTTTGTAACGAACAAGGAACTCAGTGATTTATTCGTTTAAAATTGGCTCTTAGTTATTAGAAATTTTAAAGTGAAATAATTCGTTTCAAGGAATGAAATTTTGATATCGACAAAAATAATACAAATAAACTGAATAAAAGTTAGGAAACTTTGGAAAAAAATGTATTTTGTTTGTGCTTTTAATATAATACCTAGTTAAAATTTTACATCGTAATTTGTCAATAAAACTTTATCATTTATCGGTGACTTGCTTCAATTTCTAATCACGGTAAATATCACATAGTAATTAAAAGTTATTCTTTCGATCAACCATTATAACATAACGAAAAATTATATTATTTTTTGTGATACGCAAACTATAGAAATTGGCATTTTGGACTTCAATCTTAGACAAGCACATATTGAAGGGGTTCCTAATTTCTTTGTAATTAGCTCTTTGGAGAAAGTTAATTTTAGACATTCCATTAGGTAAAATATTCATGATAGTAGAACCCACGCCATCCTTAATGAAAATTACGTATTCTAAGTCTGAAAATGAAGTTTAAAAATCAGTGTAAAGTTATCTAGTTGAACTATTTGCTAGATAGAGGCTTTTAGTAGTGGTGCGAACTCAATAATTTAGTTTAAATCATCGAACTCTTAAAAACGCAGAAGCGGCAAACGCGCTTCTACTATGGCGATGCAAAATCAGGTGACGTCTCCTGATTTAGTCTCAGTCGCAACAAGGAGTTGTGTACATTCGCTGACAATTGTGTACGTTCGCTGACAATTCAACTTTCAAATTTTTCAAACAAATTTTCGCCACGTTATGTTGTCTTTAGATTATAGCATACCTCATCTTGGTTTCTTTAATTATATCGATGGTTTAAATATTGTTTTTAGTGATGTGGCAGATAATTGTATTATGTGCGGTAGTAGTTACAAATGAAGCTAAATATGAAAATATAAATACGAAATACGATTGGTGGGAAACAGCGGCTATATACAAAGTATACACGCGATCTTTCCTGGACAGTGATGGAGACGGAATCGGGGATATTCTCGGTAAGTACTTAAAAATATTTTACAACTGTATGTACATATTGTTTTCCAATTAAGTTTAAGCTCTGAATAAAAATAATTAGAAAAGCAAACAATCTAAATTTTGTAAACAGAATTTATGCATTTGTGAATCAATTTGATTTTTTTATTAAGCGACGATGCGTCCTACGAGTATAATACAAAATAGAGTACACTTAGATACATTAAGGAAATCAATTCGCCCTCTCAATATGAAGACACCCAAATTGTATTGGAAATGCCCATTTGGGCAACATATTTTGCCCCCTGCTATTCCAACAATAAAAAATGAAATCAAACTGCTCAGTTCCAGTTTTCGAAACAAAATTAAATAATAATTAATCGATGTCATTTTATTCTAAATGTACAATAGAAAAAACTTTAATAGAATTACAGAATAAATTAAATATATTATATCAGAAAAATACTATTTGTAACGTAGTTGCGACGGCTGAACCCGATTGCTAAAATTAATGATCGTTCTTACTATATATATAGCGATATTTATTCTATCTTTTATGTACAGGTGTATCGTCACGACTGGAATATTTTAGAGATATTGGCATTGACGTCGTTTGGCTTTCGCCCATCTTCAAGTCCCCACTGCACGACTACGGCTACGACATTTCAGACTACTACACCATCCACCACGAATACGGAACCACGGAAGACTTTGAACATCTCCTCAAAAAAAGCTAACGAACTCAGTGAGACAATAAATATTCATAGCTAAATTACGTAAATTTATGCATTGCTACGAAACACCCGAAATTTTCTTACACAAACGTTCTTAATAAGATTTTATGTTCTAAATCGAATGAAAAAAGCATCGCATGAATGAGTCTTATACTACGATACAGTTTATTATTGTCAAAATATTGTAACTTGGGTAGCTACTCCATTGAAGTAATTATCTCGCTCAATGAACAGGAAATCAGTGTAATCTACATTGCTTTCGTAATTGAAGATCTCAAAGTTGTTATTTCATTTCGAGTTGAATTTGCGATGGAACTTTGATATTTTGTGTCTGTTTCAGATATTAAAGTAATTTTGGACATCGTTCTGAATCACTCGAGCAATGAGAGCGATTGGTTCATTAAATCTATGCACAGAGATGAGTACTATAGCGATTGGTATATTTGGGAGCACGGACATGTTGACTCAAAGGGTATCAAGAAACCTCCTACTAATTGGGTAAGCAAGAAATCTTAACTAAAATTTTGAGAACATACATGATGTTGAAGTATAAAATATTAAAATGTTGAAATGATTACAGGTTAGTGTATTCAAAAAAAGCGCCTGGACCTACTCTCCTATACGTGATCAATTTTATCTTCACCAATTTGGACACACACAACCTGATTTAAACTTCAGAAACCCTGTGGTTGTTGATGAGTTGAAGGTAAACAGCTCAGACGCAAAAATAAATAATGTATTCTAAAACCTTCCTTTGTACATAATTATTGTGAATATTATTTTAATTTCTCAGAACGTTTTAAAATTTTGGCTTGAAAAAGGCGTTGCTGGTATGATGATTAGCTCAGTCAACCATTTCTTTGAAGTAGACAAAGACATGTACGGAGGCAGGTTCCCGAACGAACCAGCGACTGGAAAACCTGGCGTTTCTTCCGAAAACTATGGCTACCTCGAACATGTTTACACGAAAGATCTAGAAGAAAACTACGAACTGGTTTCACAATTTCGGGATGTGTTTGATGCAATTACTCTACGAGATAACATGACAAGGTTTGTTTACGTGCACAAAAAGTAGGTAATATGTTTTATAGGATTCATTTAGAAGAATATTCAGCTAATTTGCAAATTCTAATACCATATTGCCTTGTTTCTACATGACTAATCATGACATGAAAAAACGACACGGTTTCTGTCGTTCACACATCCTCTTACTAAAATTTGTTTCAGAATTTTGCTAACAGAAACGTCATACACAACTATTAAGAACACAGTAAGATACTACGGAGAAGGGATCCAGAATGGAGCTCAAATACCTCTAAACGCTTACTTGATGAGTGACCTCGACAAAGATTATGACGCTAGGGATCTCAAGTTCACCATAGACAAGTGGTTAACCTATAAACCTTTGAAGAAACACGCTAACTGGATGGTATGTTTTACTGCAAGTCCACTTTATCGCTACACTTTTAAAGTAATTTACGACAGTTCATTTAGACTGCGACTGAACAGAAGACGTAATAAATTAGAAGTTTTAAGTTCTTCACTTTTGACTAGCTGTATTACGGGTTCACGTATCGATGTCATGTATAGCTTTCCTGTAGATAAAAAAATGAGTGTATTTTTACATATATATAATCGATACATGTAAAAGTATAGAGATAAATTGTGGGTGATACTTCTGTATACATATTAATACTTTCCTACAAATAAACATTCCCCACAAGCATATCATACATACTGTGTGCTTTTTGATACAAGTATACTCAAACACATGTTCGGTTATATGTATATTTAAGTTTCAAATGCCAGAGAATGGTTGCAAAATGAACGTTTTCATCAATAAGTTAAATAAATAAACACGGACAAAAATATAATCATTATAATTAAATAATAAGTTGATAATTTCCGTCACTAAATTTGACTTTGGTTTTAAAACTGTGAATAGAAGATCAACAATAGTATCTACTACATATGATTGGCTCTGCAAGTCTGCAACTGTACTCTATATAGTATGTATGCTCATTTGGCTGTCATTTAATTAATATGCAGTAAATGTGTTAATTATTAATTATCTATTTATAACAAAAAATCCACATAAAATACTTATATCTTCAAAAAATTATAAAATATCTTAATTTTATTAAAATTATAAACAATTGAATCGTTATTTCAGATTGGAAACCATGATCACAATAGGCTAGCTTCGAGATTCCGAGGCGAATTAGTCGATGCCTTCAACATGCTTGTTCTATTACTACCCGGCATAGGCATAACTTATATGGTAAGCCAAAATTTTCTTCACATCCATTATTTATTTTACAGTAAGCGTGCTCTCAAATGAGCCTGCCAATAGTAAATATCTTATACTTTTGCCCATGAGACATAATTATACCAAAATACTTTTTTATATCCTAGGAAGAGCTTCCCACACAGCTGTGTTCAATTATTGAAAATTTTCGCCTACACATTTCAAGATTTTGTTTTAATGAGTGATGTTATAAAATTCGTTCTGCTTCCTCTATTAGCATAATATTACATCACCAAACAAGCAACTACAAAACAACAATTTCGCCATCAATGTTCAGAGTAATAATGCCCGTTCCTATTAAACAACGAACATTCATAAACTAAATTCTGTCATATATCGAATAATTGACCACAGTAATATATAAATATCATTATTTCTTTTTGATAGCCATTAAATCCTTTAAAACTAAGTATATCAAACATAAATTATAAATTCACAGAAGCAGTCTACTAAATGTTTACGCTGTTGTGACTCTAGGCCCTCTGGCGAGAAGAGAGTCAAGGCCTAGGCCTTACTTCATCAGCTTGCTCAGTGTGGATTGGTGGATCAAGCATGATACTCGTCAAACGTCAAAAATTCTACCCGCTAGGGAACCAACACTTACTACGTCACCACGCATTCAAATTACTCAAAACAAGATCGCAAATGTTCGCTATAAATTCAATGTATCCAAATCTGTTATTTTTATTTAAATTGAACAGACATAACGGAGTTCCAAATTCGTTTGAAAATCTGGAGCAACACGGATCTTGTAAAATATTCAAGCCCTGTATCCTGGATAGGCGTGTCGGGCAACTTCCTAAGTTGCGTCAGCGAAATACTAAATAACCTACTAGAAAATGTTTCGTGAAATTTTTCGAATCATACTCGAATCCATAGTATTTTAATTCGAATAACTGTTGGAGAGAGAAATACCATGAATGTTTTGTTTTTAAATAATTTTCGATTCGTTCTTTAGAGTTACCGGTTTAGAAATAATAGGTAGAGTATTTCGAGTTAGCTTCGTGCTAAGTATTGCAATATCTGTAATCTGAAAAACGTTTCGTATATCAATCTTGAAAAAAAGTGAGGTTATTTGAAACTGATGTATAGTGTACCAAAATACTAAATAAAATAAAATGAATAAATTCATCAATATGATATTAGGACTTGACATCTAAATAATTTCACAAATTGTGTTTTGAAATGTAGAGGTAGTAAATACATATTTATAATGGTCTATAATCGATGTCCTCGTACTCGTAATAGCCTAGTAATCGAATAATCAAATAGCTTAACCCAAGTAGTTCCCGTATACTATTTTCGCGACTCACTCAGTATACATTATTCAGGGCGAGGAGATCGGCATGATCAACGGATTTGTTACCTGGGGCGAAACAAGAGACCCTCTGGCCTGTAACACGGACGACCCGGTCAACTTCGTCGACGTGACTCGGGACCCTTACCGCACGCCGTTTCAGTGGAGTAATGGAAAGAATGCAGGTAAGGACCTTTCTAGTTCCTTTTTTATTACAAGCTTTTGGAACGAAGTTCTTTATAGCAGGCTTGGAGAAGATAGAAATGTTGCTACGCGGCCGAACTAAAAAAAAGTGAGAAATAAGAGATCTCGAGCGACACGAGCTTAGTTTTTCCAGCAGCAACGATAGTTTTGTCTACACGAAGCTAGAAATACTAGCTGGCTAGCTTACTAACTGTAACTGTAACAAAATTAAATCGTACTAGTATTGGAACGGAAATGACGCATAATAACTGTCCGTGAACAGTTACCAACTTTATTTTTCAAATGATCGTACCATATACGAGGGTCAAACTGAAAGTTCTTAGAAAATTAAAAACTGATTACATTAGCCAGTTATTAGTTTTATTATATCTTTTCAAAATATTGTCCATTCACGTCAATACACCGCTGCATGCGATGGAACCACTGGGAAAAGCACTTTGCCCACTCGTCCTTAGGGGTCTCTTCAATGGCATCGCGATACGCAGCCACCGCTTCTTCAGCATTCATAAACCGCTTTCCTTTAAGTTTTCTTTAATTTTTGAAAATAAATAAAAATCACAAGGCGCGAGGTCGGGGCTATACGGCGGGTGACCCAGTAATTCAACGTTTGATGTCGCCAAATAGTCGATCGTTCGCTTGGCGGTGTGCGATGAGGCGTTGTCGTGGTGAAGGAGGATCCTACTGCGAGGTCGTTTCTCTCGAACTTTTCCAAGACAAGTGGCAAACAATTGGTAGTGTACCATTCTGCAGAAACTGTTTTTGATCCTCTAACACAATTGTTGCGAAATGACCTATCCTTCCAAAGAACGAGGCCACCATTTTTTTCCCCACTTCGATCTCTCTTCACTTTAGTTGGCAACTCCTCGAAAGGAAACACCCACTGAGCAGATTGGCTTTTGGTTTCAGGATCATAACAGTAAATCCAGCTTTCGTCACCTGTTAGTATGTCGAACACAGCATTTGAGTCACCTCCGTTAAATCTTTCAATTATTTTACGGCACCAATCCACACGATGGAGTTTTTGAGCCTCAGTCAAATTATGAGGTATCCACCGGGCGCAAAGCTTCCTGACCGCTAAATGTTCGTGTAGGATTTTGTGCACTTGACTCATACCGATGCCTAAGCTTGTCCGAATCTGCTGATAGGTCACTCTTTTGTCAGTCTCTATCATACGCCGCACAACACAGATGTTATCTTCAGTCGTCGCCGTAGAAGGCCGTCCCTCACGTAAATCATCAGTGAGATTAGTGCGACCATGTTTAAACTCATTAAACCAGTTGTAAACAGTCGCACGAGATGGGGCTTCATCGTGAAAGGCCAATCGTAGTCTATCATAACTTTCTTGTTGACTTAAATGACATTTAATTCATGTTGACGTGACACAGACAATTTTCAATTTGCCGCCAAATCGTAAAACAAATGACAAATGAATGAAGTATATACTCAGTAATATTGGCAAAGAGTTCTATTTTTAAATTATAGATTTTTTTTAAATTATATTGTTTATAAGTGGCCAGTTCTAAGAACTTTCAGTTTGACCCTCGTATAATAAAATTGATAATTATGTTTTTGCAAATTGTGTAGCTTTATCCGAAGGAACTTCGTTTTTACCTTGTGTCCCATGACACCACGCCTTTTTATTTGAAGCGAAAACTTCTTTAGCTACGTGGTGCAATCTGTGGTACGGGAAATTGTTACGCGTTTACGTCATCAATGTGCTAATGTTAGTGAGGTACTAATAACGGTGGTGGCGTAGCGATGAGTGGCGTAGCGCTGGAGCGGTGGTGGAATAGCGTATCGGCCTTCTACCGCCTACCTAAATCGGCTTTCGCTTTCCTATTGCGGTCTCTATCATTTCAAGCGGGAAGAAAAGAGAGAGAAATTTCAAAGCTAATACATTTTTGGTTCGGCGGTAGACCCCCGGGCCGTGCGAGTTAGATGGATATGAACGCTTCTAAGTTTGTGTCCCCGCCATGCGTAATAAATAGTAAGTACGTATATCTATACAGCTGACGTATTCTGCAACGTTAGTAGTGTTTTAATGAAAAAAAAAAAAAGTTTTCACTTCATTTTATTACAAAATATCTTTAAGATAAGATAAGAAAATTCTTTATTAAAAGCCACAACACAAAAAAAAGTACAAAAGAGACTAAGAACTACTGCAGAAGCATTGGCTAGCAATTGACTTCATATTTATATTAATATGAAGGTTTTACAAAATTTGTACAAATACCAGTGTAAAATATTATATCATATCAGTACAAGATACTGTAAGATTAAATATTATTTTTTGAGTACAGTAGCTCACTTTAAAAGTTAGGGATATGATAATTACAATTTGATCGCGCACAACACTTATTAATAAAATTACTGCGTAAGCGTAAGATATCTATTAAGTTACGTCTGCTTTAGTTTGAGACGAACGGATATAAGAACTGAATGTTGAGTGAACTAAATGAATTAATTACCAGGAATCGTAAATTAAAATATTTGTGGGTATGTGCCATAAACAAGGTTTCACTACTACTAGCAATTGTTTTACATCCCGCGTATTGTATCCTATGCTATGCTAAAGCATCGGATCCATGCAATGCATGACTAAATAATGTAAAACTAATGGATAAATGCATGACTTTTTGTATGAAAAAAAGTTGAAGGCTTAAGTTAGTTAAGATATAAAATAAAAACTCTCTAAAAGTAACTACGCAATTTAAATGTCAGCATAACAATAGCACAAATAACAGCGAAGCAATGGTCTAAATAGAGATTTTAAATTTTCAAATTTATATTCTCCACTCACTTTTGTAAAAATGTTTTATTAACAAAAACCTGGGATTTTAGAGTTATCTCGCTTAACATAAAAACTGCTATATTTTTAGCATCTTCTGTGATACGAGTCTAACACCTTGCTGCTTTGAGTTTCTTATGAATATTTTTAGTACCTATGTAAAGTAAGAATACTAAGCGAACCATAATCTAAGACTGAAACATAAAATTCAAAGAAGAACACATCTCAAAATTTACATTTTCTACGTGTTGTATAAAATTCAGGACCACAAAGAGGCTTCGTATAAACGAGATACAATCCAGATGTCATTACTAGTCAAGTGTGCTTTTATAGTCCCTTAACTGACCCCGTGTACCTTTACCGCTGTTATGTAGGAGATACAAGTAGCCTAGCTAATGCGGTTCGCTTTGTTTTTCTATGTACTTGTGAATTATGTTTTACTTATATTAGTTTTACACGCGTAGTTTGCGCTTTTGTTATTTTCGCAGGATGAAAAGTACCCTATGTGCTGTCCTGTTGTTTTTTATGTGTGTAACTTACAAATACAATTTTTAGTTAACGATTGAGAGCGGAGGTATTGGATCTCCAATATGCAAAGTAATAATTATGCTTAACCTACATGATGTATTTAGATGTAATTTATGTATATAATGTATGTCTTAGTTAACTTATGCGATGATTTATATATGCTATGATAAGTTGTTTTTTCTTCCCACTTTCAAGTATCAGTAATTTGCAAACATTACTGTGTTCCGGTTCGAAGGGCAATGTTTCCAGAGAATTTACAGGGCTTAGAGATACAACATTTTAGATCTCTGGGTGACGAGCGCAGTGCAGTGGTAGGTAATGATTTGGACTCTTCATGTTCTAATAGCTGGGTGTCACTGTGCTGTTATGTGGCAGACATGTTGCTTACCATCAAGCACATGTCTTGCTCGTCTCGTCACTCTTTATTAAAAAAAAGGAAAAAAAATGCTGTGTAAAATTTTCACTTTTTAGGTAATTGTGGTGGGAGAAGTCGATATATAAATTAGCTTAAGGTTTTAGAGCAAAACAATCCAGGATTGAGTAATGTAATAGATATTTATTTACGTAGATCACATTAGTTACATTACCGAAAGTAATAACCTGCCAAAAAAAACAAACAAAGACACGAGTAGTATCGTTATTTATGAACAATTATCCCACAACTAATGACATTTGGAACTATCTGGTTGGTTGAATTATGTATTCCAGCTGTTTTGAACAGAGTTCAGTCACTGTTCCATGAAATTCTTACCCACTGACCTGACGACCCTTTTGAATATTTTGCGTTTCCCTGAGCACTCTGGCGCCGTGACGTCATGGCCTCATCGTCGAGTTAACGATGAAATGTCACGACTTTGTTCTCCCAACGCTTTGTACATTTTTAACGCGCTACCCTAAACGTTTTGTTCCATTTGCGTGGAAGTTCTCATAATTGTTATTGTCACCAGTGTCCGAGAGTAGCCAACACTTTACTATTATATTGCACTAGCAGCAACCCGCGGTTCCACCCGCGTAGTTAGATAAAAATTAGCCTATGTATTATTCCAGACTATTATCTATATATGTACTAAATTTCATTCAAACCCCTTCAGTAGTTTTTGCTTGAAAGAGTACCTAACAAACATACATCCATACATTCTTACAAACTTTCGCGTTCATAGTATTAGGATAGGTTAGAGTTAGAGTAGGATTATGGTGAAATAAAATCAACTCACCACAACATATTACGTCATCATCATCATCTTTATCAACCGCAAGACGTTCACTGCTGAACATAGGCCTCCCCCTAGATTTCCACAACGAACGGTCCTGCACAACCTGCAACTAGCGGTTTCAGCGATCTTTGTGAGGGCATTTATCCATCTAGTGGGAGGCCGTCCAATACTGCGTCTTCCAGTTCGTGGTCGCCACTCGAGAAGCTTTCTTCCCCATCAGTTGTCAGTTCTGCGAGCGATGTGGTCTACTCATTGCCACTTCAGCTTGCTTACTCTTTGAGCTATGTCGGCCACTTTTGTCCTTTCGTGAATATCCTCAGTACGGATTCTGTCGCGCAAAGAGACTCCGAGCATAGCTCTCTCCATAGCTCGCTATGTGACTTTGAGCTTCGTTATGAGGCCCACAGTTAAGTTATAAAATGTAGAAAGCGGTAACTACAGCAACATACGTCACTTGCGTGTTCTAGATACTTCCTACAAATTTAAATTTTTTGGGATGCATCACCAAAAAATGTATTAATTTAATTTTAATAAACACCAATATGACAAGTATTAGATTGATTGACTGAAACATAATATATGAATATTGAAGTACATACTAATATAAGCTAACTGCGAAAATAAACTCTTGAATTGGTTAGTTCACTTCAGGGGATTCCGGAGCTGGCACTTCCTTTCCCCAAAAATAAAGGTCAACACTGCTAGCGTTGCCTTACTACCTGCTCTGGTAACCCTAGACAGCGCAAGACATCGATCAAAACCACGCATTTGTTTTGTAGATATTTTTTATAGAGTAATTTTCTTTTTTTTAATTAAAATAAAAAACTAAAATAAAATGTCTTTATATGCGAAAATGGGTAATTACAATAAGAACTCCATATCAACCTTACTGCATGCAAATATTAGGTTGTCTATGACAATTTGACGAAAAAACTTTTTAATTCATCACTCTAAATAATAATAATAAATAACTCTACTATGTTTAAATTTAAATTAATAATGATTTTTGTATCAAATATTGCTAATGCATTATTGTTAGGTTTCTCTTTTACGCATGGAATGTAAAAAATCACATTTGGGTCTAAATTAACCTCGTCTAGGTACATAGTCATATTAATCTTTGTGTTTATACCTACAGGCAAAATAGATTAGCTTACACTTCTTAATCTCATAACGCCAGTACATAACGTTGAGTCCTTAAACGGCGCTAAATTTACATCACTTAGGGTAGGATATAAGTATAATGGCAACACTTTTAGAAAGTACTTGACGCTGATAAGGATAAAATGCTGGTGAATTTTATTCTGTAAGAAGGCTGAAAACGCTGTGAATATTAAGATAAAAGATTAACTTAGAGGGTTTAATCTTAGCAATATAAAAATATAAGATTTTCTTTGAAACTACTCAATATACCTCTAGTTGTCGGTACTAGTTTGTATTATTCTGAGGTTTTTCTCGCAAAATAATTGTGTTAAATTTAAAATCGCATTTTAATTCATATTTTTTTACTTATTCTTTGTTGCGATGACGCCCAAAAGATTCAAACTAAGAGGTTTGACTCTGCCTCTATATTCGGAAAACTAAAGCCTAGGCCGTGGAATGAGAGAAGTATAATTGATAAGATATTAAGATCAATTTTTTTTCTTTATAGACTACATAGTTGCTACACAGTTAACATCAAACGAGACAGAGTAGTAGAGATGGAAGTAATGTTTGATATTGTCGCGATTTTCGTGATGTTTTGCACCAAATAACCAAACCTAACCCAAAAGTGTGACAATAGTATTTCCTTTCAGATAAAAAAATGGTGATTCTTCTTTCACAGAAAGTAGCGCTGAATTAAATAATTGCATCGCTCTAAGTACGGTCTCTCCCAAGAAGTCCACTTTAGATTTTACTATTTTAGTGAAATAAATGTCGACTATTCTATAATTTACTTAGTGGTCATTCAGTAAAACGTTACTTTTTGAGTGACGAAAATTGAGTTAATGCAAATGAATATTTTGATTTAAATTTTTTATTAGAATTCTTTGAATAGGCTGGGGAAGTACTAACAATGTGTCAGTTTTTTACCGCCAAACAGTATTTTTAATATGTTACTGTGGTCCAGACTGACATGGCTCTTTTCGGAGATCTCACAGAGCAGATAAAATAAGCTATCTACTCGTATTATCTTCTATGGAGGAGGTCTTTAGTCTTTAGGCATTGAAACTATTTTTGTTCAAAATAGGGAGACGTGCTTCCCATTTCATTTTCGTCATTATTTTGTTCATCTTGTTTACATCTCTTTATTCTACAAAAATATATGTTAATATAGATATTTGTAGATTAAGTATGTTCAAGTAAAGTAAAATATTCTCGGTAATATATTATAGGTACAGCGTTGACGGCAATTGTAATATTATCGCAAGTTTAATTGTTCTTTATTATCTCAAAAATGCCCAGCGTATCTAAAGAAATCTTTTAAAAATGCAGATATGTTATTGTAATTTCAATAAATCATTGAGCATTTGTATTGGATCCGGTACACAAGGAAATCCCATAACTTCATTCTCCATGTTTTTATTAGGTTAGCATCATTCCGCGTCGTGGCGTAGTTATAAGTGGATCTTGATTAATATCATCCAATATCGCAAATCTGGTGCCAGAAAGTATTATTGGATTAGATTCATATTCCATTGACGTCAATATTATAACGGAACGGGATTATCTATATTGATAGTCTTATTTTGGCTGTGACACTGACCACTTTACGATGAAGCTATTTACGCTAAAACGAAGGTTATTTCTTCGATTTGGACTGATCTATAAATAAGTGTATTAATGGAATTTACTTGTTACGCTCGTATTTAATATGACAACCGTGATAACTCTCATCTAAATAATAATATACATGGTAACAGTAACTTATATAGACACGGCTTTTCGTTAAAATACATATTCCCATAACATGTTACCGCTTGCGTAAGTATGTGGTGGTAAGGTGGTAAACGCGGTACTTACTTATAAATAAAATTCGTTAAAATAATCAAAGTCAGTTAGCTATCAATATCCACAGTGTAATAGGTATTAATATGTTTAAGTAGATATTAAATTGATTGGCGGTAGAATTAAATGTGTGGCGTAAATGTGTGATGATTCCCCAGGCGTGATAGTTTAACATCAACGTTTTTGACCTAAAATTTACAATTATTATTTATTGTTGTGTTTTGAACATTTTGATTTAATATAATTTGATTTCTGATCATTTCGTTTTCAGGGTTCTCAACTAGCGACAACCCCTGGTTGCCAGTCGCTGACGGTTTCGAAACAACAAACGTGGATTTTGAGAAGGCAGCGGTTCGTTCCCACTACCAAGTGTACAGAACTTTGGCAACCCTGCGCAAGCGCCCTGCCTTCCGCATGGGGAGATATGAGTCACTGGCTTTGACTAAGGATGTGTTTGCTTTCAAAAGGTAACATTTTACTATAACAATTTAGTAACCTAGTTTTTTACACTACTTATATCAATTATGGGATATCTATCGTGGTCCAGTGGTATAGTAATTAAACTACATTTTGATATAGTTTTATGCATTATATACATAGGCAAACTCACAAAACTAATGAGTTGACACAAAAATGTCACAAAATCACAGGCCACAGCCTGTTTGTCTCAGTGTTTTGGGGCGATTAGTACTGTTAGTTGAACTTGAAAGTATATTTTCATAAATCACTGTACCACAATGATATTTGTTGAATCGGTAATTGATAATAAGAACTAGTATAGTGAGACCATGATACCCTAAAATAATAATGACTAAGTTGGAGTTATTTTTGTCTAAATGTGTCAATATTACCAACTTTACAGAATGTTTTGTTTATTTTTACGATAGATAGATTGTCATCATTAGGCCTGATGCTATCTTTATTTTAATCTGTCTTTGATTTTTTTGACGAAGATTTTGTGGCCTATTTGTAAAAACGTCCAATTTCAGAAACACTAGCAGTTAGGTTAGAGTGAACCTTGCATTTCTAATTATTTAAAAATATGCTAGTTGC
The DNA here is from genome assembly GCA_017562165.1 of Ectropis grisescens. Classification (NCBI taxonomy): domain Eukaryota; kingdom Metazoa; phylum Arthropoda; class Insecta; order Lepidoptera; family Geometridae; genus Ectropis; species Ectropis grisescens. The sequence continues at coordinate 24,748,815 of CM029770.1, forward strand.
CGATGTGTAAGTTTGTCATTACTATTGCTTATTTTATAACTACCTACTGGTTTTAACGATGAAGGAGGACTCTGAGACGAAACCGGAATTTTCCAAGATCGTCATTTTTTGAGACCTTGCGTCATCCACCAATCCTCACATGCCGAGTGTGGTGCAACCTTTCTTCTTTCTTTGTGATATTTGTCTTGAGAGTCTTGAGAGACAGTGGGACCTATTGGCTAAATAAATTTTAAATTCTTTGACCATAAGAGTTTATTGGAACCGATTGTTTGTCTACTATGAAACGAAACACAAAACTGTGGTGGAATGGGTGGTTGGTAGTATAAATGAAAAGCATAAGTTCCACCACTATTTAAATTGTATTGGACGATACAATGTTACACGTACAAATTATCATAAAATTACTTTGAGATCAATGGATAATATAAAAGAGATTAAAACAAGTGTCACGGAGGAATTAGGAGTAGCGACTGCGGCGCGGCAGCGGTGCGGTGCCGGGCCGGCACCAGGTAGCAAATCCCTTTCACTTTTAAGGTGGAGCGCGCGGGTCGCGGCGAGGGGTAATATCGCCCGGCGCGCGCGCATCCACCGTTCTAAAAATAGCTCGCCCGACTGCACAATAGAAGGGCGATGCTGTATGATATACACGTAACTAATAGTACTAATATAAATATTATAAATACACTGAAATAGTTGTGTGGAGTGTAAATGAAATAATTAAATAAATTAATATATACATTATACATAAATAAGTAAATATAGTGGGGTCACCCACATCACTCCCCTCCAGAGACCGAGTTAGGGCGAATAACGCTTAGAAAAATGCACCCTTCTTCCTGACCTTGTGATTATGGTAGGTGGAGTCTGTGGTAGTACTACCGGTGGATCTGGGGGAACACAGTGGTCACGCGGGAGAGGTGAGTCGGCGGACAGTATATAGGCCGGCTTAAGGCGGTCGATGCTTACTGTCACGTCGTTGTTCCTCACGCGTATTTTGAATGTTTTTGCACCTCTCTTGAGCACTTCGTATGGGCCGTTGTAAGCGGGCTGCAGCGAGCCGCGTAGCGTGTCTTCACTGAGGAATACATGGCTACACGTGGCAAGCTCTTTAAATACAAAGGTTTTTTTATTAGAGTGGTGCTGAGGTGGGACTGGGCGTATTTTCTGAGCAAAGGACTTCATGCGAGCTGAAAAATCTGTGATGTCAGTGGTGTAGCTACTGACATCGTGCCCGAAAAATTCGCCAGGGAGACGAAGCGGTTCACCATACACCAGCTCAGCTGAAGAAGTTTGAAGATCCTCTTTAAAGGCACTCCTTATGCCCAGGAGTACAAGAGGAAGTGACTCAACCCAATTAGCATCAGCGTGGCAAGTGATAGCTGCTTTCAGCTGCCGGTGGAAACGCTCGACCAAGCCGTTGCACTGTGGATGGTAGCTGGTCGTTCTACGATGGTCGTATCCGATAGATTTGGATAGCTGCTGAAATAATGCCGATTGGAACTGTCCTCCTCGATCGGTAACGATCTCGGTAGGACAACCATATCGAGCTACCCAACTGGATATGAACGCTTTAGCTACTGATTCAGCGGAGATTTCAGTAAGAGGTACTACCTCCGGCCAACGCGTGAAGCGGTCTACTGCTGTGAGGCAGTACCGATAGTCACCGGCAGGCGGGAGTTGGGCCGATCAGGTCTAAATGCACGCACCTGAAACGCGCCGAAGGTAAATCGTGCGTACCTATGGGTGAAGCTACGTGTCTCGTGACCTTCGAACGCTGACACGCTAAACATGATTTAGCCCACTCTCGGCAGTTTTTGCGCATGAGTGGCCAAACGAAGCGCTGTGCGACGAGCTTGGCTGTCGTGTTAGCACCGGGGTGGCTGAGCGAGTGGAGGCAGTTGAAAACTCGCTGACGTAATTGCCGTGGGACGAAAGGCCTGGGCGTCGGTGTACTGACGTCGCAGTACAAAACAGTACGACTCCCGGGTACGTTCGTCTTGATGAGGCGAAGTGCAGTGTCGCCTTGGAGGTGATTTTTTAAATCTGGATCAGTAGCTTGGGAGTCTGGCTATCTCTTCCAGGTCGACGGGCATCTGCAGTTCTTCCACGCGTGACAGTGTGTCGGCGACGACATTGTCTTTGCCGGCGATATGTACTATATCTGTGGTAAACTGCGAGATGAAGTCGAGGTGTCTATACTGACGCGGCGAGCAGTTACTTTTCCGTTCATGAAAAGCGTAACATAAAGGCTTATGGTCAGTATAGACTGTGAAATGAGTCGCTTCTAACATATGCCGAAAGTATTTAATGCTCTCGTAAATAGCAAGAAGTTCGCGGTCGTACGGAGAATACTTCGTCTGCGATGGGCTTAATTTACGAGAGAAAATGCTAGCGGCTGCCAGTGTCCGTCGACAAGCTGCTGAAGTGCGCCGGCTATCGCTGAGTCGGAAGCGTCGGTGACGAGACCTAATTTAGCTCGCGAGTCGGGATGAGCAAGAAGAGCTGCATCACAGAGACTTTTCTTACAGTCCTCGAAAGCTTGTAGCGCATTCCCCTCTATGACGACCGGGTGAGAAGCCTTAACCGAACCGGACAGTAACGCATTTAATGGCGCTTGTATCTCAGCTGCGTTCGGTAAAAATCGCCTATAAAATTCACCATCCCCAAAATCGTCTAAGTTCTCGGACGGTTTTGGAGGAAGGATACTAGATATGGCCTGTACTTTACTGTCCAGTGGCTTAGTACCCTTTTCAGAGATGTGGTAGCCGAGAAATGTTACCTCAGACGCGCCGAAGACACACTTTGTCGTGTTGATAAGGACGCCATATTTTTTCATACGTTCGAAAAGTTGGCGGAGGTGCTCTTCATGTTCACGGGGCGATTTTGAGCTAATTAAAAAATCGTCAAGAAATGGGTAACAAAAATCAAGGCCACGCGTCATTTCATCGACAAATCTCTGAAAAGTTTGGCCTGCATTACGTAAGCCAAACGTCATAAATGGGAATTCGTACAGACCGAACGGTGTTGTGATCGCGGTCTTAGGTATGTCCTCCTCTGAAACTGGTAATTGATTGTAAGCTTTTACCAAGTCAATTACCGAAAATACCGTACAACCAGACAGCTGTTGTGAAAAATCATGGATATGTTTTATCGGGTACTTGTCCGGTATCGTTCGTGCGTTTAATTGCCTATAATCACCACAAGGACGCCACCCATTATCTTTCTTAGTAACAAGATGAAGAGGTGATGCCCATGGGCTGTCAGACGGTCGTGCTGTACCATTAGAGATCATAACATCGAATTCTTGTTTAGCGATTTTTAGTTTATCGGGAGCGAGACGGCGCGGGGGAGATGATACGGGTGGTCCTGGTGTAGTGCGAATGTGGTGTACAGTGTTGTGTTTTACAATACCTGGAGTGCCAGCGGGACGTGTTATTTCCGGGTATTCCGATAAAATGCTATGATACCTGCTGTCGCCACCAGTCGCTACCTTCACACTGGAAATTGTACTACTACTTATATCTAAACATGCTACAGTACTGACATTGGTTAAACTATCGACAAGTTTTTGTCGGCTGATGTCGACGATGAGGCGATAGTGAGATAAAAAATCTACGCCTATTATAGCTTTCGTGACATCGGCAACGACGAAACGCCACGGAAAAATACGCCGTAGGCCTAGGTTGACGTTGAGCTGTACATAGCCGTACGTGTCGATAGCTGAACCATTGGCAGCACTGAGCTGATACGCAGTTTTAGCACGGCACTCACGAATCGCGGATTTAGGAAAACACACAAATCACTCCCGGTGTCAATTAAAAACTGAGTCTTCGTACCGCAATCCGTGATGAATAGGCGACCCGTTGAATTAGCGCAATCGTTGGCCGCAATTACCGACTGCCCGTCGCGTTTCCCGAAGCCTGGAAGTCGCACGGTTTCACGCACCTGTGCGCCTTTGGTCCGTGCTCCGTACCTGCTGCGGTAATTCGGTTGAGATCGGCGGGACGAAGAACGGTCGCGTTGTCGTCTGTCGCGACCTTTGGACTGCGTTGTATGTTGGACGCGCGTCGACAATTCACTGACTTGCCTCGTCAGCGCGGCTACCTGTCGCGATAGCTCGTCGATCGGTGATGACGACGGTAACTCGGCGGAAAACGGTGCTGATGTTGTCGCCACGTGGTGCGCCGGTGTCGCGATGTCATGTACGCGGTCGGCGAGCTCGGCGAGCGAATCCAGCGGCAACGTACACTGCGACGCAATGATAAGCTGCATTGTCAACGGCAGGCGGCTTGTCCAAATGGTCCTTACAAATTCTTCCGGAACGTTAAGTCCGGCGAGATGTTGAAGATGACGTAAGAACTGGGACGGTTTACGCGAGCCGAGCTGCTCGTGAGTGAGCAACTGTTTTACCTTATTTTCTCGCGACGCTGACAATCTCTTGATCAATTCGTCCTTGAGTCGCGTGTAATCAGGCGGTCCGGTGAGAACGTCCTCGATCTCACTCGCGTACTGTCGGTCCAGCGTCGCGAGGATGTGGTAGAATTTGGTTGCTTCGTCAGTAATTCTCATTATCGCGAATTGTCCTTCCACTTGCGCGAACCAAATCGCTGTTTTTTCTGGCCAAAATGGGGGTATGTTCATGTGCTGGAAATGCGGCGGCGGCACACTATTTGCCGCTGACGTACCTGGAGTAGCCGGAGACGTCATTTTAATATGGGACCGGCGGCGTGGTTTGGTGTTCACCGCCCTGCCAGCCGAGTCCGATCCGCTCGATTCCGTCGTGATGTGTTCTTTTGTATCCATTTTCTCAAAACGATCCAATACTACCAGTTGGATCACGTCGGGGTCACCAGTTGTGGTGGAATGGGTGGTTGGTAGTATAAATGAAAAGCATAAGTTCCACCACTATTTAAATTGTATTGGACGATACAATGTTACACGTACAAATTATCATAAAATTACTTTGAGATCAATGGATAATATAAAAGAGATTAAAACAAGTGTCACGGAGGAATTAGGAGTAGCGACTGCGGCGCGGCAGCGGTGCGGTGCCGGGCCGGCAGCAGGTAGCAAATCCCTTTCACTTTTAAGGTGGAGCGCGCGGGTCGCGGCGAGGGGTAATATCGCCCGGCGCGCGCGCATCCACCGTTCTAAAAATAGCTCGCCCGACTGCACAATAGAAGGGCGATGCTGTATGATATACACGTAACTAATAGTACTAATATAAATATTATAAATACACTGAAATAGTTGTGTGGAGTGTAAATGAAATAATTAAATAAATTAATATATACATTATACATAAATAAGTAAATATAGTGGGGTCACCCACAAAACCTCTTTGTTTTCCCACCAGAGTTCACCAACAGCGCTTTGAAAGAAAGTTTTAATGAAATTTCTCAGTTTTTGTTGACAACCCTCTGAAGTAGATTACAGCTCAGGCTTATTAGATCTAGAACTTTATTTAAACTAAAATATCTTAGCTCGATTGCTTATAAATACCATCATATTTGAAGTTTCTAAGTTAATATTTGCCGTAATTAGGCTTGGGATAAATTAATAATTAATATGTTCTGAATATTGTATTTACATTTCAACCAACCTATAGTAATGAGTCAATCAGGGGAAGTTATTTAAAGAGTTTCACTTTTACAATAGTTTTTATGAACGTGAAAATTAATTGGTCCATACCACAAAAATTTTATTCGAGTGTTCCCATGCGTTATGCGCCTGAAAAGGCTGTAATATATACTAGTATATTTTATTACAACAAAATATATGTACAAGTATATCTTACTATCATTACAAACTACTAACATTCCGTGATTTCACCCACATTATTCCCGATTCGCTTATTATACTGACAAATTATTTCTTAATGACAGTAAAAATAAGTAAATTTGCAAAAAAAATAACAAATAAAAAAAAAAAAACATAGGAGTCGAATTGATAACCTCCTCCATTTTTGTAAGTCGGTTAATAATACAACGTGACCACACCCTTACAGACTTGGCATTTTTAATTCATTTTCATGATGTATATTTTTTATATATGTGTGCTAATGACAACGCCCCTTTACAGCCGCTATTTATTTACTGACAAGGCCAATTTACAGCCGCTTAAATAGATGTGATTTGATATAATTTAATAATGATTGTATATTTGATATTTTGTAAATTATTAACAATAACAAGTGTACCAAAGATGCCTAAGGTTCGAAATAAATGAATTAAATTGAATAAACGATTAATTTTTGACGATTGATTGATTGAAATTTGGGGCTTAGGACAGTTTGGGCACATAGTTTACTTGGGCATTTACCTAGACTCCTTTTTACTGGAAAATATCACTCTATGCGAGCGAAACCACGAGCGAAACGCGAAACTACTAGTCGGAAAATATTTTTTCAAATAACTTTTTTTCAGGTGGTATAACGATGACACGTACATCGTTGTTATGAACGTCGGCAGAACGTACCGAGTTGTAAACCTGACTGCGTTCGATCTTGTCTTCGGCTCGCTTGAAGTGGAAGCCAGCAGCATCCTGTCTTCTAGAACTTACAGGTAATTTTATTGGAATTATGATTAGGTCAAAAATGTACCATTTGAATAAGTCCGTCAAGTAACATAAGGAAAAATATGCGATATGTATTTTTTGTTTCATTAATCTATAAAAAATGTAAGATGTAGATCACTAAACTTTCGGAATGGGGTTGTGATGCCCCGTCTTCATAAAACATTGCCCTTCAAACCGGAATACAGTAATATTTGCACATTACTGCTTGGCGGTAGAATAAGTAGCAAAAGTGTGGTTCTTTCCCAGGTGAAAATGAGAATTCAACATTTACGCTATCCATAAAACATTGCCGAAAATGGCCTTTGGTGCTTTTAGATTTAAACTGGCATTAGCGCCATCTAATGAGAATATAATGTTGTTGTTGTTATTTTGATTTTGCACGCAAAGCACCTGTATTATCTACGCCAAACCGGAATACAGTTTAATATTAATTTTGGTAGAATGATGCGTAATAATTATTATATCTATGTTTTCTTTTCAGCGATAATTTGAGCGCAAGTTACTTGGACTTGGCTGCTGACGAAGCTTTAGTTCTCAGAATGCAAGTTTGAATCAAAACGTGCTTCATTATTATAGTAATTATGTGTATTTAAAAATATTTTATTAATATAAAATTACGCTTAAAAACTTTGCTTGTTTGTATATTTACCTATTACATATTCGCTATATTAGGTATAATGGCAATACAAATATTAATACGATATGATATTAGAGGATTTATATTAAATTCTCTTTAAATTTTTAAAATTTAAATTTAGTTTTTGGAAATCATTATTTTGCTGTTATAAATTTAAACAAGTTCAAAGGGTAAAAATAATCTACTCGTATCATCAAGCCATTGGTGGAGTAGTTTTGAAACGATATCTATGAATATTGCAACAGTATAGTATCATCAAGCCATTGGTGGAGTAGTTTTTGACAAGCTTGTTTTAACGATATCTCAATATACTATGAATATTGCAACAGTATAGGAGCCCGATAGACACAGGAGAAGGAAAGCCATATTAACGATAAGGTAGGTTGCTCTGTAGTTACACTGGATAACATTCTTCTGAAAACTAAAGTGGTTGAACCACGGTTGAACATATTTTTGATACATTTACGGATAGCTCACGTGTGTTACCTACATGGCTGGTCTACACGGCTGGTCTAGTCGTAAGAACGGCGACTGCCGATCCCGAGACCCGAGTTCAAAAACCATGCGCACCACTATCTTTTCGAAGTCATGTGCGTAGTGCCGCTAACTTAAAACGGTGAAGGAAAACATCGCGAGGAACCCTACATGTATCTAGAATCTTTCGAAGTCATGCGTCATCCACCCGCATTGGGTCAGCGTGGTGGATTATGGCCTTTACTCTCTCCTGGCGAGAAAAGGCCCGAGTCCCAGCTGTGGGAACATTTAGTGGGCTGTTTATGCACGTGTGATAAGCTAGGTCCAGAGTCCAGTCTGACTTTAGTTTCCAAATATGGAGTGCCAAACCAGTAGCGGTCACGCACATTCACTCCTTGAAATAAACCGCAAGATGCGGTTGAAACTTAAGCTTAACTGGACTTAACACATAACACGTGAGTTTATCATTATCGAGTACAAGGTTCGACCCGCGATATGTACAATATCGTCGAGCCATCTTGCTGGTGGACGTCCACCGCTCCGTTTTCCTTGCCTCGGCCACCATTCTTCCACGTACCACGTGAGTATCTTGTAAATTAATTAAACATGTATAAAATGTCTCGCATGTTTCAATATCCCGTAACCAGGATCAGTATTTGGTGGGAATACGAGATCCATCTGATCCTGATTGTATATCTTTCTTGCTAGGCTTATGAACCTCTTTAGACACCGCAGTCATTTCCACCGAGGAAACCTCGAAAGTGAGAACTTCAGCTGTTTTAAATCAAATTAACATGCATAGGTATACATAAATATACAAAGAGCAGTTTCCAGTACATTACAACTAGCGGTGTTACCACATTGGTCCAAACTATACCTAAACACTAAAACAACAACAACAATTTGTTTTTCTCAATAGGTTTGTTTGTCGCTTATCGCTTGTGGGTGATAACAGCTTCGTGACTATCGAAGAAATTGACAGACAGTCAGATACGACCACACGTCGTTGAGATCGGTAAAGGTTTTTTCCTATGTTGTTTAAATCGTTTTTATGACACGATAATCTTCATTCCAAATAGGTAGAAAATCACATGCATTTCTTACTAAGTTGTAATAGTCCATGATCCCAGAGCCGCCAAATTTTTCAATAATTTAAACTCAATTTTAATGCCTCTATGGGTAAGAGCGCGAAGCGCGAGAGCGTGAGTGGGCATGTATTAGGAAATATTTACTTAAAATTGAGTGTAGGGGATGATTGGCCCCTTAGGTCAGTCTGTCTTTTTGGAAAAGCCTTTAAAATAGTTATATGGTTGTTGTATGGTGCTTAAGGGTGGTTTCTCTAAGTAACTGCATCCGTGATGTAGTAACTCGTCAGAGACTGACATAGCTCAGTGGATTAGCAGACTGAAATCGCAGTGGGCCGGTCTTATTTGTCTCAAATCCGATTTTTCCGAACCTTTGAGGTAGATGGAAACACCATCATCAGAAGCTTACCTAAATCCATTATTGGACATAGGCCTCTCCCATCATACGCCACTGCCATATCTTCCATATCATACTTTTTTTCTCCAGCAACTGGCTGCTGCCTAACGTACATCATGTTAAGGTAGATGGAGTGGAGACCACAAATCGGCAAACGTAGCGCAGGGCACTCTGAGACTAGATGGAGTGACGAATACGAAAGGTTGTGGATGGAAATATAAGACCAAAGAACGGACTGAGTTGCGTATTACTGGAGACGCTTAAATACCGCAGTAGACGAATACAGGCTGGTGATAATATAGATAGACTCTATTACGCTAATGTAAATTACTGTTACTGCATTGCAAATTTATTTATTTATTTATTCAATGAGCACACAAAGCAGAATGTAATAAACACAAACTATAACATAAGAGTACACTGTACAGAACTATATTACATTCCAAACTAAGTGGGCCTAGAAACAACATTTGTTTAAATACATTGGTTTGATAATAATATTAAATTAGAGATAATACATAAAGAAAATTTAGCCAACAGATCTGAACTTAAAACTAACATTGATTTTTTTTGGGTTGTCTTCTTTATTTTCATTCTGTTCACGTCAATTTAGCTAGCAAAAGCAAATAAGCACTCGAACATCGATACGATAGTTGCTAAAATTCCATGAACACCCAATCAACTTGTTTTCGCTACACTCAATCACTGGAGTGTTATTACTTTCTCAATGGTTATCTGTTCACCTCATAAAATGTAATAGTTATTATGTTACGTGGTAAATTCCTAATTACTAACACGTGCTCCACTTTAAACAAACATGTTTACATATTTTCACTAATGGAATTTCAAGCGCTTTGGGCATCCAACCTTTTATTTTCATATTTTCTGTTGTCATTAATTACGTAATCGTTGTGTATCACTTAACTGAAATTAAATAATATGTTGTAGTCTTATAAAGTGGAAGTAAATTTGGTTGTAGAATTATAATGGTGGATTCAGGACCGTCTGGAGAAAGACTAACAATTATTTTTCCGCCAAAAAGTAATGAGCAAACAGCACTGTATTCCAGTTGAACAATCCAGAGAAATTATAAAACAAAGGGTTTGGTTACGAGTATTTTAAATGTCTGGGTGGCAAGCCCTGTAGGTACATGCGGCCGTTGTGGAGGTTCTGGGCTGGGAGGAAGCTTAAGCATATGAGGATGTTGAGTCGATTACTAGCGGAATCCCAACCGGTAGTGATCGGCTTACAGACGAGCATTAGAATTAGGTTTTGAATGTTCACAACTCCCCCCTATTTTCCTCTTTTTCTCCTAATCCAAGAAATATGTAAAAAATATAATCATTGAAATGACAAAGATCATGGACCCCGGAGTCTGTGGAGTAGCTAATTAAAAAAAGCCCTGTACAGTGATGGCTTCTGTTTGAGAATCTTTATGCTTGGTTCGTATGCAATTGCTAGGAACCTATAGTGTATACTATGTTGTTACGGGTTTGTTTAATCTACATATTTCTACTTTAAATTTGTTTGATATGACAAGCTGGGCTAAGTGAGGCTGGCACATACCTAGTTTGTGAATTACGATTGAGTAGCTTAATAAGTGATATTGGTATGACATGATTAACTTTGCAGGATTATTAATAATAATTCTAGTTCTATGTTGAAATTAAGCATAGCATAAATAGCCAGTTTTATGTTCTCACTGTTGGGATTAGGGGCCTTCTTTCACAACGATGACCAGAGTGATAGCCGGATGTGACACACGTCAACGAAATATGTATATCTGCACTTGACGAATACACCCTGGTGCAACCGGGATTCAAATTAACGTCGTCATTGAAATTGGTAATATTAGCAACAGCACCATGGCTTTCAACACCAAGCCTTTACAAACCACTAAACCTTCAATATAAACCACTGCTTTATGTTAAAGGTTTAGTGGGGTTATACTATTATACAATACTTACATGTGTATTATAAGTGTTGTTAAATTTACAAGTAACTAATAAGAGAAAATTTGAAATATTTAGAACAAAAATCCCTTTATAACATTTGGAAGCACGACAGCGTGAAAATAGGACAAATAGAGTGCCAATTAAATCACATTGCCTTTCCAGAAAACTACGTTTGCTTATTTCTTAGACGAGACGGTATTACGCTGTTAGCCAGTTGGTAACCTTATATATTTTCAACAACACTAAATAGATATTTCTAAATGAAATATGTTACATGTTTATTAGTAGTAAGTTTTAATATTAATATTTACAGACGTCATTGATACCTGAGCAAGCAATCAAATGTAGCGAAATTTTAAAAAGCAACTGAAAATAATGGCGTGGAAACATCATGGACTACTAACAAAACGTCACTTTTAGAACATAAAACAGCGATTTCTAAATGAATTTGAGAAATAAAACTATCTATCAAGTCATTAAACTTTTTTCTCAGATAACACGAAACTATTAGTGTGAATTTTCGTAAAACATTATGATTTCAAATCAAAGAAACCTTAAACCATTTAAGTAAATTTTAGCAAATCTTAAGTTTTAAATGCGCAAACGGAACTCACTATGAATTATAAAACTAATTACTTAAATGGAAAAAAATAAGATGGAGCATATTGTATGTTATGACCGTAGTATATCAGTTTTAAAGATAAAGTACAGCCAACAATTGTCTGATGATGTGTCTCAGGGATTATTTTTGGTAGACGTGGCATGCAACTGAAGGAAATTTTGTACTGTGATTTGGGTTACACAAAAAATATATGTCACATAGTATGAGAACTGCGCTTTCCTCACGATCATCAACAAGTTTTACTACTATGAGTCTTAAGAGGATTTAATTGAATTAATAATATTTTTATCACATTTATTGTTTTGTAACTCTAAACCTACCTAAATAGGTATATTTATTCCTAGTATAGAGTAAACAAACTCAAAACTAAATAGTTTTGATGCAAAAATATTTTACCTTAGTACCTACACTAAAAAAAATCGTAATATTTATTTACACTTACTAGCACAAGTTGTGATTTTATCGTATTGTTTTAATGTAGTAGTCAACATTTTTCTCGATACAACTGGGTTATTTCTAGTTATGAACACGAAACTAAATAGAATTGATGAGTAATTGGTATAGTCACCCTTTCTGCTAAACCCTGTTTCGTTATCAGACCACTCAGCCAGAGTTATCTTGACATTTTCAACTCAAGTAGATCTTCGTTATATAAATCTAGGAAAGTAACCTTTACATTTATTCAGTAGCTTCACATTGGACCACGTCGATAAAAAAAACGCGAAAAAATTAAAATGAGGGTAGTAATATTACTACCGTTGGTGATAGCTTTAAGTTTTGCAAATGTAGTAAGGAAAGAGAAAGAGCTGGAATGGTGGGAATCTACAATTTTCTATCAAATTTATCCAAGGTCTTTTGCCGATAGCGATGGAGATGGAATCGGAGATTTGAATGGTGAGATTTTCGTTCATAGTACATTATAAATAATAATCAATCAATCTTTAAGAGCTGTTTCTGATTTAAAGTTTGGATAATAGCATGAAGTATAACTAGTGATTATCATACAAATAATACTCAGCATGAGCTGCCCACTCAATGTTTTCACTGTTAACACTCGGAGACCACGTAACTCTTTAAATGATACCTATTAACTATTTTATAACAATAAAATAAACTCTCTAAAAGTAAAAATATACGATTATATAATGTGAAAAACAATCTAAAGCATATGTTTAAAAAACCAGAAACATAATAAAAAGAGTCATCCATGTAATTAATTTCTAGTAAGACTGCAGCACTGACTTTTTACAAGAGGTTAGTGGTTCAAGGCAAAATTGAGATTCGTATTTTTAGTAAACCAAAACCTGTTTACACAACCCTCTGTTAATTTAGGTATAACATCAAAACTGGAATACATCAAAGGCTTGGGAGTCGGAGCAATTTGGTTATCGCCTATGTTTCAATCACCAATGTACGACTTTGGTTACGATATATCCGACTTTTACGCTGTGCATGATGAGTACGGAACGATGGATGATTTCGAAAATCTCATCAACACTGCTAATGAGCTTGGTAAGAGATAAGTTATTATTTTATACAGGAATATTGTGTTGGTTGTAAATTTTTTTACGTAATATTTTCTAGACCCTAATTAATATTGGTTTCTACCACCGAATATGGAGGTCAGATAGCTGATGCTACTAACATTAAACAAAATGTTTAAAATTAAACAAAATTAAGAATCGGTGGTTAAATTGGTACTAAGTCAAATTTAAGTACGGGTTTCAAAAAGTTGACAAATTCTATATCGATTTAATTTTACTCAAAACTATGGCAGCTTTTAAGTTGGCTACGCAAATGTAAGGAATACCGACATTCCTTTTTAATGTTCTTTCTTGTTAATCAAAACGATAGAACAAACTATCAGCAGAAGAAATTAAAAAAAAATTGGTTGCCTGTAAAGTCGGTGTATGGGCGAAAGTTTTACGTGACAACGACTTTGAGTGGTAAAATAATTTTACGGAAGGGACGCGTGCCTTTCACTTTTTATGTCTGTCTCTCTCGCTCTTAGGCGGGATAACCATGCCCGAGTGGAAGGGACGCGTGACTCTCACTCGCTCTCGTTGTGAGCGCATAACGTGAGCGGAGCGTAACGCAGTTTCTTGAAGTGTCACCCGGCAAACCAATTTATAAGACGTTGTCACGTCAAAAATATGGCAGTCATAGGAACTACCGATAGAAATGAAAACTTGATAATTTGATAGCATACTTTGGAAACCACGCGGGTGATCCTGAAGGCGTGTCTATGAGCATGACCATCGAGAAATGCGTCGGCCAATGGCAAATTCTGACGTATTTCATGATGGCCAATGGCCATGGTCCTGCGTTTACCCGAAGATTTTTTGTCATTTCCGTGCGTGACGCTAGAATTCAATTCACAGCCCACGAAAAACTGTCTGTGCCGCGGCAAAAGAAGTTTTTTTCACTTCAAAAATATCAACAAAATTACTTATAAAAACGTTTGTAGAGATGAAACATTAGCTCACATTTAATGTATCGAAATGAAAATAGCTTCGTAAATATTTATCGAATACGACAAAGTTTGAGGAAAATACTTATATAATTTCACCATTCCTTAGGCATAAAAGTTGTTTTGGATCTGGTACCGAATCACACATCCAACGAGAGCGTATGGTTCCAAGAAGCGTTGAATGGGAACGAGAAGTATTATAACTACTTCGTCTGGGAGGATGGCATTATTGACGAAGACGGTAATAGGCAGCCTCCAAATAATTGGGTACGTATATAGGATAGAAGATGCCATAATTTATTGGCTACTGATTTTATTCTGTGTCGTAAGTACCTACCTATTTGTGTCAATCCATTACAGAGCACAGATGTATTAATAGGTGTTGGCTACAGCCCTATATTGGTGAAAATAAATTCACTATAGGACTTTGTATTTTTGAGATATCTAACAAAGAAAGGAGAAAGCATTAATTTCAATGAAATCTGATCTGATTTTGGGTAAAAATATGTGTGAGAACTCAAGACTGCTAAAATTTAGCATTAGCATTCCTTAAAAGATGAAACCTTCACAATTGTACACTACTTACAAGATCATTTGTTTGGTAAATTGAATTAAAATTTTATGTTAGCAGGAACATCGATTCGTTTTCTAATTAATTTATTTGATTTTAGCTCAGCCATTTCCGCGGCAGTGCTTGGGAATACAGAGAGGAAGTAGGCAAATACTACTTGCATCAATTTGTTGTCGGACAACCCGATTTAAACTACCGCAACCCTGATGTCGTTGAAGAAATGAAGGTGTGTTTTGTTGGAAAATCATTTGACTTTTGTGTAATTTTTTTTATCGCAATGTAGTACCTCAGTAAAATAATTATAATTAATATAAATTCCAGAACATTATTCGTTTTTGGTTGGAAAAAGGCGTTGCTGGCTTTAGAGTCGACGCAGTTAATTGTCTATACGAAGTCGACAAAGAATTATACGGGGCGTATATCCAGATGAGCCTCTATCAGGAAGACTGGACGTAGACCCTGAATCCCACGACTATCTTGATCATATTTATACCAAAGACAGAAACGAAACGTTTTACATGGTATACGAATGGAGAGACGTTCTAGAAGAATTCACAGCTGTAGATGGAATGCCTCGTGTTATGATGACCGAAGTTTACGCAACCATACAGAACGTTGTCAGATATTTCGGTGAAGGTGAACTGAAGGGGGCTCAAATGCCGTTCAATTTCGATCTTATCACGGATGTAGACGCTTCATCTTCGGCTGCTGATATCAAACGAGCTGTTGACAAATTTTTGACATACATGCCTGTTGATAAGCAGGCTAACTGGGTGGTATGTATATTATGCAACAAAACAAAGACAATAATGATATCATGTTAGGTTTTATTGTTGGCCAACACACAAATATTCCATGTTTTCAGGTCGGGAACCATGACAACAGTAGAATGGCTACCAGATACGGATCGTCACTTGTTGATGGCATTAATATGCTTGTACTTTTGCTTCCTGGAGTTGGAGTTACTTACATGGTAAAATTTCAACTATAATTTATTTACATTTATTTATTTTTAAATATGTACATTGTTTTTGTCCTTACAGTATAGACCAAAGCACACAGAAAACCATTATAAACATAACAATGTAACTAAACTACAAATCATAATAATTAACGTCATATTTTTTAATAATGTATGTATTAAAATAAAATTCACAATGTTAATAGCTGCACTAACAAGAACTTTGAAAATACTCGTAACCTACAGATAAATCCGCATTTGTTTGTATGAGCAAGCAAGTTTGTGCGGTGGAAGCGAACCGAGTGATGTCGGTTCTTCTGCACCAAACGTTGGGATCACTACCAAACTGTGGATGATGATGATTGCTATCAGAGAATGTATTTTTAATATTTCAGGGTGAAGAAATCGGCTTACTTGATGGATACGTAAGTTGGGAAGATACAGTTGACCCATCTGGATGCAACACTAATGACCCTATCAATTATTACAAGTCCTCCAGAGATCCTGAAAGGACTCCTTTCCATTGGAATGGAGAGAAAAATGCCGGTGAGCATTTTATCTAATTTTTTTATGATTAGCGCTGTAACTAATCTTCGAGAGATTACCCAATTAAGATTTTCCCAAGAATAATAAATGATGTGAATCGATTGCTACTAGGAAAACTCGCTCCATCGTAGACTGCATTACCACTTATCATCGGGGATAATGGAGGCCGCAAACCTATAATAGTTTTAAAAAAATAAGAAAAGTTTCACAAGCAAACTCTTAAATTTCTAAAACTGTAATATAGAATTTCTTGACATTATGTTGTTAAGTATATTATAGCATTTTTTCAAATATCATTACAGGATTTTCCACTGCCGATAAAACTTGGCTACCAGTGGCAGATAACTATGAAACATTGAACGTAGAAGCTCAGGAAGCTCAGACAAGATCACATTTGACTATTTACAAAGCTTTGGCTAAACTACGCCAGCAGAAAGTATTCAGATATGGCCGATACGACTCTTTAGCCATAAACCAAGACGTATTTGTTTTCAGAAGGTAAAAAAACATTTATTTTGTTCCTTCGAAGGTGGTGTTCTATATTAAAAAAAGTATGGAAATTAAATAAATTTTAATCTAGAATAACCCAAAGACTTCAAACGGCAGGGTTCCTTATTCGGGTTATTCCCTGAATATTCATATTTTAAACATGACGTAAACGAAGTTGCGAATAAATACGGGTATCGAAAAGATTTAAATGTAATCATTAAAACTCGTATAATTTAAACAAAAAAGAACCAACTTTCAGCAGAAAACTTATAAAGTAAAAAACTTTTCCTCGATTTCTCTAGGATGTCATCATCAGATCTTGGTTTACTTATCACAGTACCATCCTTAGAATATCTTTTACAACAAAAAAAAATCATCAAAATCGGTTCATAAACGACGAAGTTATTCGCGAACAGGCATAAAACAAAAATATATATACTGTCGAATTGAGAAACCTCCTTTTTTGAAGTCGGTTGAAAATAGGAGTTTCAATAATTTACAATAATTCGAGAGCTAGCATCAAATTTTAGGTAAGCTGAAAATTTGTTACATAAATAAATAAAATAAATATTAGTGGACAATTCACACACAACACTATCTGACCCCAAACTAAGAAAAGCTTGTAAGATGGCAGCCAGATAGCTGATGTAATACTAGCATAATTCTAAATATTTTACTTATTTATACATAGAAACACCCAGACTCATATTTCAATTCATCACACAAATACTTGCTCAAAAATTGATGCCAACTTTCGGAATATAAAGTGATCAGTCACTGACGCTTCCTATGAGATTTGCGAGTACAATAAAAAAAATCCAAACTCAAAATTTTCACTTGCCATTAGTGAATTCATTTCTTGGAAAATTATTTTTCACCTAAAATGCTTCCAACAAAAAGGAAAGTATTCTGTGGAACAAAACTGTTTACTTCACTCTTGGCTTTATCGTGAATTTCGTTTCACAATAATAAATCATCTCGCTAATAGGATCATGTTACGTTTTTAGCATTATAAGTGAGTTTTTGCGCTTATTTTTGTTTTTAATTTTCTTAATGTATCCCAAAAGGCGTTATGTAATTTTATTTTAAAAATCCGATAAAAAAGAGTAATATAAGCTTGGTGTGTATGTCTTTTTGGGTTTATGTTTTATTTTTTTTTGTATACATAAACGTTGACCTTATAAATTAATCTTCTCCAGATACACCAAACTTTAAATAAAAGTGTGAATAAAATCAGGTCCTGATTTTATTATGTTCCAAGCAAATAATGTGATTAGATCCCATTTTTTAGTTAGAAAGACGAAACTAACGAAAGCGGTTTTAGCTATAAATTAAAGTGGATGTTAGTTTTTTTTTTTAAATTTTGTTCTTAAACTTTCAGATGGTACCACGGAGATATTTATTTAATTTTGCTGAATATGAGAGATACAGACCACGTCGTAGATCTGACTTACTTCGAAAATGTTTCTGGAAAGGTTAAAGTTGTTTTGAGAAGCATCGACTCGCCCAAGAATGAAGGGTAGGTGTATCCATTTAAGCTAACTGTACAAATGTTGGTGATTCTTTCAATGTCACAAAGACACCAGGACTTTTTTGTAAAATGTATGCACACACAAAGTTATACAATTTATACACACAACACACAAAAATGTATACACATTTACACACCATTTAGGTACACAAGCAAGTGAATTTCTTACACAATGTCCACCTATCGTAATTTTAGGTTGTTTTATTCCGATTTTCAAGATAGTGTTAGATAGAAAGATTAATATTTATCCGATACACAAATACGTGTGGATATGTCTTGTGTCCTAAATGGGAATGGAACTCACGAGTTACTCAGTGATTAGACTTGCTAACAAATAAACCACTACGCAAGGATACTGTTATAATAGACATTTATAATTGTCCTCATTCTAACGAGTAAATTTATGTGAAATTTTCTTTTTCAGAGATAAGTTTGAAGCGTCATCTCTACCTGTCCTCGGTTACGAAGGACTTGTGCTGAAAGTGCACTGAAAGCTCAGTGATACGAACCAGATTTTATTTCACTAAAGAGTGAAATTATCCATGGAATCTGGTGTCAAGTGATGAAATTAAAGATTCTATGGCTGGGGAACCATTTGTTTATTTCTTATTATTTTTAAAACCTAAACCAACATAGAAGGTGAAATATACGTGCAAGAAAAAGACGGAAATTGAAGTTGAAATTTAATGTTACGCGCAGCGACAATTGGTGGTCATAAGTAAACATGTTCTTTAAAAAAAGGTATAAGGTCCTATTCCCCATGCAGCTGAGAATGAAGAGTGAATATAAATATTCTGGGAAATTAAACGTTGTACTTTAAAAATTGTCGTTAAATGACTTGGTAACATTCCATTTAACCAGTCAATTTTTGCAGAGAAATTCAAATCAAAAAGATTAATTAATTATTTATCTAATATCCCTGTGACGAGCAAGTTACAGTATGTAGGTATAAAATAATAGTTTGATTTCTTAACGTACAAATAAATTGCAAAGCATTGTACTAACATGATGATTGCCAATTCGCTCATATCATCTCTTTATAAAAAGATAAACGTTAAATGAAATATATATAAACTAAACAAATGTTACGTTAATTAAAAGACGTTTCCCTTTCTAATTAACGTAACATTTGTTTAGTTAATTAGAAACATATCTTGTAGGACCCTAGGACCGTACATAGACCTGAAACCAATCAATTATTTTTAACGATAATTGATTAATTTGCTCTTGATCCTCATCTTGCTTGATGTTAAGTAACGTTGATGTAGTCTACGTAGGAGCGTGCTTATTTAGAAGAAACTTGGTTTCACCACTTGAAGCCAATATAATAATAATATTCTATAAATCGGGAACTACCCAATCAGGCCACGCATTCAACAGCATAGACATTCGTTTTACGAAAGTGACATCAAATCTTCCCGTTCAAGTATATAAAACGCCAACTATGAAATGATATCACTTTTTCAGCTTTAATCTCTTCGACAGAAAAAAATCTCATACCAACGTATTAAAACAATGAAATACTGGTTTCTGCTCTTGGCTTAAGCTGCTATCATAGTAAGCAATAGTTTAAGACAAATAAATTAAACATCATCAGTGCCAACTGCTTTTAAACGCTCATTTTCGCAACCAAGAATAACAAACCGTCTTGATATTTCTGTACGATACCTACTCTACTCTAGTACTGTTCACAGACACAGGTAACATGTTTACGAGTATTTATTTTTATGGCCTGCCTTTATACCCCGACAGACGTTAAGAGCTTTAAGTAATTGGTACACGTATACATAAGTACTAATCTTGGTTCTTCTTTATCATATTCACAGCTTTATAGAGTCTAGGAAAGTATTAGTTTTGGCAGTAGCTCTACTCACACGAAGTAAATCTGTGGATGATTCCGATGTTTGGAGTTTGAAAATGCGACGTATATAGAGAGTGAAGTAAAGTTTTCGGTGTACCCATGTATTAGTTAACAAGTATGTATGAACGATGTTAACATATTTCAAGGCATCCGACTAATTAGAACTATGTGTTTGTGTTTTACATGACTGGCCTGGTGGCTTAGTTGGTAGTAGCTCTGCCTGCGAAGCCGAGGGTCGTGGGTTCGATCCCCACCCAGTGCAAAGATTTGTGTGATGAATTCAAATATTTGCACTGTGTCTGGGTGTTTCTATGTATAATAAGTATGTATTTCAAACTATATAAGTGTTATATCAGCTATCTGGCTGCCATCACACAAGCTTTGCTTAGTTTGGGGTCAGATGGTGTTGTGTGTGAATTGTCCACCAATATTTATTTATTTATTTATTAAAAAAAATAAAAAATAATAATAATAATAATTTAATATTTACAACTAATATTGTATTACAAATTTAATGCGAGCAAGCACTTATGTGAGATAGATGTAAACAGGGTATAATGCACATCAGATGTGAAATACAGTGAATAAGATACTGGAAATTATATGTAGATAGACAGATAGATAGATACATAAACTCTTTATTGCAGTTAAATTACAAAAACAACTAAAAATATAGGAAATGACATATACCTAGTGCCATAAATGGTACCCTTAAGGCTTGTTCGCATTAGGCTAGCAAATTAGTCTAGTAGAGAGTAATTTAGTAGCTAAAATACTCGATACTATTCAAAAATCGTTCGCACCGTGCTTTAGTACAGTTCACAAGTGAGTAGCGTTTCGCGACATGAAGATCCTACAACCCAATAAAATAAATGAATGAATAAGCTAATCGAATCGTAATGGCTATTTTAGAAGAGGTGAATTAGGAAATTTGTGTGATAAATAAAATAAGTTATTCCACAGACCATTTCGTATTTGGAAAATTGTTTGAAGTTATTTTTCTCTCCAGACAAATTCTACAAGTTCGAACCTGTTTAGTCGGCGAGCCAACGAGCGCACCGCTTCCAACAAACGCGTGGTGGGGGATGCTAATCGCCCGTTGAAAATAGAACAAAATGGATTGACTCGACTAAATCACTGCCTAAACTACTCGACTAAATTTTCACTGTTCATACACGTTTAGTTGCTAAATTACTTGCCACTAGGCCTACTAGCCTTGCTACTGGCTTACTAGCCTAATGCGAACAAGCCTTTATGACTGGCCTAGTGGCTTAGTTGGTAGTAGCTCTGCCTGCGAAGCCGAGGGTCGTGGGTTCGATCCCCCACCCAGTGCAAATATTTGTGTGATGAATGCAAATGTTTGCACTGTGTCTGGGTATTTCTATGTATAATAAGTATGTATTTAAAACTACATATATAAGTATTATATCAGCTACCTGGCTGCCATCACACAAGCTTTGCTTAGTTTGGGGTCAGATGGTGTTGTGTGTGAATTGTCCACCAATATTTGTATTTATTTATTTATATTTATGAGTTGTTTCTTCCAGACAACCATTGATAGCAAAACATTAGTAATACAAGAAATGACGTAAGCCGAAAATTTGCAAAAGTTTTCAGTAAATGCAATATTATTGGTTCAGGTGCATTCGTGATTCATACGAATTTAATGAGGCATCATCGTAGATTGCATGTTTGCATGGTAGCTTAATATCAGGTGTAATAAACGAAAGTCTATAAAAACTAAATAAAAATAAACTAAGTTGGATTTCGTAACGAGGCGGTTAGTTTTTAGGGTTCTGTACCCTAAACGTAAAACGGGATCCTATTATTGAGACTTCGCTGTCGGTCCATCCGTATGTCACCAGGCTGTATACCAAGAACGTTGATAGTCTAGCTATTACCGTTGAAATTTTCACACAGATGATTTTTTTTACGTTTCTTGCGCGATACTAATAACAGTGAAATGTTTAGACGTTTTACCTATTCCCAGAATATTTGGTTATATGTTCTCTTTAAACATAGTTAGTTATAGACTACAGGCCCGTGAACAAAATTTATGGGTCAAATGAACCACCAGGAGACCTATGTGGGATGACAGAAGGGTATAAAATAATAAGAGTTAGCACTATTGGGAATGTTTCCAGAGAAATTACAGGGATATAACATCTTAGATCTCTGGGTGATGAGCGCAGTGCAGTTTAGGGTAATGATTTGGACTCTTCATGTTCAATAGCTGCGTGTCACTGTGCTGTTATGTGGCAGGCATGTTGCTTACCATCAGGCACATGTACTGATCGTCTCGTCACTTCTTACTTATAAAAAAAACTATGGCTTCACTTGAAAGCTGTCCAACTGAGTGCAGGTGAAGATAGATCATTTCATTGTTACGTGATTTTTGTAAGACATTGCGGAATAATGGATTAGAAGAAGTATTAAAACTGTATGGAACCAATGCCGCACATAATCAAATGACCAAATTTACCTTGAATACGTCGGAAAATCATGAATTATAATAAAATAAAACAATAATAAAAGGGACTCTCATACAATAAAAGTCAAAGAAAGTTTCTGAGTTGGTACAGCCAATTTTCGATAGGTGGCGTAACAAAGCACGCAATTAACATCTAGTTATATTTAAACATGCACATCTCCATATCAATAACACAGTAGGTACGCTCGATACTAATAAAACTATACAATAAAAGTAAATAAATCTCCAATAGCTTCGTTCAGCATGCTTAAACATAAATATTAAACAAAAGGATTGCATTCTACTGTACAGGGCTTAGAGATATAAGATCTTAGATATCTGGGTGACGAGCGCAGTGCAGTGCTAGGTAATGATTTGGACTCTTCGTGTTCCAATAGCTGCGTGTCACTGTGCTGTTATGTGTCAGGCATGTTGCTTACCATCAGGCACATGTCCTGATCGTCTCGTCACTTCTTATTAAAAAAAAAATCTATTATGTAATAGTAGATTATTCACTAAGGGAGTAAAGCACTGTCTTGACGTTTCATGATATATAATTGGACTTTGTCGAGCAGGAGATTGAAAAACCATTTCTAACCCCCGACCAAAAAAGGGGTGTTATTAGTTTGAGGTCGAGGCCTGTTTATCTGTCTGTCTGTGGCACCGTAGAAGTCAAACGGATGTGCCGATTTTAATTTGCTTTTTTATTTGAAGGTTAATTTCCGTGCAAACCTTCACAAAATGGTGGACAAAATATTTCTTCACAACCTACCTCAATATGGGTATCAAATGAAAAGGCTTGACTAGTAGAATACTATGCAATATGACAATTTCAAATCCAAGATGGCCGCTACCACAAAATGGCTGAATAATTTTCTTTTTTGCATATTTCCCTCAAAATGGTTATCAAATGAAAGGGCTTGACTAGTAGAATGTTGTACAGATAACAAATCCGAGGTAGTCGGGGGTAAATCAAAATATTTAATTTTGTTCTTGTAACTTTATTGCTGAATAATAAAGAGTAACGCAACCAAAAAGTATATGTACATACATCGAACTCTTAATCTTAAAACGGCAGAAGCGGCAAACGCGCTTCTACTATATGATGCAAAATCAGGTGACGTCTCCTGATTTAGTCTCAGTCGCAACAAGGAGTTGTGTACGTTCGCTGACAATTCAATTTACAAATTTTTCAAATTTTCGCCACGTTATGTTGTCTTTAGATTATAGTATAGGTACCTCATATTTGTTTCTTAAATTATATCGATGTATACATTTTTTTTTTTTATCTAAGAACGCAACGAACAAGATGTACACTTTATCAAGGATCTCCATTTGATGATACGCAACACTCCTGCTCGATCGCAATAGCAACAATTTGAACATAAACAGTTTAAATCTGACGGCTGCCTAACAGTATACGAGTATTACATTTGTCACCAGAGATATCATAAGAGAATCTAACTCTGTAACTTCTTTGAAAACATTTCCGTTCCATTCAGGACACAGTAAGATAAGTAAAGTTACTACTTATTTCAAAATCACGAAAACGATAAACGAGCCATACATTTTAGTGTGATTTAGTTTTTGTAGTGGTAGGACTCTTGGCAGAGTCCGCCTGGGGAATTACCACACCTTTGCCAGTTATTCTACCTCCAAGCAGTAATGTGCAAACATTACTGTGTTCCGGTTTGAAGGGCAATGTTTCCAGAGAAATTACAGGGCTTAGAGATATAAGATCTTAGATCTCTGGGTGACGTGCACAGTGCAGTGCTAGGTAATGATTCGGACTCTTCATGTTCCAATAGCTGCGTGTCACTGTGCTGTTATGTGTCAGGCATGTTGCTTACCATCAGGCACATGTCCTGATCGTCTCGTCACTCTTTATTTAAAAAAAAAAAAAAAAAGAAGTACATTTTTGATTTCTGCTGGGTTTTTCTTACAAGATTTCAGAATCAGATCTGCAGGGTCGATTCTAATGAAACGAAAAACGCGACCTTTTCGCCTTAACAAGTGTGCTGCTAAGTCGTTATATCCCATTTCACAATCAAAGATGTTAAAATATCCAAAGTTTAAAGAAACGTGAAAACTTTTTAATTTCTGTAATATGTTGTCTCAGTGGGTGGTATTTCTCTATAATGAATGTCTGTAAGTAAAACCTGAACTAATTTCTTCTAGGCGCACTCAATCGGAAACCGCATGGTCGCAGTAACGCGAGACACATCAAATCATATCGATACAGAAACTAAAATATTTCATAATAAACTATTTCAGTTAGTTACGACCTTCTATGGGATTTGGTATTATCAAGCCACCTACGAAAGTTAAGATAAGGAGACGAGATGAGCCGTTTTAGTTTATCGCCTTTCGTTTATCAATCTATTTACATTGGATTAGATATGCTTCGGTATATAATGGGTAAACAGCTGAAAGCCGGTGATCTTCGCATCCATTACTAAGGTAAGTAATATTATAAACAAAAATGTACATTATCTCTAAGCAATGAAAGTCGCATAACTATAATTGCTTGGCGAGTATTAGGTTCTTGTTACAAATGCTTTTGTTTTTTTTATAGTAGGTATAGAGTAACAAGACGAGCAGATGCCTGATGGTAAGCAACATGCCTGCCCATAACAGCACAGTGACACGCAGTTATTAAAAACATGAAATGTCCAAATCATTACCTAGCAACGCACTGCGATCGTCACCCGGAGATATAAGGTGTTTTATCTCTTAGTCCAGTAATTTTACTGGAAACATTGCCCTTCGAACAGGAGCACAGTAATGTTTGTGAACTACTGCTTGGCGGCAGAATAACTGGTAAAGGTGTAGTACTTCCCCAGGCGGACTCTGCAAAGAGCCTTACAACTACAAAATATATAGTTATAGGTATATAGGTTTTTCCAGATGTTTACAATCTTTGTGTCTTCAAATCGAGACTAAATAGATTTATTCTAGGTAAGTGGGTGCCATCGTAAAGTATAACATCAGACGAGAAGGCAATCAAATGCAAAGTGTAACTTATAATTAACATTTCAGAACGATGAAGAAGCTATTGTGTTTGCCGTTGTTATTTCTCCTTGTGGTGTCCGGGGATGCCGAAAAAGAGCTGGAATGGTGGGAAACAACCATTTTTTACCAGATCTACCCACGGTCCTTCAAGGACAGTGACGGCGATGGTATTGGAGATATTAATGGTAAATAGTAGATACTGTGTAAACTAGTATGGTTCTTTCATATTTTATGTTTATTTACTAGTATCAGCCACGGTTTTACCCGCCTTATTCTTGTTCTTGTAATTTTTCCGCTATAAAAAGAACAAATAGGAGAAATCTATCCATTTGTGGAAATTTTCACATCCGCGGATAAAATCGTATGGCACTGCTAGTTTATAGTAATAGGTATACTAGCCATTTTTATGGCCAGCTTGGTGGGTTATGATCTTCATGCCCTTCTTGTTAGGGTATAGCTGTATATACTATATTTTAATTACGGGAAATCGCTCACGTAGCTCTGTTTCTAAACTACACTATTTCCTCAAAAGAACTTCGGTGAAGTATGGTAATTTTGAAATTTGCTTAAAATGACTTTAGTCAAGTATAGTGATTGTGGAATAAACTATCTAAATTAGATTTTTGATACTGCTAGCATGAATTCAATTATTACGTTGTGTCAAGTTTCTAATTAGAAATTTCGTCTATAAATTTCAGTCCATCAGATTCCATCTAGATACAATTAAGCCTTTGTTAATATTTAGATCAAATATTAAACGTTGGATTACTTGTGTTACTAATTAATTGAAACCATTAATTATGTTCATTGATATTTTAAACAAAACGAAAATCTATTCCTTGGGTTACAATTAGAACTCATAGAGATACATAATTAGAATTAAAAGAAATTTGGTTATTGACTAAGATATCAAAAGTATGAATCAAATTTAACCATTTTTTTACGATGTGGAGTGATGGAAATAGCAAGACTTCTATTCTTTAAAAGATTTTTGTATCTATATACAATTTTCCAAACATACTCGTAGTTATTCTGTTTATTGTTGTTTTCATTGGTTTGTGTCACAAGTATTTTTTTACAGGTATAACAGATAGTCTCGAGTATCTGAAAGATCTCGGGATTGGAGCAACTTGGCTATCACCAATATTCAAGTCACCTATGTATGATTTTGGATACGATATTGCCGATTTCTATGCCATCCAGGATGAATACGGAACTATGGAAGATTTTGAGAGGTTGCTAGCAAAAGCCAAAGAGCTAGGTGAGACATTGTATTGCATTCTGTACCATATCCACGTAATATATGTAGACTATATATAGTATTGACTCGAGAACACGTATTTACCCGTAAAGAAGTAAACAAGGTAGAAAAATCTGCATCGAAATATCGGGACCTGACTAAATACAGTTAATATCCCCCAATTAAGAATACTAGTGGAGTTAGCAGAGATTTTAAAACGCCTTGTTAGAACCGATAGCAATGTGTTTAGCAATATTGTCTATTTCAATTTGTTTCGTTTGATTTTAGCCAAAATGTTGTAACCATAAAAAATATCGATGTTGGTAAACTTTCCGAACTAAATAATTATTTTTTGAGATACTTTAAAGACGATAAACAAAGTATCACACTATTCATAGTATCATCCGGTCAAACTAGCAATAAAAGTAGTTGTAAAATAAGAAAACTTTCCAGAGAGTCAAATTTCAGAGGAGAATAAAGTTAGAACCAATAGAAATAATAAAGTGTTAAGATCTCCATCGATCTATGGTGCTTTAAAAGTTATTTGGGCCCAAAGATCGAAATTAAAAGTGTTTTTTATTATTTTTCTGAAAACTGTAAGTTTGATGAAAAAATATATTTAGAACCAAAATTACATACAGGTGTTTGAGTTGATGTTTTTTGAGATGATATTTTAATAATTGACGAGACTATAATGTTTTGTTTTTTCATTTTATTAAATTGCTAAATTTACCTACTCTATGGACACATTGTTTATAATTCAGATGTAAAAGAAGTGTGGGTTTTCAGGCTATAATATACATCGTCTTTAATTTGAATAATCACTCTTATGAAATTATAATTATATTATTGTTAAAATATTGTACATATAAAAATCTGAAAATAGACTAATCATTTCCTGTAGGTTTTATTATACTATTTTAGTACCTAAGTCCAAAGACTCAAATCATTGGTATCTTTTCCAGATATCAAAATAGTTTTAGATTTCGTGCCAAATCACACTAGCAACGAGAGCGTATGGTTTGAAGAAGCCCTGAAAGGTCACGAAAAGTATTACGATTACTTCGTGTGGGAGGACCCAGTGGTAGATGAGAGCGGGGAATTGCACCCCTCCGAACAACTGGGTGAGTAGGCCACAATGACGCGGCGTTTTTTGCCGTATGGAAATTGATTTTGTTCGTCTATCTTACACAGTACATGATATAGATCTTAAAATATATTTAAACACAAAGACAATTGTTTATAGCTTATTAAAACATGTTTTTGTTCATGTCGAAGTGTTCACATACTCGTAGTTAAGAGTTTTCTTCTCCTAATAGTATAACTAATACGACCACATGATAATAACAAAAAAAACTAAAATATACTATACCACGGTCTATTCACAGATCCACCTGATGCTAATACTGGTGTAGCATAATACGCAAAATTTTATGGTATGGTATGGTATTTCACATATCGCTCAAACATTACAATAATAATGTGCTTTTATTCAACAACGAACAATAAAATTAAATCTAGAACATGTACACCGTGCAACTACACATTATAATTTGAATGTTTGTGAATTACTTTTTTGTTCATGAAAGCCTTTTGTTCAGTATGTAATACAAACCGAACTGACCAGGAAATAAACGTCAATGTTTCTCGTTTTGGTTTTAGAAACATGAAAATAAATATCGAGGCATAAATATTGTAAAAATCTATTTTGTTACAGATCAGCGTGTTCAGAAAATCTGCATGGGAGTACAGAGAAGAAGTAGGCAAATATTACCTTCATCAATTTGTCATCGGCCAGCCTGACCTTAACTTCCGCAACCCTGAAGTTGTTGAGGAAATGAAAAATGTTATCCGATTCTGGCTTGATAAAGGGGTCGCTGGGTTCAGGGTCGACGCTATTGCACATCTTTTCGAAGTCGACAAGAAATTATTTGGAGGAAAGTTCCCTGATGAGCCACGCGCAGCTAATGCGGAAACAGACCCTGAAAATCACGGTTATTTGGACCATATATACACAACAGATCAAGATGAAACTGTTGAAATGGTTTACCAATGGAGAGAAGTGTTTGATGAGTACAAAACTAAAGATGGTTTATCCAGAGTAATGATGACTGAAGCATACTCAAGTCCACAAATGACCATGAAATATTTTGGAGATGGCGAAAGAGAAGGCGCTCAGATGCCGTTCAACTTTGTTTTAATTTCTGATGTTGATGGATCATCTACGGCCCCGGAAATTAAATATGCTTTAGAAAAGTTTTTGGCATTCAAGCCAGTTGACAAGTTAGCTAACTGGGTGGTAAGTTGCTTAAGCAGTTATTATGTTTTGGTTATATTTATGTTGCTGACGTCGATTAACTGTTTTATATATAAATAATTTTAGTACCGATATGGTATGTTTGACTACGATTGTAATCAACACATTTGGGCTGCAGTCTACTTACTCTTTCTTTACTATTTTAGGCTGGGAACCACGATAATAGCAGAGTTGCCTCAAGATTTAGCCCCGAACTAGTGGACGGAATCAACATGATTTTACTACTGATGCCTGGAATTGCTGTTACTTATATGGTAATCTTCATGTTTTAGTTATTGAATTGTTCCAGTTTCGTGACTTAAAAAATCAAACATTTTTTAAGTCATGTGTGTCACGTCACGCGTTGAGATCATCTGATTTCATAAACGCGATGTCTGCACCATTTGACCATATTTATACAAGTTTGTCAAGTTTAACGGTGAAGAACCGTAAAGTAGCGATATTTTATTATATATATTAACCTCCTGTAGGGAAGTGTTTTCAATTATCTATGTTCTTTTCATGTGAGAAAAGATCTTAAATCCCAGCCGCCAACAACAACTGGGCTGTTATCGCTTATATTCTCACGTAGCTCCAATTCTAAAATATTGATAAAATGATTATTAGTTACGATAACGACTTAGCAGTCAAAACTGTACAAACGACTGTACAAAATAAATAAAACAAAAATATTTTTTTGTATATTACGGTATTTTGGCTCACGCAGAATTGATTCCAATTTTGATTACCTTCTTTTGTTTCACTATTTAGCACTTATATTCCATTCATTTATTACACGGTTTTATTACATGTAATGCGAGCCATATGCTATCAAACTTTCGAGTTCTGTCATATTATCGGTACAGAATTTCTGCCCTTAAACAAACTCAAAGGTACAAAACTAATGCAAATTTAATTTTGTAAAACGGTGCTAAACCTTCGCTATTTACTAACTAAGAAACATCGATAACAAGAAAAAAAATGTCTTAGATTCCGTATACATATCAACATAGAGTAAAAAATAATATTATTTTATGTGTTTGAAAAAAAAGTATTTCGATAACGTTTGATTTGTTCAAATCAAACAAATCTTGCTCTGATTGTCTAGGGAGAAGAAATTGGCATGGTCGATGGATACGTAAGCTGGGAAGACACAGTTGACCCTAGTGGCTGTAATACTGACGATCCGATCAATTATTGGACTGTCTCTAGGGACCCTGAACGTACCCCTTTCCAGTGGAACTCTGAAAAGAACGCTGGTAAGTATTATTAGGTAATAAGTAACTTATAGCATGGTTATATTTACAGAGTATATGTATTACGAGAAGGTTGCTAGAGCTGATAGCGAGTGGTTGCAATAGGATGTAGCTGCAATAAAAGATTTGTTGTTGTTAGAAACGATTCGTAAATGCAGCGAATGATGGGATGATTTCGATTTATTGGAATTGATTGATAATGATGATTAGCAAACTGAAGTGGCAATGGGCCGGTCATATCTGTCGCAGAACCGATAAACGTTGGAGTAGACGTGTTCTTGAGTGGAGACCACGAATCGGCAAACGTAGTGTAGGACACCCTGAGACTAGATGGAGTGACGATTTACGGAAGACAGCAGGCAGCGGATGGAGACGTATAGCTGATATTAGGGTTGAGTGGCGAGCCATGGGAGAGGCCTATGTCCAGCAGTGGACTAAGATAGGCTGATGATGATGATGATGATGACCTTCACAGTCAGAATAGGTCTAGGTAGGTCAGACTTGAATTGAAATAGTTTGGTGTGAAGACTTCAAAATAGCTTATGCTTTTTCCGAGTTAAACCATACATCAGAAAACTACAAACATTAAACACAGCTAACTTTTTGATCTTTGAATTATAGTTGCCAACTTTTTGCGGTAAATTTCAAGATTTACGGTTCAGGATTTTCTTTGAGTATTATTTCTTATGCAAATATTGTTGTTCGGTTTTCGTTTCTAGTAAAATTATTAATTAATTTAATACTTACGGAAGACGTTATGGTAGTAACACTACATAATATGTGGTATATTATAAGTGTGAGACTATAAAAGGTAAAAAAAAAAATGATTGGGCTATATGATTAACCAAGCGTAAACAGAAGACTTGTGTCACCTGGTTTCCTGAAAGAAATAGTTTTCAGCAGTAAGGTCGCCAATTGTGACTAGTCCGTGTATTTATAGTTTTGTATGTATTTTTAGTTACGGCTGGTCTAGTAGTTACGGCTGGTCTAGTCGGGAGAACGGCAACTGCCGATCCGGAGCCCCATCGGGTCGAATGCCACCACGCGCACTACTGTCTTTTCGAAGTCATGTGCGTAATGCCGCTAACTTAAAAACGGTAAAGGAAAACATCGTGAGGAAACCGACATGTACCTAGAATTTTTCGAGGTCATTTGTTATCCACAAACCCGCATTTGGCCAGCGTGGTGGATTATGACCTAAACTCTCTCCTTGCGAGAGAAGGCCCCGAGTCCCAGCCGTGAGAACATTCAGTAGGCTGCTTATGTAGTATGTATTTATAATATGAGTAGGATAACATTTCCGTTTGTTGGCGTATAATTAAGAGTGTTATATTTCTATGTTATTGTTTAAACAGCTTCATAAAAAGCCGTGTCGGGTTAAAACTTGCCAACACAGTTACAATATAATTAACATGGAATAGCACAAAGACTATATTTTACTATATGTAAGCTACCTGGCCGCCATAGTACAAGCTTTACTTAGTTTGGGGTCAGATGGTGTTGTGTGTGAATTTTCTTTCTGTTTCTGTGTTTTGTGCGAAATTTCCACCAATATTTATTATTATTTATTGCATTATCAAAATTTATTGGAACGAAGTTCTTTACAATAGATGTTAGCTACGGCACTTGTAAGCTGTCCAACTGAGTGCAGTTGAGGAGGGGGGAAGGGTTACAACCCTCGACCATTTCTCCTTGTCACATGATTTTTGTACGGCGTTGCAGAATAATAGATTAGAAAAGGTATTGAATCTGTATGGAACCAAAGCCGTACATAATCTATAATAATTTACAGAGTAAACCGTCCGAAAATCATGAATTTTGTTCGTAAACAGTGTAACATGACACCACATTACTGTTTCCTTCGGAAAGTTACTGAAGTGGTTATAAAATCTTTGTCCAGGTTTTTCGTCTGGTGATTCCACTTGGCTGCCAGTCGCGGCAGGCTACGAAAGTTTGAACGTGGAGGTTCAGTTGCAGAATGAAAACTCGCATCTAGCTATCTACCGCTCTTTATCCCACCTCCGCACTCACGCGGCATTCAGACACGGAAGATACGAATCTGTGGCGTTCAACGAAGGAGTGTTTGCTTTTAAAAGGTATGTCGTTATTGTTAAGTGTGTTTATGCATCGTGAAAAAGTGTCATTTTTTCTCAGGAACATTTCCTTCGGTTTTTGTTGGCAAATTTCGAGGAGTGGCACACTTTATACAAGTGCTAACCTAGATCTGTACTAATATTATAAAGCTGAAGAGTTTGTTTGTTTGTTTAAACGCTAGGACCTCGAGAAGTACTGGTTCGAATTGAAAGATTATTTTTCTATTAGATAGTCCATTTATCGAGGAAAGCTATAGGCTATAGAACATAACGCTAATATCAATAGAAGCGGAGCATGAATCAAGAATGTAACAAAATCGGGAAAAATTATACCTTTTGAGAGATTTCCTACTGTGCTTTGACATGACAGCAGCATGTGTCTAAGATTGCGCCATTGAATATAAACCTTTGCTAATCGAATTTGTTTCTAAATCTGGTTTGGTACGACCAATTTCCAAAAAGTGGCGTAGCAGGAAGCTGAAGAGGTTTTTTGTTTGAAAGCGATATTCTCAGGAATTACTGAACCGATTTCAGTCACTCTTTCACCGTTGGATGTTTACGGGATCCCGATGAGTGCTTGCTATATATGTACCATGGGCGAAGCCGGGGCGGACATCTAGTAATCTAATCATATCATTCTAAATTTCGAATACGTTGCTTGAGGGTTGCTTCCTGATGTCGGTATATAATTGGGGTGTCTTCGAGTTTAATTTGAATCGGATTCTTTTACAAAATGCGCTCCATTGTATACTGCCATCTCGCCTGATGTTAAGCAACGATGTGAGCTACAATGGAACACTTTTTAAGTCGAGAGTGAAATGGTTTCTTGTAGGTAAGCTCGCTCTATCGTAGGTAGCATTGTTGCTGAGCATCAGTAGATGAACAACAGAGAGATGGCTGTCAAGAGCAAACTCAATAGTGATAAAAAACACTACATGTTGGTTTACCACCATCTCGTCTCATGTTAAACGACACTTCTACCAACAGACGGTTCGTATATGTTCCGAGAATAACATCTTTTGAAGCCATGTCATATCTGTTTAGCCGCACTTCGCCAGCAAAGTGATTAATGACCTTAATTCTTTCCTCGTAAACTAATGGTTCAGACAGCTTGTGAAGACCCAGAAATGGCAACATACGTATTTAAAATGAGCCACTAATTATAGTCTTCAAGATTTCCTTCTAAATGTTGGTTTTTCTATGTTGGAGTTTTATGTATAATAAGTATGTATTTACAACTATATGAGTATTATATCAGCTATCTGGCCGCCATATTACAAGCTTTGCTTAGTTTGGGGTCAGATGGTGTTGTGTTTGAATTGTCCACCAATATTTACTTATTTATTTGACACAATATTAGAATACACTTTTAAGCTAGCTTTAAGTTTAAATATGCACAGTTGAGCTAATCGCTATAATTATATTACCATAGTAAGAACTAGATATGCTATTTTCAAAAACATGGAAACAATTTCAATAAATGGTACCTCTCCAAAAAAAAACAACAAATTTTTCAAAAATGAGGAAATAACTAAGTAAATTTTTCCCGTGAAAGGAAAGTTTAAACGCCCCAATGAGAATCGTTCGTTATTCAAATCAAACATAAGTATCTAAGCACTTTAGAAAGCGTCCTTAAAATTGTATATGAAAAACAACAAAGGGAAAATAATAAAACCGGTAAAGTACCAATAAAACACGAAAATAGCGGTATCTTCGGCGTACTTATGGAACTGAAAGAATACTTATCTCGGCATTACATTACTTCAATAAGTCTTCAACAAGTGGCAACTTCAAACTTTCGCTATACAAGTTGGAGATCGATAAGATAGGCCAGACAACTTGTTATTTATTGCGATAAGGGATATTATATCTTGTCATTCTTAAACCGAGAGCTCAAAATGTTACTGAAAGGGCTAATTGGATTTGGAAGGTGCGAAAGACATCCCTTGGATTTGAATATACAATAAGAAACGTTTAATTTTCGAAATACTTTAATATTTTTTAGGCTGAGCATTTGGCATTACAATTTAAAGTTTGCCTAAATTTTTTTTTAATAAATTTGAGTGACAAGGAAAGCAAAGCATACGCCTGATGGTAAGTAACGCGCTAGCCTGTAACGGCAAAGTGTCACCAATGTTTCAATAAAATAAATAATAATTGATTCATAACATAAGCCCACTAAGTATTCTGTTGGCGATCGACACATCTATGTGCATAACTAGTTATAGCGATTTTTATAACACTTTGGTAAAATTGTATGAAGATTTAATTTAATGGATATTTTGTTGTAAATTAGGTTTATTTTGGTAGGATTAGGTAGGGCACACTTAATAAATATAATTATTGTTTAGTTTTACTCGAATATCAGGTAGGGTGTCCATTTATTTACCTTAAGTTAGGCAAATGTTGGTAAAAATAGGCAGTTTTTAGCAAATAGCTAAATTGTAAGCTAAGGTACCCCCTAGGATGTTAGGTTCATTTATAGACCTGGTCGTAGGCTACATTTCGAGTGGTCATTCGTTAGCCTACGACCAGGAATGGAAAAGTTATGGTCAAAAAAGTGACAATTCTATAGTGAAAATGAACCGAAAAGAGGGCTCAAAATACGGGGCTCTCTTTTAGGTAAAGGTAAGGGGGTACCTTAGCGATCTCAATTTTGTTCGGAGCATGCTCTACTCAGCGGCTCCAGTACAAGAAACAACAAGGAAGAAAAATAAAAGGAAGACTCAAGAATCAGCGTTTCACTACCCCGCTCCCAGCTCCCTTTCAAGATCCGGCCAAGAAGATCTCGTCGAGCGAACGTCGGGATCGCGCCGAGTTGTCGTCGTGTCATCATCAAGGGCACGTCAGGACACGCCGACGGTCGCGCCGACTGTCGCGCCGAGTGTTACGCCGAGTGTCACGCCGAGTGTCACTCCGACCGTAACGCCGACTGTCACGCCGAGTGTTACGCCGAGTGTCACGTGGACTGTCACGCCGAGTGTCACGCTGACTGTCACGCCGAGTGTCACGCTGACTGTCACGCCAAGTGTCACGCTGACTGTCACGCCGACTGTCACGCCGAGTGTTACGCCGAGTGTCACGTGGACTGTCACGCCGAGTGTCACGCTGACTGTCACGCCGAGTGTCACGCTGACTGTCACGCCGAGTGTCACGCTGACTGTCACGCCAAGTGTCACGACGAGTGTCTCGCCGAGTGTCACGCTGACTGTCACGCCGAGTGTCACGCTGACTGTCGCGTCGAATGTTGCACCGAGTGTCACGCCGGGGATAAAGTCAAGGTCAAGTCAAGGTCACGTCCAGGTCAAGATCGAAGATTGTCCCACAGCGGTTGCAAAGTGAACCCAGGGACGAGTCTACCAGCGCCTGTCGGAACGAGAGGGCACGTACTCAAGAGACCTACTTACAACAGGTCTCTCCCCCTCTCGCTGCCGGCAGACCAGGCTCGTCAACGCATAGCGGTCGGTCTTAAGCCGGTCGCGACATATTCATTGCTTCTTCGCTGGGACACGGGGCCTTCTCTTACTAGGAGAGAGTCAAGGTCAAAATCTACCATGTTCGTTCAGTGCTTAATGAACGACGCATCACCTCGAAAGAATCTAGGAACGTGTCGGTTTTCTCACGATGTTTTCATGCTTTATTTTTAAGTTAGCGGTATTACTCACATGACTTCGTACAGGTAGTCGTGCGTGTGACATTCGAACAATGGGCTCTGGATCGGCAGATGGCCTTCTCCAAACTAAACCATTGGTGACTTCTACTAGACCAGCCGTAACTTCACGTCCAATTATCCAATGTAGAGTCCAAATTACTGCACTCGTCGCCTGGAGATTTCAGATAATTTATCTCTTAGCCGTTGTAAGCTATTTACTAATAATGGATTCATAATTCCTGTTTATTTTCCAGGTGGCACGATGATGAATTATATGTAGTGGTGGTGAACTTTAGGGACTCGGCGTACACGATCGATTTGACCTACTTCGAGAACGTCACTGCTTCTGTCGAAGTAGTACTGAGCAGCATTCAGTCCTCAAAGAACGCTGGGTAAGAAACATCCCGTTTGTAGATTTTTTAGTCAAGTGCCTCTATGTATTATAAAATGTTTAGACATTTTTTTGTAAATATAGTTAGACGATTTTTCAGCCAGAAGCTGATATAATACATCCTACAAATATTATAAATGTGAATGTTTGTTGCTCAATCACGTCGGAACGATTGAACGGATCGGGTTGAAATTAGGAACGCAGATAGATTATTATAGTCTGGAATAACACATATTATGTACTACACTGGAAAATAACGAAACCGGGAACTACGCGGGTGACATCGAGAAGCATTCCTAGTATTACATAATTCGAAATACATGGTACTCACTCTTACAGAGTTAGTTAGAGTGGAGTGTAGAGTAACTCGGATACAGAAAAAAAACAGTTATCCATCTCACGAATGGTTAACTAATTTTAGTATGGATTTAAATTTACAAAGGTATTGTTTCAGCTCTGTCCGATTACTTTAGCACAAGTTGCCCTAAACTAAACAGTAATTTAGGGCTAGCTTTGTGATAAATATCTTTTTTTTATAGCATAGAGTGACGAGACGAGCAGGACATGTGCCTGATGGCAAGCAACATGCCTGTCACATAACAGCACAGTGACATACAGCTATTGGAACATGAGAAGTCCAAATCATTACCTAGCACTGCACTGCGCTCGTCACCCAGAGATCTAAGATGTTATATCTCTAAGCCCTGTAATTTCTCTGGAAACATTGCCCTTCAAACCGGAACACAGTGATGCAATACTTAGTATTTTGTTCCTGTAGTGGTAAGACTCTTCTACAGAGTTCGCTTGTGGAAGTGCCATACCTTTGTCTGTTATACACCTTTGCCGCCTTTGTTCTACCGCCAAGTAGTAATGTGTAAACATCAATTTATTACAGTTTAAAGTACATAGTTTCAAAAGAAATTACAGAACATACAGATAAATTATTTTAAATGTATATGTGGCTTGCGGCTGCAGTGCAGTGTTAGACAATGATTTGGGCTCTTCATGTTCCAATAGTTGTGTGTCACTGTGATGTTATGGGCAGGCGTGTTGCTTACCATCGGGCATATGTCTTGATCGTTACATCGTACAAAAATGTACAAATTTACTTTTTCACAACTCCATAGAATGTCTAATTGATAAATAACGTCAGTTACGAGTAGTTATATTTCAGTAATAAATTATTGGTTTTTGCAGGGATTCGTACGACGCTACAAAACTCGAGGTGCACGGTAATGAATCTTTCGTTCTCAAAGTTGTCCAGTAAAATGGACTGTAAGATACTACTTTTGTTGGTCTCTTTGTACATTTGAAATAGTTTATAAATGTGAATTTGTGTTGGCTCGATACATTAAATAAACGAACGTAAACTACAAATAGTTTAATTCTCACTTTCAAATTCTTATATCGAAAAAAAAAAAAAAAGGAAAAAAATGAGTTTTTAAGGTTTATTACTTGATAACTGAACTACCTGTGTGGTAGAATTTGGAATGGGCAGCCTGTTTTCAAAAAGCGACCGTGTCGGTACATTTGATTCGAGTAACACAAAATCCATAGCGTAGATCTATGGGTTTTGTGTCGTAATACTATAAATTATCACAATTTTATACAAGTGAGTATGCTTGTCATTAAACATTTTTTTAATAATTCTGCAATGAATATTGCTAATTTATTTTACACGAAAGTGCTTGAATCCTCAATTGGCAAAATTGCGGCCTAATTTGTACCTACTGTAAGTATTAAAGTGTAATATCAAGCTTGGGGTCACAGAAAGAACATTTCAACAAGGTAATCTTAATTAATAACTAGCTAATGCCCACCCATAGGAAGGATATCTGTCGCTAAATATTTAGTTGCGGAAATTATTTGTAAGAAAAACAAGACCAAATTTACCGTACGGAGACGAAAATTACCCACCAACAATAAACAAAATATGTTTGTTTATTGTCAGTAATTTTCGTATTTTATTACGATAAATTAATTAAATAAACAGATTACCTTATTTGCGAAAATTGGTAATTACAATAAGATCTTAAATGTTTACATTGATAACTCCATAATCAAGCTAACGGCATGCAATTATTAGGTTGGCATGCAAAATTTAGTATTGGTAGAAATGTTAATATTTTCTTCTTCTAACTTTAATAATAGCATGCCAAGTAAATTTTAAGCTGCTTAGTTTAAATGCCGTATTCAAAATACACGTGCGCAACTCACGTAGGTATGCTTAAGACTCATGTAAGCCTGGTAAGTTTTTGCAGGAGCCAAATCGGTATAGAAATTTCGAAGATAGTAGGTATCAGCAATAGACGTCTAACAAATTAAAAAGTAACTTAAGTCTAATATTGCTTAAAGCTTTAAAGTCTGTTATACGATGGTAAGTTTTATCTAAAAGTAATCAGACAGAATTTGATGATAAAAAAATTTGTTCAATAATGCCTCACACATCTAAGAACCAACATAGAGGTATATATAATAACAAAAAGTAATCAAGAAGTGTTTTATGGTTGGTTAAAATTTTATCGGTGCAATGCTTGGTTTAGTTCGATAAATTATTTTTTTTTGTTTCTGCATTAAAAAGAATTTGGTAGAGATTTACTACGATGACATGACCCGCCCCTCCAGAATTCAAAACGTTTGAAAGTATTTGTGAAAGTATATACAACGCACCACCACGCATGTGTGTGTACTGCTACTGAAGACGAATAATTACAACTACATACAAACTCTTTCGTAAGGATGTGACTACACACATTTATTTGTAAAAAAAAACAGTAATTTGGAGGGGCGGTCCATGTTATCGTAGTAATTCTCTAGTTAAGATCGCTTGCGTGATGCGTCAAACGTACTTAAGAGTAGTATTTTTGCTTAAGTGTAGTATTTTAAAAGATGACAAAATGTTGTAGAAATGCTGAGCAATGTAGAGCAGCAATGTTTTGTTTACTTCAATATAAACTGGATGACCACTTAGCGCCAATTATTGAAAAAAAAAGTGTGGCACTCGGGGTCTGTCGCGGTAAAGCTATTGCATGTTACGTGCATTTTTATCAACATAAGGAACAGGGATGTTAAAAAAAATTCGGAATTGCTTTTATTTTGAAGAGTGACATTTGTTTACCATAAAAAAAAATCAGAGAAGTATACAATCTAGTCAGTCTTCGACAGCTAAGAGTATTTAGTCTGTAAAACTTATACAAATACGATTCAAAGTCGAATGACCGAGTGGGGAGGACGGCGTTACGGTCTTCCGTGCCTCTTTCTTGTGAACATAAGAAAGAGATGCACGATCACTAAAATTCGGTCCCCAGGCCCGCGATAAAAGCTATGCAATAGCTTTGAAAAAACTTAGACACAGTTAAATAACTGTGTCTAAATTATTTTGCAAATTGTGGCATCATCTTGTCCGCAGCATTTTCTCTAGGAAGTTATTTGAATACTTTAGGGGCGTCCAAGTCACAGTAGTTTGGAGCCGTTTTTGAGCCCACGGATACTTCTATCATGTATTAATTCGCATCGTCGCTTAACTAACATCAGGCGAGATGGCGGTCAAGTGTAAACCTATTCAAGTTTAAAAAAAAAAGTACGTGTATTTATTTATATTGTTAATCGCACCACTGCCCAAAATTTTACAAATTTAGTTTCCTCATGAATCAATAGGTTATCTGGAAGAGATCGCTTTTAGCGATAAGATCGCCTTGTGTGCCCATTACGTTTTGTTATTTTATCTGTTACTTGTTGTCAGCTTTGTTTGTGGTGCCAATAAAATGTTTTGTATTGTATTGTAAGTATTTTGTATTGTATATCCCCAAGTGATGAGGTGAATAACATCATTATGAAGGTGAATCAGTGAATGGCTTCATTAGTGAACTCACGCGAGCTTCGTAGCGTATTATGGAAATCAGGGCTATGGCTGTCTCCTGCGATCGATACAAAACGGACGATTGTTTTATGTCGGAACTTGTATGGAGGATAATATATAAAAGTGAATATATGTAGTACATACGGTTTGTAATAGTATCACTCCTTGCAGAGTCCGCCTGGGATAGTACACCACACCTTTGCCAACTATTATATCGCCCAGCAGTATTGTGTTCATAAAACATCACTGTGTTCCGGTTTGAAGAGCAATGTTTCCAGAGAAACAAGTGTTCAAGTTTCAAGTGTTTTACAGAGCCTAGAGAAAAACCACTTACGTTACAGACTGGTGAATGCGGTACGATGCTACTCGTAGGTGGTGATTTATGTAATGCATAACAATGTCCTGTTATAGGCAGGTTGAGTCGAGTTGGTTACCATTAGGCACATGAGCTGCTCGTCCCGTTTCTCCAGACCATAAAAATAAAAAAAATTAGAAAGATAGAAAGATAGAAAGATAGAAAGATAGATAGAAAGAAACAATATATTCATATGAAAGTTTTGTGCTTAGGAAAGCAGGCCATCCTTGGGCCAGTTTTATTTCATCCCATTCTTTCTAGGAATTTTCCTACATTACACGTGAAACGGTTGGGCGAAGTGGAAAGAGGAATAAATTTGCCATAAAAGTGAGAATTGTTAGAAATTATGGGCGTTTTTCTCGAATTGGTGCTCAAATATTTACCAAGTGTTGTTGGGGTTTATTGGCAGGTAAGTTTTAGTACTCAGAGGTTTTTTATTAGCTAATCTAATTTAGTGAATACAAAAACTAAAACAGACCTTAATTTAGAATTAAACTAAGACATTCAACAAAATATCAGAATTTTATGGAAATCATCTCTATCCAATTGAGATTTCCAATGAGACAGCGCGGTTGTACGAATCACGAATACATCGTCGAGGTAACCAAATTTAAATTTCTGTATATAAATATTTCAAAAACCGCTGCATCGATTTCACTGATCAACAACTATAACGGAATACTTCTGAACCAAAATCATTAAAAAAAATACATTAATATTGAGTCACAATTGCTATCCTGTAACACTTCAGACAAATTTGATCTAAATACACATAAGTGTAGGAATTCAAAAAAAGCATGTAATACTATTGAGAACTGTTTTTGAAGTCGATTAAAAAGACAAGAATAACAACTTTATTTTAGTAAGTTCAATAGAAAATGAATGGAAAGTATCGAATTTAATAAATCGGTGTAAAAGAAGTTTGAATATAAAATCGAGTTTAAATTGTAAAAGAAAATAGTTTTCCTCTTTTCTCTTTTGATCGCTTCATACGATTAAGCTCTAAATAACATTGCTTTGTATTTTGAAAACATTTATTTGAAGTCGATTCAAGGTAATTGTAGTGTTGGTTGCAAACCTTTGACTTGACTCGATATTTACATCAACAATGCAGGAATGGCTTTGCAACTAAGTTTATAGTAATTCTGCCCACAGAACTATAGGTTTTGATTTCGATTTCCTCTCATATAAACTTTTTTAGGCAACGAAACCAATTCATTCTCAACCTATAGCCTCATTCAGTTTCTTTATAAATGCACCGATTGTAATGGAACGTAACCCTGTACAATTAATTAACTACTACTGTCGTCATTATCTTAAACAATAATCCGCGCACTCTCTCATAAGAGACATTCCTTTGTATAGAGGTAGAACTAAATTATTCCTATGCACTTAGTTAATTAAAATGAGCAAAGGCAGAAAGGATCTCAAAAGGTCAGCTTTCCATTTCATTTTAATAAATTAAATTGTACGTTACATAAATAGTCTAGTTCCTTTTCAGCTCTTAAACCCTTTGTGTGATGGTTTTCTTAAACATATATTTAATGATATGATGGGTATACTGTGTAGTGAAATTGCTAATGGTATTGCTATCTCTCTCACACTCCCCGATAGCAGTGTAAATATGAATCTCTTATATCTGAAAATTGACAACTTGTCGGGTTTTTATACATTTCGGAGAATGTGCAATTGATCTGCGTAACATAATACCATTTTGCCCTATTTTCTACCGGACTATTAGTAGCTAGAAAAAGTGACATCGTTTCATGGTTGTCTTTCCAAAGAATCGAACGAGAAGGATTGACTCCACTTCTGTGATAAGAACGTCACTCTAAACGTTGAGATATGTACATACGTTACATCCAAATATATATACAAACTTTTTATTTACCTATAATCTTAGTAAGATTTAGAATACGTTTGACCATGCACTCACCTGTCTACAAACGATGAAGTAGCCATGTGGTGCGAAGCTGAAGTCTGTAATCTAAGTACATATTGACACTGAACTTGAAAATACCTATGTTATAATTAGAAGAGAACATGCTAGCCGGCAATTTGATCCAAGTTTTTTCAAATCTCTTTATCGAGTATTATATCAAGTTTTTTGCTAAAATCTTTGCAAGTGCTCTAACAACATTATCCATCAACTGACTAAGTAGTACTAAATTAAAACAGCTGTTTTATATGGTGCTGGTGTGTTATCCCAAGATGCGTCGTTATAAGTTTGGCTCACGAGATGCTCGTTTATGTTACCCTTAAATGGACGTAATGTATATAAAAAGCCTCGTTAAAACGATAATGCTTCTATAAGTATTACTAAACTATACATAGGTATTTGTTGAGGAGGTATCAAGTTTTTAGAGATCTATTAAGGTTTTAAGAAACACTGTGTATATTATACACGTATTTAAACAGTTATACGTTTTATCTATACTAATATTATAAAGCTGAAGAGTTTGTTTGTTTGAACGCTAGGATCTCGGGAAGTACTGGTCCGAATTGAAAGATTCTTTTTCTATTGGATAGTCCATTTATCGAGGAAGGCTTTAGGCTATAGAAAATAACTCTACTATTAATTGAAGCGGAGCATGAAACAAGAATGTAACAACAGCGGGAAAAAATATTCCCCTTTTGAGAGTTTTCGTACGTTTCGTGCTTTGACATGACACATGACAGCATGTGTCAAAGATTGCGTCATTGAATTTCAGTACTCTGTGCATTGAATATAAACCTTTGTTAATTTTTTTTATTCTAAATCTGAGTTGGTACGACCAATTTCCGACAGGTGGCGTAGCAGGTAGCTAAAGAGGTTTTTTTGTTTGAAATCGATATTCTCAGGAATGAGTGAACCGATTTCAGTCATTCTTTCTCCGTTGGATTTGTAAGGGATCCCGATGAGTGCTATATAATATATCACGGGCGAAGCCGGGGCGGGCATCTAGTACATATATAAGTAGGTAAATGCTTAATGTATATAATCTAATTTTCTCAAAAAACAAACATTGACCTAAGTTTAGAATTAAGCTGAACTCTAAACAAAATTTTATACATTTTGTGAAAACAACTAAAGATCACAAGATTTTAGTGTAAGCGAAAATATCATCATCATCATCATCGATGTTTGCAAATTTTAGAATATGTGCACATAGATACATAATATGCCATTTTTTATATCGAAAAACTGTCAGGAAGGGAAACTGCCTGGGTAAACTCGCAAAACGCTGTTAGTAAAATATGTGAGTTTTCTCATTTTCAACTCCCTTCATTAGTTTTTGCGTGAACAAGTTACAAACATAATTTTTAGTAACTTTTCACTTTTGTAATATTCATCATCATCATCATCAGCCCGTGTTCGTCCACTGCTGGACATAGGCCTCTCCTATAATACGCCACTCAGCCCGATCCTCGGTCTTACGCTTCCAACCGCCACCAGCTGTCTTTCGTATATCGTCACTCCATCTAGTCTCAGGGCGTCCTACACTACGTTTACCAATTCGCGGTCTCCACTCCAGAACCCGTCTACCCCAACGGTTATCGGGTCTGCGACAAA
This sequence comes from Ectropis grisescens, assembly GCA_017562165.1. NCBI lineage: Eukaryota > Metazoa > Arthropoda > Insecta > Lepidoptera > Geometridae > Ectropis > Ectropis grisescens. The sequence goes on from CM029770.1 coordinate 24,793,167, forward strand.
TGTGACCGGCCCATTGCCACTTCAGTTTGCTAATACGCTGAGCTATGTCGGTGACTTTGGTTCTCTGACGAATTACTTCATTGCGAATGCAATCCCTCAGAGAAACCCCAAGCATAGCTCTTTCCATAGCTCGCTGAGCGACTTTGAGCTTTCGGACCATTTTGACTGTCAGTGTCCACGTTTCAGCACCGTAGGTCATAACAGGTAGGACGCACTGGTTGTATACTTTTGTTTTGAGACTTTGTGGGATGGGTGACGAGAAGACTCGACGAAGTTTACCAAATGCTGCCCAACCCAGCTGGATTCTTCTCATGGCCTCACTCTCAAAGCTACATCTACCTAGTTCGAGCGTCTGCCCTAGGTAAACGTATCTCTGAACAATTTCGAGAGTGGTTCCATTTACGGCAATCGGCCCCGGAGCAACGAACTCGTTGCACATGACTTTGGTTTTATCCAAGTTCATCCGGAGGCCAATGCGTTGAGAAGCGTTAGCCAAGCTGTCCAGCATACACTGCAAGTCCTCGAGCGACTCTGCCATAATGACGATGTCGTCTGCAAATCGTAGGTGAGAGATGTACTCGCCATTGATGTTTAGGCCATGTCCAACCCAATCCAGCGTCTTAAACATATCCTCTAGGGCGTTTGAGAACAATTTCGGGAAATACGTCCCTTGTCTCACGCCTCGCTGCAGAGGAATATGTCTTGACTGCTGGTCTTGGATTTGGACTTTCATCGTAGCGGCGTCATACAAACATCTCATCACCTCGATGTATCGCCAATCGACTTGACATCGCTGTAAGGACTCCAGAACAGCCCAGGTTTCGACTGAGTCGAACGCCTTCTCATAGTCCACAAACGCTAAGCAAAGAGGCCGATTGTACTCCTTTGTTTTCTGTACAATCTGCCGTACCGTGTGAATGTGGTCTATGGTGCTGTACCCACTTCGAAATCCGGCCTGTTCCGGGGGCTGAAACTCGTCGAGTCTTCGGGCGAGACGATTCGTGATAACTCTCGAAAACAACTTATAGACATGGCTCAGAAGCGATATTGGTCGATAATTCTTCAAAAGGGTTTTATCTCCTTTTTTGAAGAATAGGATGACCACACTTCTGTGCCATGACTGTGGAGTTCTCCCGGTGAAGAGGACGTCATTAAACAGTTGTTGAAGCTCTTTTATCAGAGGGCCCCACCTGCCTTTAAGAGCTCTGTTGTAATTCCGTCCTCACCCGCGGCTTTTCCATTTTAAGTTGCCCAAGAGCCATCACGATTTCGTCTAGACTTATTTCCGGCAGTTCTTCGGTATAGTGGCGAGTCAGAGTGGCCCTTTGTCTTCGTTTTGTGGGAGATGAGGAGCATGCGATGCGTACAGCTGGCTGTAAAGTCTTCCACTTCCGAGAGAACATCAGCTCTAGATGTAACAACTCTCCCCGTCGCGGTAGTTAACTTCGTCAGATGGCTTCTACCCAGTGTCTTGACGAACACCTTTGACCCCGATTTTGCTCAATTGATTTTCAATCAAGAGCGTATTAGCTAATCGGAGGTCACGTCGTACAAGCTTGGTAATTTTCTTACTAAGAGCCCCTTGTTCTGACGAAGTTAACGTGGGATTCCGTCGTTCCTCCATGAGATCTAAGGTCTCCCTGGAAAGCTTTGACTTTCTGCCTTTGCGCCGCATTTTGCAAAACTTTGTGCCCTCATCTCGCAAGACTTCCACTACACTTTCGAGCTTCTGGTCAACGCTATTAGTGGTTTCCAAGGTAGCAAATCGGTTCTCCAGTTTTAGCTGGAATACTTCAGACCCAACTATGGTTTGAAGAAGGTTCGGGCGGAGTGTTGACTTCATCAAACGGACCCGTTCAAGCTTGTAATTAATATTCAGGGTGCCTCGAACAAGCCTGTGGTCGCTACCGGTAGCAAACCGAGAGATCACTGAGACATCCCTGAATATTCGCCGTTTGTCCGATATGATGAAGTCAATCTCATTTTTCGTCCGTCCGTCGGGGCTTCGCCATGTCCACCTCCTCTGAGGCTGTTTCTTATAGAACGAATTCATCAGAAACAGCCTTTCCTTTTCGAGGAAGTCGATCAGCATTTGGCCCCTATCATTTCTTCTTCCCAAACCATATGGTCCTACTACCGATTCACTGCAAGTCTGTACTCCCACTTTGGCGTTAAAATCCCCCATAACAACGTTGAAGTGGGCTTTAGAGGTGTTATGTAAGGCCTTTGCAATATCCTCATACAAAGCCTCCACCTCTGAATCAGGGTATGCCTCCCAGGGTGCGTACGCCATGACCACTTTGAGGGTATACCTCTCGGTCAACTTTAGCACAAGGTACGCAACCCTCGGAGACACACTTGCGATTTCCAAAACGTTGTTACTGAGAGTTTTGTGGACCAGAAACCCTACACCACCTTGCGACAGCTGGTGACCTTCACGGTAGTACATAAGATGGCCTGATTCCAAGGTTACGGTGTCCTCTCCCTCTCTTCGGACTTCACATAACCCAAGAATGTGCCATCTTATGTGAGTCAGCTCTTCTTCCAGCTGCGCAAGCCTATCGTCATCGCGAATCGTTCGTCCATTATGTACAGCCAGGGTCAGTTTGGATTGGCGGCCTACCGTAGCCCGGGGATTCTTCGCACCCCCTGCCCTGCCGTTACCATAGCCGCCGCCTTGGCCAGGAATAGCAGGGCGGCCGGGAACTAGGGGCCTTTCATTTCTTTGGCTTGTCATAGGAGGTTATTGCCCATAGTCGCCACGCTGGGCATGCGGGTTGGCGACCGCAGACCCGTGCTGTCTTCCGCTGTGACGCTGCTGCCCGTCACAGCTATATTTACAGCACGGCTATTTGGATGGATATCCCGCCATCGGTCGGTCGTCAGAGCCTCGTTTGTTGGTCGGCAGGGTGCACCACGGGCAGGTGAGGTTGACAGTTTTGGGGACACTTAGGTGTTGAGGTCCCGTTACACCCCACGTTACCCATTACGTTTGTAATATTAGTTTAATTAAATTAAAATATTAACTTGTAATTTTTTCATACTTACTAATACTACAAGTACAACATTTTTTTTATAAATATGATTCATAACAGATACATTGTTTTATACAACGATGCAATAATAACAACTTATCATATTTTTTTCAAAAGAATTTCCATGTTTGCTTACCCAATATTTTCATTCTATTTTAGACAAGAAAACTGATATTGTCTAGCTTGAGTGAAGCTAAGAGCCTCTTCAAATTTAAATTTGCTTGTCAGTCTTTTCTTATGTAGACTATTCTTTTGTTCAGTTTCTTAGGATTTTTATTTTCTTTAAGATATTTTTGACATACAATATATTTATATATATACACATTTTAGTGGTAAAACTTTCGAATTTACAATGCATAAGCCCGTAGCTTCAAATCCCGCCTGGATGTCAGAGTTTTTTTTTCAAGGCTTAAACGATAATGGATAAAGTCGTGAGGAAACTGGAATGTTCCTAGAAATCAACATTTTCATGATAAGTGTCATCTGCTAACCAGTGCTTGGCCAACGTGGTGGATCACGGCCTTGACAGTTTCCTTCTGAGAGAAGGCCCCAGGTCATTGCAAAGATTGTCTGAAAGAAATCGCTTTTAGCGACAAGGCCGCCTGTTGTAGCACTGTTGTAGCTGTTATTGTTTTTCTTTGTCTGTAAGTCTGTTTTTCTTTTGCTGTGAACAATAAAGAGTATCTATCTATGGTGGGAACACGGGAACAACTGAGAACAAGTAAATTTTGCTTTGCAAAAAACCACTACAAATTAACCAAAAATTAAATCCTTGCCATTAACTTTATTTGTCGTTAGCAGACTGGCTAATAAGATTTTAAGCTATTCTGCTTGAAAATCAGTGACTTATGTAACTTGCATCAACATTAAATCAAAGTTCAGAATTTGTGTCAGCAGAAATTTGAGACAAATATAAAATTGCAACTATTACAAAAGAGGTAGCCACAGTTTCACAAACGTGTCCTAGTTATAAAACAAACATGTTTTTTTCTATTTCTAACATTGTTTCTTTTCACACACAAAATGTTTTTTCTTCTATCAAATGAAAACAGCCAAGACAGAATTTTATCAAAATTGGTGAAGTGTTTTTTATTATTCATCAATAATAGAAAAAATCCATTGTACGTCGATGATTTGAAGTTAAATTCGGTTGTTTCGTTTTTATGAGAGAACAAAAGGATATATAGTGACGTCACGAGCAAGACTATAGCCCGATAGTAACTGATACCTATCTGTAACAGCCCTGTTCCACTCAGCAATTTGGATTTGTATAAGTAGTCCAAATCACTTCACTTGTTACCCAAAGAATTCAAATAACTTTGCCGTGAAACATTGTCTTTCAAACTGGAACGCAATAATGTTTGCACATTTCTGCTGGATGATAGTAGGTAAACATGTTTACTACATTAAAATTAATGTCTGGTCAGAAATAATTTTTCGTTCGTTGAACAACAGAATACGCCCTTTTTTGGAGGGTAAAACTATATCTACAAACTTTAATACTTAGCATCGTCATAAAATTATACCCAACTAGGAAAAAAAACGTTGCTAAAATTAAACTTTTCTCATAAAGCAAAATTCTGTTCTTTTAGTTGTAAGGACGCCTGAAGGAGCGTTAGGAGATTAGGTACAATATACAATTTGTACATAAAAGAAAACGCACGCGTTCTTTGATGTCTCCAAGACGCTTATATCGTAACATAACGCAATTTCAGTTTAGGTACATGTTTAGAATACAATTTTTCGTATTTCAAATTGCTTACAGTACCACTTCATGTACGTAATATTGACAAAAATAATCCTACTAATATTAAAATGTGAACGAAGTGATTTCGCCTTAATAGAGATAATAAGAAAAGTGCTTATGGATACAATCTTACACTTAATGTTATTTAGCAAACTAAGTCATAACAAAATTAATCATTAGCCTAGACTTTCCAAATTAGGCTAGATTGTAATAAATATATTAGTCAACAAGAAGGTTGGTGAATTGGTAATTATTAAAAAAAAAAATAATAACAGTTCGGATTTTTGACGTGACAACGTCTAATAAATCGATGAACGCCGGGTGCATGCACGAAAAAGTGTCCCGTTGCGCCTATTGTCCCGTAACGCTCATTGTACGCTTGCGCCGCATCTATCAATGTTTTGTTATGACGTTGTCACGTTAAACTGTCGTCCGTAAACCAACTGACTTTACAGACAACCAATTTTTTTTTTTTATTATTGAATCACGCCGGAACGTCTGGTCTGTTCAGGAGTTCCCGAGTTCAGGGTTAAAAATTTGGAACATAGATTATAATTTTATACAATACGTAGGCTACTTTTCGTCGCGAGAAAATTACGGGAGCAGAAACTAAGCAAGTAGAGAATATTTTTATGGCTTTTGATTTATTGCGTACTTAAATACACAAATGCATAAAATATTAATCACGATGCAGTCCAAAACTATTTCAATTTAACTGATTTTACGAACTCTTCTTGTATTATCTTCAATGATGATACATGTGAATGACTAGCAGCTCCTTGCAGTTTCAACCCGATTTGTTCAAACGTTGCGACGTGATTGAGCAACAAATATCCAAACTTTCGCATTTATAATGTTAGTAGGATTAGTAAGATAAATGCAATGCAATATTTGCTATTTTCCCATTTTCACTCAATATCGAGTTCGTATGTAGAGAGTATATGTTTAAAAAAAAAATGTATTGTAGGTATTGTACACATAAAGGTAGCACAATTTTTAAAGTTTTTTTTCTTTAATTTTTATGCTTTACAAAACGTAATACAATTTGGCTACAAATTTTTTTTACAATTGACTTTATATTTTATCGAAATCTATGAAGCGATTTTGCTAGTATCAAGAAAACGTTAAAATATAATATAATCGATAATTAGTATATTATGCTAATTACACTACAAATAGTAAACTGTATTAGTTTAATTTTGAATTTGAAGTTGATTGTTTCACTTTTCAGAGAATTGTTATCTTTCACTTTATTAATAATTCTCTAACATTACACGAGTACATTCATTCTTGTTGCTTAATTTGAAACCACAATACTTATTAGATGATTCTAAAACAACATTTATTCGCTATACAAAATCAAGTTCACAAACCCTCCCCGACGATGTCTGGAAAATTAATAAGAACAAAAGATGTTTGCTTGTGGTTTACCAAATAAACAAACATTGGGTGTGTTATTTCAAACCCAATTTTTTTTTTTCTATTTTTTGTATGAAAATTTTAATGCGGTTCACAGAATAATACATCTTACCTACCAAGTTTCAATAGTATAGTTGTTATAGTTTCGGAGAAAAGTGGCTGTGATATACGGACGGACAGACAGACATGACGAATCTATAAGGGTCCCGTATTTTGACATTTGGCTACGGAACCCTAAAAGCAGGGGTAATCAATTTAGTTGTTTGTTTTTGTTACGCGATAACTCCGTCAATTGTGAATCAACTTTAAACGTTCGTTTTTTTTGTTTGGTAGATCATAGTTTAGTGCTGGTCCCGTTTAAAATGTCATTGAATTCGGTGTGGTGGTTTTTGAAATATGAACAAAAAAACTAAAAAATTACTTTCATATCACTAATGATGGCTATTGCTAATGATGGCTTCTTATGAAATATGATCGATATGGTCTGAATTCAATTAAATTGTAAGTATGCAATTATGCTCGGGTGGTAAATGCGCGTTTTTTTTCATGGGAATCACGAAACTTTGCACTGGTTTACAAATAAAACGTATATGTCAGCCGTCACTCTCCTCGGCCGTATTTGAAAAAGGCGATCCACCACATGACGTTGACGGAAGAAGCGAGCATGATGGCGTAAACGCAATCTTTACGTACTTATTTACATAAAAACACATACTTGACCAAACTATAATATGCTGATTATGGATCTTCAGAATTTATTGTCTCCGTGTTTTGTCTTTGATGTTCATCCATGGGTTGGATGACGCTATGTTAGCAGGGTGTAATTTTAGGACCGGATCACATACCGTACAAACCAGCTAATGGTAGATTCAATAAGATTACCAATAGGTTTTATGAATGTGAGAGATTTGTGGCTTAATCTCAATGGAATAAACAAATTGTATTAAAATTTAAAACACAGGTAGATTATAGTCTAGAAAATAGCTTATTAAATAGGTTTATTTTTTACCGCGGGAAAATTACTGTAACGAAAATTTTGTGCTACCCGTAGTAAGTATATTAATAAAACCACTGAATCTGTAAAAAAAAGTGCAACAAACCAGCCACTATACGTAGTTGCTCTTAACTCATTTAAAGAAATTCCATACCACGTCAAACAGTAGAATAGGTACGTTTAAATTTTGCTGTTTAAAATTTCTGCAGTAATTAAGTAGCTTTCTAAAGCAATTTAATTACAGCAATTGTTTAGCGTTTCCACGTTTCATTGTGTCTCAAACTGGGGTGCAATTAACTGAAACTTCAGTTTAATTTGAAGAAGGTAAAATTTCTTGATTGTATAATTAAAATTTCGGTAATTACACTTTCAAAACGTAAAATTTGCTACTTTTAAATTTTGTTTATTTTCATTATATCCTGACGTCAAATCTACGCCTGTAAATTAATTCGTTACTTAATAGGAATTCATTTTTTTTTTGTTTTGTATGTTTTTTTGCAATGAAACTAACCTTCTAGAGGTGACTCTCGGCTCTAATTCGTGATATTTACTGCCGAATCTCAAATCACGGCTTTTCGCGCTAAAAAGTTTTATATATTTTGAAGTGTGTGACGTTTGTGAGTACATTGGTATTTAATTTTATTGAGCCTTATTTTTTTGCTTCTAATATTATTTAAGTTACATCATGACTTTGGGATTACCCATGTAATTAACTACGAAACCGCAAACACATTTTTTGTTTACATTATTAAATTACCTTTATTAAATGTTTTTATTATACTGGATAATTTGGTTTAAATTTTAGTACGACTAAGTAAATAAAAACAAAACAAAAACGTGAGAGGTGGTCATCATAATACTATTTCTTCAACTGCCGAACACCCACCCACATAAAGACACAAACATAAACAACTTTGCAGCACAGCTTGAATTGTCATAACTTCAGCAAACATTAAACAGAAATAAACGTAAAAATAAAGGAATCTCAATCTGTTGTAATTAACTACATAAACTTCTGCATACACTAAGCACACCTGAATTATCCATAGACCAATAAGGTCTAGAGATAATCGAGATGTTGAAGCCAACTACTAATCGAAAGCGTACCCAGCTTCTGCAAGTCTGAAATTTGTTAAAGATTTTCCGACTAACAGTCTCACCACCCTCAATTCAGCATAAGCCTGATTTGATTTTCGACGCACCTATTAATTTGCTGCAAATCTATAAAAAGCATTACTCTACGTTTTTTTAATACAAAGTAATAAATCCATGAAACGAAATAATCTGACCGTGCCATCAATCACTTCATGAAACTAAAAAAATGTATAAAAACTACTCTGTAAAGACAATCATCAAAGTGCAACCTTTAACTCTGCCATAATAAATCTTCCCAAAATTTATGACCATCACAGTACTTTGCTAATAGCCTGTCACCCCGAAATCTCCTCACCCTCTAGCATCATTACACAATTTCTGTGACATTTCGAGCCTTATACCGTGGGCAATAGGAATTACAAGAAGTGACTTCTGAGACCACGTTATGCTTCCGTCATCGTTAGAGTGGTACTAAGTGGCTGATACTGGCACACGATTCACTCGCACTTGTGTTTCACAATTATCAAGAATATCTATAAATATAAAAATCAATGCCACTTTTCGTTGTAAGTAAACTCCTCCTAAACGGCTCGACCGATTTGAATGTTTTTTTATACGTTTGGGTAGGGCCCTAGATTCAGGTCTGGTTTAGATTCACAAATCACCCCGGCAGATGGCGCTGCAGTTGGTATCTAGGTTATTATCCGAGCGAAGCCGGAATGAGCCGCTAGTAAAATATAAATTCGCTGAGTAGATGGATAAACCGAACAAAAAATTGGTTGGCAATTTTTCTCTATACCTAAAAAATGTATGACAAGTATTATTTAATCATGTATTTTGGCGAAAATGAAAAATAAATATATATTTTGTACACTTATTACACAATTTTCATTATTTTTAATTTTAATGTTTCTTCAATTGTGTATACAACAACATGTCAATGGCAAAATAGATAAATATACTTACGATCTTTATTGATTCATCAAATAAGAGGTAACAATAAACTTTAAAAACTACTCAGATATTTAAAGCTTTATTGCTGAAAATAATATTTTCAAGGCTACCATAGAATACTTGTATATATATATGTATATATAATATATAAATGTAAAATTTATAATGTTAAAAATATTTTTTTTATGTTTGGATTGTTGATGCCCAATCACGTTGAAGCGCTTGCTCGGTTCATTTGGGTTGAAATTAAATGGAACACAGATCAATTATAGTTCGGTATATCACATAGGCTACTTTTCATCCAGCAAATCTAACGGGAACGTGAACAACACGGGCGAAACCGTGGCTGCTAGTAGAAAAAAAAATGCGTAGGCTAGTCAAGATACGTCTATTCGTGTCTTGAAAATCCAAATTTCAGTAAATCGTCGCAAAGTCGATCAGTCAACAAATATTAAGCCGACAAGGTAACCTCGTAACATATTCAATCAATGGACTATCTAAACCATTCACAAGTGTAATTGGTACATGTCATCGTTGCGAAACGACTGGCTTGGAATGATGTATTGTCGTTGATCATAGAAGGTGAGATTAGATAGTGTAATACAGTCAGTGTCGTGTAATTGAAAGAGCGGTGTGATGAATGATTTGGTCAACACTAATTCTAATTCAAAGTGGGTTGAATGGAAATGTTCTGACGTCCCGATCGGGGTATATTGCACCGTCGCTTAACATCGGAATATTTGGAACGTTGGTTTTATTTAATTACACAGCAATTGACAAAAAGATAGAACAGATAGTGTAATAATAGTGTCACTATTTTTTACTTTTGCCCAACTGTAGTTAAGCCGAAAATCGAATATCAATTTGTATGTCTGGATCTAATAATAGGAAATTATATCTCAATTGAAATATTGTTTAATTATTCATTTTAAATTATAAAATTGTTCTAACAACCCTGCGTTATATTTTTGTGTACTAGGAACTGCGTACAACGACATTGGAAACCGATGTAGGGTGCCCAAAATACAGGCCTTGCGTAGTTTGGGGCCCGCTGTACCTCAATTTATGAGTATAACTTGTCATGAAATCCAATTTTAAAATGTAATTGTACTTTATTTGGGAACAATAAATTATTTTATTTTATTTACTTTTCCTTGACCAGCTCAACAACTGCAGTTAAAATTTTCGAAAGTATACTTCTTTTGGCGTTTTAGTGAAAAATGAGAGTACATTTACGACGCGTGCACATCGTCGCGAAGAACAGGCACCTTGAAGTTAGGAAAAACCAGCACTGGGCCTGTGCAAAACGTACTGGATTCTGATCTTGACTTTATGAAGTGAAACTTCTTTTGGCGCGCCACAAACGGATTTTTCTTGGGCTTGAATTGAATTCTAGTGTTGCTCTCGAGGATGATAAGAAATCTTCGGGTAAAATAGGGACCATGGCCATTGGCCATCTAAACATGCTCGTGGGCACGCCCTCCGGTTTCACCCGCGTAGTTTCCACAGTAAGCTATAAAATTTTGAGTTTTAATGAGCCAATGGTTTTTTGTCTTAGAAAGTCTTTTCTTTTCTAAAGAAGACCTCGAGTCCCCGTGATCTGTCTTACAAAACTGCCATCTCGTCTGGTGTTAAAAAAAGATTTGGTCTGCGATAGAACGTGTTACCTGTTACCCGATTCACTCTCGTCTTGAAGATACGAGTACCAAGATTACATCTAAAAGCTTCCCCGTTTGTTAAATTGAGTTGTGTTTTAGTTTTTATTTTAACCTTAAATTAACTGAAAATAATACACATAATACCGTACATGTAGAGAAATACAGAATATAGTTTTGATTGTTAATTTTAGCATTTCACTTGGAATTTAGCATTCCATTTGAAAGTTTCAGTAACAATTTATCATCCATAACCGTCCAGCGACCTTTGCATCCCTTAACTGTATCCAACAGTTTTGGAATATTTGCTATTTATTAAATATTTACTTAATAGGTACTTAGTAACATTTAATTTTTGTGGTGGTTTATTATGAAAGATTTCATTTTCAGCCTTAGTTCACAACTGGGTTTTGACTTTTTCCATGACAAGGATACAGTGACAAACAGCAGAACATAAAATGGGTGTCTTATGTATTGAAATACTAATAATTATTTAATAAAAATTGGACGTCCGGATGCCAATTACATATGACTGTAACATTGGCTGTTCCACTAGCGGTTCCAAACACAAAGTTATTTCAAAACTGCACCAACCCCAGAACTGACCAAAACATCCATTTCTAAACTTCAATGACCCAATAAAAACAAATATCAAGCCTAGTTGAAATGATTCAAATGTATCGGAACCATCGCACATGCTATCCAGTATCTCACAATTTATAAAACATAAACTCCGTAATCTATTATTAGTCGATAGAACGTAAACCGGCTTCTAACCCAGACATTACTACCATTTACTGCGAGTAACATAGTACTTTTCAATCCAGAATCCAAACCTGCTTGTTTACCTTTCACGCCTAATCTTTGACGCAAGAACCCAGCTGTTTTAAAACGGCCATCAAACGTACCCTACTGACGTACAAGCTGTATATCACACAATTTTACAACGTTGTCTACCGCACCTAGCAGTTGGGAAATTGCAAAACACTCCACTCTAATTATGACCTATCATGCAGCGGTGTTATTGGACTCCATTCATCGATACGAAATTAATTGCCGTAAATGGTTTTGGAATCGGACGATGTAGAAATTGGTAATTTAATCAAGCTTTGTCGTGACGTGAGTTCGGTTCGATCTAGCGTAATGAATGTTTTAAAGAACGGCGATAGTCATTTGTTGTAGTAGTTGAAATGTTCATTTGTTTTATTTTAAAACATTTTGTTTAAAGTTTACTCGTATTCGAATTAAATATACATACCATTATACATTAGATATAGCATTTGCTTACTTAGAATTCCCATTGGGGGAACTTAGAATTCCCAAACGGAAATTTCCATCTGTTCATTGCGAATTTTTCGTACGTGATATTAAATTAGATTCTCTGTAAAATTGGAAAAACCGTCCGATTATATTATAATGACGTCAGATCACAAACTAACCTAATCTACCGTAAGGTTATAATCTCACGCACTAGATTATAATCTAATAATGTTGACAATGTTACAGTGACATAATAGATAGATCTAATATAGTTTACTTTGTTTTTTTTTTCATTACACAAGGAAGCTACGTTTTGTAGCCTTTGTGGTAATGAAGAATATATCACTGTTTGTTAGGACACTAACAGTAGCCCGCGGTTTTACGTAGTTCCTGATATCATTATATTTCCTAGATAAAACATATCCTACGTACTATTCCAGACTATTATCTATCAATTAATTACTTACATCTAGATTCTTGCAGTAGTTTTTGCTTGAGAGAGTAACAAACATATAATAAATATGTCAACAATGTTTGTTTTAAAATATTCTAGATTTGAAAAATGGGAGGGAAGGAAATTACAGTGCAAAAAATCTTATATTTCTGGATGACTAGCTCAGTGGAGTGCTTGGTAGTACCTAATTTGAATTATTCATGTTTACATAACAACATGGGACTCTGTTGTAATGGACACTCTACATTTAAAATTAAGTATAATACCTATGCCTATGTACTCGTATATTTGAATGTTACACGTTGGAAAAACATTTTTTAAATAGTTGCTGCGTGAAGTACCTATAAGTTTTAAGTTTTTTTTTTTTTTTTAACTTTTATAGGTTTACACTTGACCGCCATCTCGCCTGATGTTAAGCGACGATGCGGTCTACGATGGAGCGTGTTTACCTAGAAGAAACCGATTCACTCTCGATTTGAAGACACAAAGATTGTAACCATCGGGAAAACCCACTCAGGCGACGTATTCCACAGCCTAGACGTTCTTATCACAAAAGTAGAGTCAAATCTCTTCGTTCGTGTCTTTGGAACTTCAACCATGAAACGATGTCGCTTTTTCGAGCTACGAGCATTCCGATAGAAAAAAGGGCAAGGTGGTATCAGATCATGCAAATCAGTCGCACACGAAAGTGTGAAAACTAACGTGGTTATTACATATTTTAAATAAATACACGGGTAACTCACGTTTAATATAGTCAGTACAGTCCGACTCAAGTTTCGATCGCGTCCGGCGATCTTTTTCAAAGAGAACACGCGCGTGCAAGGACATTTCCTTGAAAAAGATTGCCGGACGCGATGGAAACTTGAGTTAGACTGAACTGACTATATCAAACGTGAGTTACCTGTGTATTCGCCTATAAGTTTATTGATACTTCACGCAGTAGGTATTAATAAATCAAAGGTAGACTAGAACATGGTGGCATCAAATTTAAAGTAAAAAGAATAGGCACTTATCTCACTTTATGGCGAGTCATTTCGGTACAGATAAAAGAGTTCATCTCATATTGTTACGGTCCTCATTTATTCCCCCGGTTCGTTTTGACACGTTTTTGGTGGGTTTTGTTGTGAACTGTCACGTTTACGACTGTCGTTTGTTTCGGCGTTGAAAGGATCTTGGAGCGAATCGCGGATTGGATACAGAAAGCGTTTGAGGCGGAATTTGTGTCGTGTTAAATTTGAAACGAAATTGCTCAAGGGATTTACTTCAAGTAGCGAAATCAAATTAATTGGATTTCGTGGAAATTAAATCATATTTTTTTGGAAAAGTACTTGTTAAAATTAATCACATAGATACTAACATATTTGTAATATTGATTCCTCTGAACATGATTGGTGGAAATTGTATATTTTTTTTCTTTAAAGGAAAAATTGGAAAGTTATAAAATTGTTGGTACAATTAAATAATGAAAAATAGAGATACGTCAAAACTACCATACAAAAAGATATCTAAACTAATATTTAAAAGATGGATAGTCGAATTTGCCGATTTTTTATGTGTGTAAAAAAGTAAAATAGCAGCCTCTCTACCAAAGTGAAAAAAATACCACTAATATGAAAGATAGAGATTTGTAACATGTCCACACACTACTATTGTAACGGATTTGTATGAAATTATGGATATTTAATTGTAAGTAAGTAATTCATTTATTCCATAAAGATTATTACAGAAAGGTACAGGTAATTGTACATTTTCGTTTATTTTCTCAGGTCTATATTTGACCGTGATTTGCCTGTTGTTTAGCTATATATAGCCCTAGGATGTAACATTTACCTACCAGGTATCTATTTACAACACCCTAGTTATACCTATCGGGAAACATAGCACCAGGTAGAGTATTCAACAATTTTGTAATACGCATGATTAAAGAAAGATTTGAAACGTTTGGAGGAAAACTTAGTAATATCTACCATGTACCGCGTAGACTGCTTGGTCGTCCAAAGTAAGTACATTACCTGAAATTAAACAAAAGTTTCATTAAAATTATGTAATACACCTAAAGACTGGAGTACTTTGAATCAAGATAGACAAAAATGGAAGAAGGGTAGATTTGCCTTTGTTCAAAAGTAGGACACAATGGGTTTTTAATAATGAATAATAATAGTAATAATAGTGGTTGGTAATCGTAAGGCACTACTAAACTTGTAAAAGATAACGCAAGTTATACAAAGTAATGACAATATATACGAATTGAACGAAGTCGGAGGTCTAGCAAGTCATATAGCTGGCTTCTTCGTTCAAATGGTAAAAAGGAATTCCACTAGTATAATTCTACGGGGACTCGTTGCCTTTTCTCACAAGGAGAGAGTCAATGCTTTAATCCACCATGCTGACTAAGTGCAGGTTGGTAGATGACACACGTTCACGAAAGATGTCTTGTTGGAACGGGTCGATTTTCAATACTCAAATGTTTATTGCGTCATATGTACACCATGCATGTGTGTGTGGTAAAGCTATTTGTGATTATGACATATGACCCTATATGGGCATGGCAAAAGTGGCAACGGAACGTTCCATTTCTAAGTTTCTCATGATATCTTCCCTCACTGTTGATGCTATTGATAAATTTTGGCACTTAAAAAAATCAAAGGTATAAGTGGGGTTTGAACCTACAACCTCACTCGTGAAATCTGACGTTCAAGCTACTAAGCCACCGTTTTTAAATTTGGAGCCTGTTTTAAACAGCAAATACCTAGATCGTTTGCTCACATGACATCACAAACCAATCGTGTTCGGGAGTGACGTTTTGTTTACGTCGACAGAAAACCGAGCGGTGTGCATGTGGGAAATTGCTAATACAACGCGGTCAAGCCGATTGCTGTGACCTAAAACCGCGGGAAATGTCAGCAAAAGGTCATATAAGATGGTTTGAACCACCGTTGCGTTTACAGGGTTATTGGCAGTCTGCACCTTTTTAAGGAAATTTTAAGTACATTAAATACGCAAGTACATTAAATCGCCGAAAATTAATTTCTTAAAAATTTGTACAAGCTTTTCTCTATGAAATATCCTAATTAATTAGTCTATTTATTAGGCCAACTGAAGACTTAATATTGCTCCTGAAATAATCACCAGCACGTACATACATCGTACTTATTTTTGATGAATACAATTTTAGAACACGTACGAAATTTTAAATCTTAATGATTAAATCAGTTTGTTTTTAAAATGCCTTTTTGGAATCAAGTGTTCCCAAGTACTTTCTGTTTAAAATATCCCAATTCGTAGGGTATTTACCCGATGGTAGGAACACTTAAGGGCGTGTGGGCCGTAATTTTGAATTTTTAAAACAACTTTAAGACCTTTAAAATAGTGTATTAAAATCTGAAAAAAATATATGTATTAGTTAAGGATCTAATCTAGTGTAAATCGCAGTCAATAACACGATTTAATGAATTTTACTTGATAGAAAAAAAATCCCAAAGTTACCCCTTTTCAAAAAGTTATTTCAAGTTTATGACTAAACTAATGAACTTTTTTACAAAAATTTTGTACTCAACGAAAGCCACTAAAAAGTTATAGATGCATTCGCAGAGTTTGACTTGATAAAAAGTATCGGTTATTCACTATGTTTTAATATCTACCATATATATAGCGCGCCGTTCGGCAGGCCTGATCAGTCGCGTTTCGGCGCTCACGGACGACGGGCCTGTGCTTGATTTTGCAATTTTGACAACCAATAAATTTTAAATATTATGATCATAGTGCCACAGTATAACAATATCAGTAGGTATTACTAGTGAAGCACGCTATGATCTTGATTTTTGATACCGTTTTCATTGGAATTGCAAATAGACGCTGATACTAATTAGTACGCTGTTTACTTTATGTTGTAGACCAATAGAGGAGTCTCAAAAAACTGACGTCGATAATACATCAGTAAAAAATTCAATGCGGATGCAATGAAAAATAGCTAAGTATCGGTAAAATATTCGTCCGTCAAATCAGAGATCGAGATAAGGAAATAATGAGAGGGGAGAAATCCCCTGCGTAAATCTTCTAATATAAATGAGACCTAACTTGCATTTATATGCCAGTTAGGTAAATTCTTTGGTAGTAAGGTACTTAGTACTTGGAAGAAAAGTTCTCACATACACATTTTACCACTTTGGAAGAGACTCTCGCGCAAACTATTCAGTTTAGAAAAAAAAATGTTAGATACTTCAATACAATTTTTGAACACCTATATACTCTATATACATCTATAGATACACGTATGGTACCTATATACCCTATACACACCTATAGATACACGTATGGTTATGATAGATTTTTTTTGAGTTGCAGTTCCAAGTTTGTGACACCACCAAAATTTATTGTTTTTTCCTTTTTTTGTATGTTTTGTATGGTTCATAGAATGCAAACATGTACTTACCAAGTTTTAATAGTATAGTTCTTATAGGTAGTTTCGCAGAAAAGTGGCTGTGACATACGGATGGACAGACATAACGTATATAGGGTGCCATATTTTGAAATTTGGCTACGAAGCCCTAAAACCCAACTTCGGTCTTAAAACTTATTTAAAATGAAATTTAGACACTCGACCAAATTTGATAAGAAGCCTTTTAGGCAGTAAAATTACTCGTAAAATTTAACTCTTCACTAAATTTCCGATTCCTATTTTTTATATAAGGTTTAGAATCATGTCCTGAGCATAAAATCACAAAATAATAACAAATCCAGGTGGAGCTTCAAGCGCCAGCTCGAAAAAACGTTTTTGGCCGATATTCCGAAAAAGTTATAAAGCCTATTATTATTTTAGAAAATAAAATTTCCTATCTTTTGTTGCCAGTAAATTTTTTTGTCGATCTTACCGATTACGATTTATTATGTCCAATTTAATAATAATAATGTAAAAAAAATAAGATGTGAATTCTGTCCCTTTTTACCGGAATGGAAGAAGAGTTTTGTTTTTTGCGCGTATCTTTTATGTTTGTAAAACTTTTATTTCCACGTATCTTCCAAACGGCTGGATGGATTTTGGTAACTAAGATATTCTAAGACTAGTCTCATTCGCCAAAGTGTCCTTAGATAGTAAGTTGTTAATATTTTTTTACGTGTACATTTTTTTGTAGTCGGGATTTTTAAATTAAAGTTATTCTATCATATTGCTCGTTGCTCGAATAAACAGCACCGTTCATCATCATGATTGAAAAGTTGAACGAAGAGTTTGGTCTCCACTTTTGTAATAAGAACAACTAAGCTGTGGAACGCATTGTCAGAGTGGGTTTTTATGGATGGTTCGAACCTTGGGGTTAACATATACACTGTGTTTGTTTCTATTAGAGAAGCAAGTTCCATCGTAGACCACATCATTTTCATCCACTATTATCGGCATCATCACAACCGTATCATTAAATGGCCTATAAATCGTAAACGGTAAGTTTTACAAAAAAGTTTACAAGCAACAAAAGATGCAAAATTTTATTTTTTACAAGTGTTGTCAAAATAAATATATTCCAAACTATCGGCTAAAACAGTTTTTTTCAATTGGCGTTTGAAGCTCTACCTGGATCTGTGAGCATTTTGTAATTTTATGCTCAGTAAGTGATCTTTACCTCATAGAAAAAAAATTGGATTAGAAATTTAGTGCAAAGATGACCAAAAACCGTCTATTTTACTGGCCTTTCATTATGTTTCAGCACATTTTAAATTTTTTGACGAACTTGTGAATTATTAGGAAACGTTTTAAAAGATGCATGAAATTTTAAAAGCCGTTCTCAACTTATAGTGTGACCAAAAAGAAAAGGTTGAGTTTTGTATACCTACGAGTATAGATAAATTTAATATTTCTTCGTTTATATAGCAACAAAACTCTTATCATAAACAAACATAAACAAATCTTGAACAAAAAATGAGTTTAAATTACATAGTCCAATATTTTAATGTTATTTCTGCACTGTGGCATCGATTCGGCTGTCGGTGACGGTCGCGAGAACAAGACAGCGTTAAATGCCTACTTTGACAGAATTACCTGGCCTTAAGTGTTGTCATGTAAAAAGTTTACAAAAAAAACCAGTATCTACTTTCGTTAGCCCGACTCTATTTAGTATGAGGCTATATGCCATATGATATAGTAATATATAGGCTACATTTTATAGCAGCTCCTCGTGGTTTTACTCACGTAGTTCCCGTTTCCGTTCTGTGTTCAACACATTCTGTGTTTTTACAATAACTCAATAATAAAACCAGTATTGTTAAAATAAAACCACTAATGAAATATCCGATTAAAATTGCGAAGGCTTTATTTGTACAGTAGTACTCGTAAGTTCGTACAGCAATTATATACAATTAACATAAATAAACCTTTATTTACGATCATTTTTAAATTAATATGATATCGGTATGACTCTTAACTCTGTATTCTGCTACATTGAGGCAGAATTATGCTGTTTTAATTACTGGAAAGAGGTAAGTTATTGTTTAATTATTGTCATGTTTAAAATTGCAAACGTATGGCATGACAATTAATTAGTCGTGGTGGTCCAATGACAAGAACGACGTACGTAAATGCGCGCCAAACTGTATTGACCAAAGAGTTTACATACTCGTATACTACGTATAGAATCAGAACAAACACTTTACACCAAAAGCACGGGTCTGATCGCTCTTGTGGAAGTGTCATACTTTTGTCGTGGCACATCACTTTGTTGCCTTAGCTAATATACACCTCATCTGCTTACGATTGGTACAAAGGAACAGTGCGGAAAACCCTGATCTATTTACTTATTCTTTATCTAAGGTATTGATGCTTAATTTAACGAGCGTAAGGGGTTGTAGGTAGGTGTCCTGTACATAAATGTACAAAAAATATTTAAGATACAATTTAGAAAATAATCTTTGGTCCATTTTAGAACAATTAAGAAATTTTATTAACTGCAGAAAAATGCATTTTTTTCTCCCCAATCAAACTTGTAAAATATTGGATTCAAGTCTACCACATCTTTTTAACGTGGCAACGTCTAATAAATCGATGAACGCCAGTTGCATGCACGAAAAAGTGCCCCGATATGTCCCGTAACGCTTGTACGCTTGCACCGCATCTATCAATGTTTTGTTATGACGTTGTCACGTTAAACTATCGTCCATAAACCAACCGACTGTACAGCCAACCAATTTTGTATCTAATTTAAAAATTAACCATACGATACCTATTATTTTGGCATTTTGAATTGCTAAGCTATTTTTTGTTAGAAAAAATATTTTTCCTAACAACCTTACCTGACCTTATAATTTTCGTATCGCTTCTTGAAACTACTTAGCTATGTTCGGTGTCATAAATAATCAATTCTGCCCGCAACCAGCCTAACCGGAAATTAGGTCCCTATTGTACAAGCTGACAGCTCGATCGACGCGAGTAATGCATATCAGTGACACACAATCTCATTTTAACATACAATATGTTGCCATACTGACATAAAGTAGCATAACATACGACATGTTAAGTTTGACAACGTTTCACATATTTAACAATTAAATGGAAACTGCGCGGTATACAGCAAACAATAGATGTTACACACATTCTTGTGATAAATTATTGCTATTGGCCTGTTTTTCATATTTTTATGTTTTAATTTGTCATTGTTGTGAACGAGGTTGTTACGTAAGACTTTTGGGATTACCTACATAATCAATAAAAGTCTAGAAGGTTGAAAATTGTGCAATAATAAAATTATGACATCTTTAATTTTTAATTTTAGTGTTTTTTTTAGTGTTTTGGCTTTAGAATCAGTCTACAGTACAGAACATTTCCGGTTAATCACTAGTTTGGTGGATTGTTTTGTAATCGGCCTGTAAACAGTTTTGATGTAATTTTATGATTATTTCAGTAAGGTAAAATAGATAGATATAATACTTATATTTAACATAGTTTTTATTACATACCTACTTGTTATACATAGCAACACTAAGACAGAATAGATATTTGTATTCGTCACTTTGATATTTGCATTGTCGGGAAACGAACCCATGGCTTACGTTTTCGCAGGCAGATAGATTTATTACCAACTTGCTGCCCTGCCACGCTTCGCTGTAGTACATTGGGATGCAAAAATTTGATAAAACAATCCTTGATGTGGATTAAATATAATTTCAGCTCGATCGGTGCAGAACTTTTTGAGTTTTTAAAGCGTACACAAACCAACATAACATTTTGACGTGACAACGTCTTATAAATTGGTTTGCCGGGTGACACTTCAAGAAACTGCGTTACGCTCCGCTTACGTTATGCGCTCACAACGAGAGCGAGTGAGAGGCACGCGTCCCTTCCACTCGGGCATGGTTAGCCCGCCTAAGAGCGAGAGAGACAGACATAAAAAGTGAAAGGCACGCGTCCCTTCCGTAAAATTATTTTACCACTCAAAGTCGTTGTCACGTAAAACTTTCGCCCGTATACCGACTTTACAGGCAACCAATATTTTTATAAATAGAGACTAAGCCATTAGGCCAACGAATAGCAAGTCAAATCTTCTTATTTAGGGTTAATTAAATAATGTGATATGACAAACATTTGGCATATATGATCATAATCACGCTACTCAAAATCCTATTTATTATTATTTTTATTAGTTAAGTCAATGAAACAACAACATTGCACTTTGTAATACGATAGTTAGGCCACTGTGCCAAAAATTTATTTGCAGCAGAAGTCTATAAACAACTTAAAACGTATATAGTAAATCAACACTTACTGCAATATAAACAATTACAAATGTAGAATTAAATCAATAGAATGCCCTAAAATTATGGACCGCAATTATTTTTGTAGTGGTAAGACCCTTGGCAGAGTTCGCCTGGGGAAGTACCACACCTTTGCCAGCTATTCTACCGCCAAGCAGTAACGCGTAAGAATTATTGTGTTCCGGTTTGAAGGGCAATGTTTCCAGATAAATTACAGGCTTAGAGATATAACACCTTAGGGTGACGAGAGCAGTGCAGTGCTAGGTAATGAATTGGACTCATCATGTTCCAATAGCTACGTGCGGCTGTGCTGTTATGTAGCAGACATATTGCTTACTATCAGGCACATGTACTGCCCGTCTCGTCACTCATTATTTAAAAAAATAACACAAAACTGTGCATGAAGTTGTATGGCGTGAATGATTGGTAATAATATGGTATTTATTAAAAGGCAATCATACACTAGCACTTGATATTATTACCTGCAAATTATTTTCAATTATAATTTGATGCCGAAATGTATCGGTCGAGCAAAATCCTAACTACCTTTACCTGACCTATGTATTAACACACATTTTTTAAATCACTTGAGACTTGGCCAGCAACTCGCCTGATGTTGAGCGATGATGCGATCAATAATGAAACGTGCTAGCTTAGAAAAAAACTGATACACCATAGATTTGAAGAGACATCCAATCAGGCAACACATTCTTAAATTTAGGTATTCTAATTACGATACTGGAGTCAAACCTCTTTGTTCGAATCTTGGGAACATCAATCATGACACGATGTCGCTATCCGGAGATACGAATATTCCGTCAGAAAAAAGGGCAAGGTCACATTTAGATAGCGATTCATTATTGTTAAAAATATCTCATCTCGGATACTCCAAACATAACAGCATCCCATAACATTATTTTAAATAGTACAGCTTATAAATAATGTTATATAGATGTTGCAGCAAACTAGCTTAATCAGGCGTTTACCTACTTAACAGCCTAGCCTGTGTTTATCACCGTTTACTAGCGGCCTGAATGATATACTTATATTTAATAATCATAACAAACATCTGACATGATAAGATAAGATAAGATAAGTAATTTAATCACCAAATCAAAATTACAAAATTTATATCCTTAAGTTAGAGCACATTCTATACATTTTTAACCCAATTGTAGCTCGGCAGTTTGTCCGCCCAAACTAGGCTAGGCCTGTATCTTGGGCACCCGGTAATAGCAATAAGGTTTTACATTGTACTCGGAATGCAGAGTAGCGCTCACAAAGTTGACAGTAATTAAAAGAAACTTAAATAAATAGACCTTAGCTAAATCTAGGTGTAGGTAACTTATCAAAACAGTTCTTTGTTTATTGCTCTAAAATGTAACTACATAGGTTTGCTTAGGTTAGTATAGTTAAAAAAAACTCATCAACTTCGTGACTGACACCATTTTGACAGTTTGGGGAGGTCGGCACTAGGTGGCAGAAAGTGGATAGTCGGTAAACATCAATTTTGATATTTTTATAAATTGTCCCAAATCTACAAACTATCCCAAATCCAACCGGACCTAATTACAATTGAAATTAACAGAATAGGCAAGTTATTAAATGACTCTAATTTTGTGATAAGAACGTCTAGGCTGTGGAATACGTTGCCTGAGTGGGTTTTCCCCGATGATTACAATCTTTGTGTCTTCAAATCGAGAGTGAATCGGTTATTTCTAGGTAAACACGCTCCATCGTAGACCGCATTGTCGTTTAACATCAGGCGAGATGGCGGTCAAGTGTAAACCTATAAAAGTTAAAAAAAAGTCAACGATCTAAGTTATTTCCCTAGTTTGTTGATCAATTACTGAATATCACTCAGGCTTTAAATGAAATTTAGTGAACAAGCTAGGATGTTAGTTGAAGTCTGATTACGTTAGATGTCTGCGACATAGTAACCAAACTTGTTAGCTTAGTTATTCTGTTTTAATTAAAGCGAACCTTGAGTCGCGTATAACAGCTATTGTTAACACTATTATACGGCAACTTAGTACATGTTAAGTAGGTGCATTGCAATGACCAGTAGAACTCGTGCGTCCGGTTTGCTGGCCCATCCATTGAAACTACATTATTCCACATAAAACGCATATTGTATATGAAAACACTTGTGCTTACTGGGTTGGGACAAGATTGCAGTCGGTTAGTCATGGTTTAGTTGGTAGGTCTTATTTGAGAGTACGTACAACTAGAGAATTTTATTTACATATTATGACCGCCCATCTTCTCGTTTCATTCATTGCGAAATTTAGCGTCGCATTCTCATATTTATGTAGATAACAGTTTTTCATTGTCTAAAAACGCGCATAAAACGGCGTTTTTTTTAAATAATAACCTGGCTAGATCGATTTATCGTCCCTGAAACCCTTTGTATACATAATTGCATGAAAATCGTTCGAGCATCTAGAAGATATGCATGCATAACTTCTAGAATTGATCGTTTAAAGGTATAATAATAATAAGATTTCAGACATCTAGTTCCTATAGTGCAGTAGAGTATTCATTTTTTGCTAGATAGCATTGTATAAAAATGCTCAGGTAATTTATTGTGGATCGTGAATTTATCGTGAATACATCCTCTTAATATCATAAATGTGAAAGTTTTGATGTTTCTTGCTCAATCACGATGGAACACATGAACGGATCGGATAGAAATTTGGAACACAGATAAGATTATAGCTTGTAAAAACATATAGGATATTACAGACTAATTACTTTTTATTACTGGAAAAATTAAAATTAAAATATATTTAAAAAAAACATCATGGTGATTTAATTTGTACACAGCTTGTTTTCCCAAAACTGATAAAAGACAGATACAAGCAGAGTACAGTATTTCATTGTGCTTAATTAACTTAACATCCACAAAACAAAAAAATAAAAAGCTTGTATACCACAGGAACAACATTAAAAACACAACGAGTTAGTACGTTTTAAGTAGTAATTAGTGACTGTAGTGGCATGTAAGCATTTATTTACAATCTTGAGGCTTTTAACATCCTAAATGCATCAAATTGTCTAGTTTTAGGTATCGCCAAGAAAACTCTGTAATTATCCAAACGATCCGGCAAATATCAGCGCCTATCAACAATATAAATAATCTTGATGGATGAGGCTGATCTCTCATCGTCTCGAGACGCAATACCAGCAAATGATTTGTTTTCTTAGAAAATATTGTAGAACGGCTAAACTTAACCAATCAAATGCGCATCGTCCGCTTTACAGAGATCTTGAGTTTTTCCTACTGCCCCATAGTACAACTTGACTTGGGATATGTTTACTACACAATTTAAACTGTTTTTTTTTTAAAGTATCGCGTTGATCACGACATGTGCCTGATGGTAAGCAACATGCCAACAACAACACATAGCAACACAGGAAATTATACACTTAAACCTATGACCAATAAAGAATTGAATTGAATGTATGTAATTCAATTGAAATGAATTGAATGAACTCAACTCAGAGTTGAGTTGAGTTGTGTCGAGTTGATTTGAGTTGAATCGGGTTGAATCGAGTTGAACGGATTTTAATCGAGTTGAACGGAGTTTAATCGAGTTGAACCGAGTTGAATCGAGTTGAACGGAGTTTAATCGAGTTGAAACGAGTTGAACCAAGTTGAATCGAATTGAATCGAGTTGAATAGTTGAATTAAATTGATAATTATAGTTTTTAAAACCGTAATATTGTGTGTTCGATAAATTTGCACTCGACTGTCATCTCTATTAATGCTAAGCGACACGAAGAAGCGGTTTAAGATGAACCGCACTTAAAAGGAAGAAATTGATTTGCACTAGACTTATCCATCAGGGAATAGGTACCTATTTACTCAGACAAATTACTCGACAGTTTAGATATTCAATGGAATAGCGATAAACTTTTAGATGTAATCACGTGCCTACTTGATAGTAGGAAATAGTATATAGGAAAATAACCATAAGATTTATCCTCTGATGTAAAAATAGAGGTATTATAGGTATGATAGGTACTGACTACGTGATAAACATACTTACAGATAAATACGCATATAAATGGTCTTGCATGTTAGTCAGTGGTATTGTACCTCCCATAGATAAAGACTGATTAAATTATTTATAACCAGATGTCCGCTCCGGTTTCGCCCCTACTACATATTATATAATATAGCCTATACCAGTCAGGAATCCCGTACAAATACAAAGGAGAAATAATTTTTGGACGGTTTAAACAAAAAATCTCTTCAGCTACCTGCTATGCCACCTGTCAAAAATTGTTCGTACCAACTCAGATTTAGAAAAAAAAAAAGATTAGTAAAGGTTTACATAATTAATTACAATGACGCAATCTTAGACACCTGATGTCACGTCGACGACCGGCACGAAAGCTCTCAAAAAGGAATATTTTTACCCGTTTTTGTTACATTCTTTATTCTTGCTTCGCTCCTATTAAAAATAGCGTAATGTTGTATAGTCCATAGCCTTAATCGATAAATGGACTATCCAATAGAAAAAAATCTTTCAATTCGTACCAATAGTTCCCGAGATCTTAGCGTTCAAACTAACACACATACAAACAAACTCTTCAGCTTTATAATATTAGTATAAATTAGAATAATTATCTATCATTCAGGCACATAATATGTAGGTAGTTCAATACTTCACAAGTACTTTAAAAATACTTCACATGGACCTTAAAAAGTTTTGATGACTTTTTTAAAATTGTAAACTACGTGCAGTTATTTATTGTTTCTAGAAATTACTGGTACAAATGTAACTGTTTACAAAATTGAAGGGCAATGTTTTCAGAGCTATTGATAATTGATCATTGTTTATTTCAATAATCGGTACATTATACATTACACACGTGCATCTCTCATTTCCCAAACTAGGTGTGAAGCACACCTGTACTTTGGACATTAGGTCTATTCGTTTTAAATCAATTTATGTACATTTCGTCAAAATGAAACATCGGCCAATGAGACAGATCATCTTAGGTATGTAATCATAATTATGGGTGACGAGCTCAGCGTATTGCTATGGAGTCTACATGTTCACATTGATGAGTGGCACAGTGCTTTTATGAGCAGACGTGTTACTTACTTTGTCTTTATAGTTACGTCACTCTATTTTTAATCGACTTCATAAAAGAAGGAGATTCTCGATTCGGCTCTATTTTTTGTGTATATACGCGAATGCACCTCCTATTGTGAATCAATTTTAATAGTTCATTCTTTGTTCGGTAGATCATACTCGTAGTTCATAAGTCGTCCTATATAAATTTTATCGAAATCGGTATAGTGGTTTAAGAAATTTGCTTTCATGTACGAGTATTTAGACGATATAATGATAGATCTTTATGAAAATTGGTCAAATGCCCGAATTCGATTTAAAATTGCAGTCGGTTTTTTTGTTTTACTAGAAAAAAAATATTACATACATGATCAAGATGTTAGTACCAGTGTACTAAAACATATTCAACAGTAGCCAACATTGTTCAAGACCTGTTTCCATACAAGGAATCGTGTCCCTAATCCTACCTATAGAATTACACACGCCTAAGAACTTTGAATTTGTCATGGTAATGGTATTATAATGCGTACACGCGGCCCTTACAAGGCGTCCCTTTCAAACGGAACAAAAGGAATTTGGTAGGTAAACTACTAAAAAAAACAATTTGTTTATATAATTATGATCGCTTTGAAACGTATAAGCCCATGGGTTCCATTAATTACAGATATAACTTGAATCACATTATAAGGAATACTAAGGTACATTGTCTGAATTTACATGCTCATTTTTATCCCGCTAAACTAAGCGATTATGCAAGGATAAAGATAAACATTATATATTTGTTCAAAACTTGAATAAATTTCACTTAATTCATGACATATTTAAGTATAAATTTATCACACCATTTTAAACAAGTTCGTCATCATGGCGCACCTAGTTTTTAATATTAAATGCTTGTTTCGATTTGATAATACTATTAGCTAAATAGAATGAATACTACATTTCGTCCTAAATGGTACGCCTTTCAGGTATAAACCGTGAAAAAAGGGAAAAACGAAATATTCTCTGACCACAAGCTGCTATTACAAAAAACTAAAATTCCATTTGAAAATCTATGCAAAGTTAAGGAAATAGAAAAAGAAAAGATTAGATATTTGGAATCGTATTTGGTAAACCAATCAATAGGTCCCTAAAAGTTAAAGGGTCGGGTCAGCTTTGGGTCGCTGGGTACGTGCTCTTTTGACAATGACTTAGGTATTCTTAAAAAATTGGTAATTCAAGATATAACATTTTATTTTAAGCACGTTTTCTAGAAGAACAAGCAAGACGTGCACTTGATAGTAAGTACCACTAATCATAAAAACACTGCTGTTTGAGCATGAAGATTGATTAATTTGACTGCGCTCGTTACCTAGTGATATAAAATGATTTATCCTGTAATTTATCTAGAAACATTGTCGTTTAGATGTACCTATACATAATGTATTTATATGCATTGATATACTCGTAGCGAAATGTGTATGCACATTCCTGTCTGGAACACAAAAATGTCTATAATGCGTATTCATGCTTGGCGGGACAGTAAATTGTTTTTCAAAGTTATGGCCAGGCGTGTTGCTTACCATCAACCACAAATCCTGCCCGTCCAATCACTCTACACTATAAAAAAACCGCCAATAAAAAGGAAAGAATCATATTTAAAAATAAGCTTAGTTAGTATTGACAAACAAACCGATATCGCATCTAATCACAGTTCTGCAGGACTTAAAGGTGCAATCGAGATAACGTAATGTTAAAACAAAACACGACATAAATTACCCTATAACCATGACGTAGATTCACGATTACCTACCTACTTCAGTTTGCAAACAGACTTTACAATGGCGAAAATTGCTCGACGACAAAAGCGCCGTATCAGTACATAAACGAGTACAACAAACGCTTTCGATTAATGATAATGATACATCACTGTTATCCGATAGCGATATCAGGCATTATCGGCCAGTATCAGGCTGCAATATGACGTCACGGCTGTAACATCATGTCTGCTACGACATAATTTCAGATTTTAGTAAACATTGATAGTGAAATGAGGCGGTGACGGTTGAGTAGGCTTAGTTTGTCGTTCACAAATTGATTAAGTACTTATTGAGGTTTTTAGTTATCGCTATACTAATAGCACCCCGCGATTTTACCCGTATAGTTCCCGTTCTGGTTATTTTTTCGGGATAAAAAGTAGGTTATGTTTCATCCAGACTATGACCTAACTGTTGTGTAAATTTCAACCCGATCCGATCATACGTTACGACGTGATTGAGCAAAAGACATCCAAACATTGACATTTATAATATTGATAGGATTACTAGATTAAGAATGAAATTTTTTTATTTTTTTTAAGCTTTGGTTGCTCAGTAGTGAAAACAACCAATTTAAAATCGTGAGATAGTACTTTGAATCTTGCTGACATTTCTGAGTATTCTCTTAGTAAGTAGTGAATAAAAACATCGCGAGAATGTTCTTGGATGCTTTTCGTGCTCCAATAGCTGCGTGTCAATTTACGGTTATGTAGCAGATATTTTGCTTACTATCAGGCACATGGCCTGCAGCTGTAACGAGTAATTTGTCTCGTCACTCTTCATTAAAACAAATCATTATGTATTTCTTTTCTACGTTCGTGAATGCATTTACAATTTTGTTTACGTTTTTCAATCGTCGATATTAATGTAGCTATCTGTTCCCTATGAATCACAATCCAAGCATTTCTTAGAGAATAGTAAACATATTTTTAGTTGATGTCTATTGATCTTGACAATGCTATTATTTTCAATAACATTCTAAGCATTCTGGTGAAATCAAGACATATAGATTTTTAAGTAAGTAGCAAGTACAATAACTAGCCCCTCAAAAAACTAACGAAACTATTATAAAAAGCATTAAAGTTTGTTGCCTTACGTTATTGTTGTCTTTTCAATGATAATAATTAATTAATATTATTTGAGTGAAGTAATTCTCCAACGTTATTTTTCATAATAAACGACCCGACTTGATTGCGAAATATTAACCAGAAGACAGAATTCGATAATCTATAAATCTACTTATATCTTCATAAAAATACAGGAACCAACTAATAACGAACGTCCTTCGTCAAAGATATAAAGACATAATCTAATAATCCTCCTCGTAATAGCGCTTTTGTCGCTATAAAAAACGATCTGAAAGATCATGATTAGATCATCTTTTTATACTGAAAGAGCACTCAAAATCTAGTTATTTTTAAATAGCACGTTTTTAGCTGGAGCGATGGATGATTTTAGTCACTGTAACGCCCAAGTTACGGCTGGTCTAGTCGGGAGAACGGCGCCTGCCGATCCGGAGACCCCGGGTTCACACCCCACACGCACCACTATCTTTTCGACGTCATGTGCGTAATGCCGCTAACTTAAAAACGGTGTAAGGAAACATTGTGAAGAAACCAACATGTACCTAGAATCTTTCGAAGTCATGTGTCATCCACCAACTCGCACAGGGCCAGCGTGGTGGATTATGGCCTTAACTCTCTCCTTGCGAGAGAAGGCCCCCCAGCAGTGGGAACATTTAGTGGGCTATTGATGATGCTGATGAATGGCCGAGCGACACGAGGCTAGTTTTTCGAGCTAGTATACCAAGCTAGTGTTAGTAAGCTACCAAGCTGGTACTTTTAGCTTTGTGTAGACAGAGTTGGCGTTGCGTAGCATTGTCTAGGTTACTAACACTAGCCAGCTATCCTAGCTTGAAAAAGTAGCCTCGTGCAGCTCGGGCATAAGCATCAGTAGTCTAGGAAATTTGAAGTTCACAAATGAATACACAGGAACAGGTTTTAGATACTAGAGAGGTATCTAATTCAGTTTAAGAAGTTAGGATTAAGCTCTTGTTATGATGTAACAATATTCTCTTCTGGGCCTTACGAATATAAAACTATGATATAAAACAAAAGTGTCTCTAATATTCTAGTCACTGGAAGAAATAGGCTCTACACTGAGCCCAATTTTTAGCCTTATACTTATATTATCTCTTTGTTACGAACTGGCTGCTGTCTTAAGTATATCGCCACTCCACTTAGTTTTAAGGTGTCGTGTCGTACACTAGATTTGTGTTTTCGTAGTTTCCACTCGAGGAGAAGTCTATTCAGTTCAGTGACCGATCCAGTGAGCGTCTAAATGCAAGAAGAATAGTTTAAGAATAATATTTCAGCACTCTCTGATATTACGTAGCAAGAGTATAATACACTAATGCGTGAGCGATAAAGGTTGGAGTAACAGCTAAAACACAGGTCCCACATCTAGCTCGACTGCAAACACGAGTCTTAACTACTATACAAAAATCTAGTGTCAAAATGTTTTTTCCCAGTGAGCTCTTCACCAAGTCGACCGATATATAGCCGATATATAGCCGATATATAGACCGATATATAGTCGACCGATATATATATATATATATAGTAGGTATAGAGTGACAAGACAACAGAAAATGTGCCTGATGGTAAGCAACATGCCTGCCACATAACAGCACAGTGACATTCAGCTATTGGAACATTATAAGAGTCCAAATTAAAAAAATACATTTACAGAGCTTACGTCTGCTTAGTACTGCAACTGTATGTAAAGATATAGGTAGCGGTAACTTTTAAATACCTTCAGGTCTCGACTTCTTTGATTTCCCTACTTATTTGGCTTTTAAGGTATAAGCATTCTACTTTATGTTTGCTGGGCTTTACTTTACAAAGAGAATAATCTTGGCTATAACCCACCACCCTGGTCAAATGTGTTGTTGGTTAATTAGCAGGGAATGAATAAATGATGATGAACAATCGTGAGGTCGTATTTTGAATGACACCTGCACCTCTAATTAGTTTTCCAAGTCTAGATGTAGTACAACTTTTGCCCAGCACTGGCAGAGGCAATTACTGGGGTAAACCAAGAATCTTTCGAGGTTATGATGCACCACCATCACTTTTGATACCGAGGTTGATTACAGGTCTGCGCTGACTTATACAACTCTGCAACCACCCGACAGATAAAATACACTTAACTATGGGCTTTATGTCTTGCACGTTAAGATGGAGATTACATTGGCAACACAAATTAGCAGACCGCTCGCTGACAGCCGTCTGCTAATTTATGTTGCCAATGTAATCTATATCTTAACAAGCAAGACATAAAGCTCATATTTGAGTGTGTTTTATTTGTCGGGTGGGAGCGTAGTCGTATATATGGGCGCAGAAGTTAAGGCCTTTTCTCCTCTCGAGAGAAAGCCCCAATTCCCAGCAGTAGGAACATTTAGTGGGCTGATTTTGCTTGGCGTATAAATATGCACACCGTGTATGAGCAGCTGAGTTTGTTTAATGTTATATTGTATGTTTGTTTGATAATTTTTTGTTATTTTCCATACCGATTAGTCTTAACATAGCATTTTGGTAAGTTATGATGTGGCTGATGAATTTCAATAAAAATATCAAACAATATTTTAGAATGTGTACTATACAGGCTTTTAATTTTAATCAAATTAGTTTCAATCACTTTTTTTTTACAAAAAAATACATTATGCATTTGAGTTTGATGATTACGGTAACGTTGCTATTTTGTTAGAGCTACGAAAGTTTACTTTATTCATTTTTGTAATACCTAAAGAGATTTAAGACGAGCAAAACATGCACTTGACAGTAAGCTACACCCATATTCATAACAACACTTGCATTGCGTTCGTCACCCAGAGAAATAAAATTATACATGTTTGGAAGTTTGAATGTTTGTTGCTCAATCACGTTGTAACTCATGAGCAGATCGGTGGAAATTTAGAACACAGTTAGTTATTGTCTGAAAGATCACATAAGCTACTTTTAATACCTGGGCAATACAGAGAATAATTAATTTTAATTATTAATCAATTTTAATATTTTAATTAAAAGAGATCTGCTTTTACTAAAATTAAACTCAATTCATAGAACGTATTCATTTAAATCACACATTTATGAACACCACACTAGATACTATTAAATGTACGAGTACATACTTTAAGCCCCTAATAATAAATATGTCAAAGCCGATTTCAATCATTCTGCTTTCTGAGCTCACGTGACAAGGGGATTAAAATCTATTACACTAATACGTACTCATAAATGTGAAGCAATTTATTAGACACGGAATAGCCACGTCATTACAGAGCATTAGTAAAATTACAATTTAACTGAGGTATCACTTATAGATACTACGTGTCGGCATTATTCAGCTGAGTGATCCCTTTAATGCATGTCTTGTCTTAAGACGTACCTACTTGCATATTAATCTTGCAAATGGATGTATTGTTGTATACCTGGATCTTTCATGTAAATTGGTTATCTATGTTTCGAGGAATAGAAGTATTACCTATTTTAAAGGCTTATCCTACTTACACTGGTATTTTCAATACACTTAACTATGGTTAAGTGGAGCAAGTCTCTTACATTTCGATGCAGTTTCGTGCAACGTGTTCACTGTTAAATTAACGAATGGCGGGAATTGACAAAAAAGTTTCTAATCACGCGCAGATATATTGAACCAACCAATTTCTTAGTCTTTTGGGATTTTAGGATAGGGATTCTGTTGCGCGACCAAACTGAAATAAAAGTCGCGTAAAACTACTCGTGACCAGTGTTGCCAACTTGATCGTATCACAAACAATAAAAATTGAGCATTTTTTTGAAAATTCTATTGCTTGTACCAATATTATACCAAAAAATATGTATAAAAAAAAATTTGGTCCCGTGATACCACTTTTTTTGTTTTTAACGCGCTCCATCGTAGACCTCATTGTCACTGACCATCAGGAGAACATATGGGCAAGTGTAAACCAACAATAATTAAAAAAAATATATATTTTTAAGTATTAAGAACGCTAAAACGACACTTAAACCAACACCGTAACAGTAATGAATAGTAATTGTTACTCATTGTTTTCTTAAATTTTGTTTTGCTTTCCGGGTGTTAGCTGTAAAATACCAAATAGCAATCATTTTTTCAACGGTTGTCTAAGAAAAGCCCTCAGAAAATACGAATCCGTGACGAATGCGTGCGAGGCGTAGCGTAAGGTGACGTCGATGTTACATTTTAGCGTCAATAACGCCTACTGAATAGAAACGAAACAGCTGCGTACAACATAATGATACAATAATGACTTGTTATTCTGCTAAATCTATTGTTAAAAACACCTTTTTATTTATACATTTTAACCATTTTTAATAAGCCATACGATGCGGTATTATAAGCTTGAAATGTTTGTATGTTCTGTATATGTGTCTGTGTATGTACATATATATATATGACATCATGGTTCCCGAAAGAATGAAACAAATTTGAATTCGTTTTTGATTAGTCGAGAGTATTTTGTTTAATCAAAATTGGTTCAGCCGTTTCAAAATGATCTATTGTTTTGTCAACTGCGGTAAAAACTCTATGATTTCGATTTTGGTGAGAGATTTTGATTTTCGAACTTCTGGTATGAGAAAGTTGTGAAAGGAGTTTTTTTTTTAAATAAAGAGTGATGAGACGATCAGGACATGTGCCTGATGGTAAGCAATATGCCTGACACATAACAGCACAGTGACACGCAGCTATTGGAACATGAAGAGTCCAAATCGTTACCTAGCACTGCACTGCGCTCGTCACCCAGAGATCTAAGATCTTATATCTCTAAGCTCTGTAATTTTTCTGGAAACATTGCCCTTCAAACCGGAACACAGTAATTTTTGCACATTATTTCTTGGCGGTAGAATAACTGACAAAGGTGTGGTACTTCCCCATGCGGACTCTGCCAAGACTCCTACCACTACAAGTAATAGTAAGGTATCTAAACTGAATAAATGAGCCATCATAACCACGGCCATCACGATTTTCATACTTTTGATCTCGATGCAACCAACAAAACTGCCAGCGTTAGAATTATACAGCAATTTAGGTGAAATTCTCGCGATGACAGCTAAAATAACAGTGACGACTCTGAAATGTGACCGCGTATTGTATGCGACAGATTTGTAATCATAAACTTTTGGATGATTTAAACAACTAGATTTGTGTTGGAGATCCACAATTGAATTTATGTATTTTGATATTTTATGTTTTAAGAGATATTCTCATATTTCTGATATTCTTTACACAAGCATTTGCTAAAATAAGAATTCAGAGAGTAGGTAAACTGAAAAAAATTATTGTTTTTTAGTAATTTTCATAAAAAAATTACGACCATTTTTTTACGTTTCACAGCACCCTAAAAGACGTCAAATTGCTTGTTTTAATTTTTGGAGTGTCAGCCATGAAACAATGTCACTGTTTTGAACTACGAACAGTTCGATAGAAAAATATAACTAACGTATAAATGTTTTCGAAAGTTTTAAGTGTAAATTTAAGTATAAGTCGAAAAGTTAAAAGTTTAAATAAATTGTTTATTTTAAAATCGAAATGAGCTTGCATTTGATGTAAAGCAATGATGTAGTCTCAGACAGAGCGCGCTAGTAAAGCAAGAACGTATTTACTCTTGGTGTTGAAGGGATCCGGATTGTATTTTTCAGAAAACACCGCAAAGGAGTGGAATGTTTTTGCTGCATTCCACTCCTTTGTACCCACTTAAACGTAATTCTGCTGTGTCCACTCTTAAATTATGTAAAAATATGTTACCTCTGTTTTGTCAAAAATAAAGGGCATTATTTAAAATGGATAGTATACTTCTGTGTCAAAACTTACAAGTATATATGTTGGTACGTAGGTATAAAGCGCTTTTTCAACTCAAATGAATCAACAGCGTAATCTAGTGCTTAATGAAATCAAGCCGTAAATTACATATTGTCAATTTTATCGTAAAAGTTTCCCTTAAAAAAAAAGACATTCGCTTCTTATGATAATTTTAGTATTTTTGAAAATTCACCTTTAACCTATCAATACTGGCTAAGAACAGCAAAAACAAGGAACAGTAGAAAGTCGAGCCTCACCAATAACATAAGAGTATCCATCAAGAGTGAGCACACATTTCCTGGGCGCCCCCGACGTGGACCGATGCCTGTGTGTCCGTGGAGCTGCCCCCAACGCCCTGCCACCTCCAGGGTCGCTGTGGCACTTGTGCACCAACTCCTTGTCGTTTGCCACCGCCTTGCCGTCGACAGACCCTTGCCTGCTGCCTTCCAGCAGAGCTTTACCACGCCGCATCATCACATCATACGATACCTCTCACTGTCACTCATCAAACGTCACTGCACTATACGTCACTTACGACAATTCTATGACAACCTCAACACTGATACGTCACACTTCACTAGTGAATATAGCCTATAGTAAATATAACAGTCACAAAAAACAATACATCTTCGAGTGTCACAGAGATTCGTCAAAATCCAGATGTTACACCTGAGATCCTCTCACGATACGGATATCTACGTCACTCAGCATCCTCAATTTATCACCCAGTTATTTTGAAAAGTAATTCGGGCACGATACGTGATCGCACTGATCAATCACTCGAAAAAATTCAGATATGTTTACGTTTTCCACACAGTGTTTTGATATGCTTCAGCCCGAGATCATAAATCGGTTGTGAGGTTTAGGCATTTTCATTGCCGCGTCGGTCTTGAACTAATAAATTGGAGATTATTAGTTACCGTTTTATTCAAAGCTTTAGATTAGAGTAGGAACATTATGATAAGTCCGGTTGCTGTTGAATTGTCTTAATTTGTGCACCTATTTAGTGAGAACTATTACTCACCAGTGATATACTACGCAAATGCTTTCAATATTCAGCTGAACAAAATATAGTTTAATCCTTTTAATCTGTCTGAAGCTGGAAAATTTCTAACTACTAGCAGTGAGGCTCAAATTTCGTAGTTATCTCAGATCCGCTAGAAACGTTTTGTTTGTTGAGTTCTCAACAAAGTACCGAAAATTTTGCCTTGAGCAGTGCTAAATACGCCTAATTACGAGTAACTTTTCAGTAGTGTCTTTGTTAATGTTAATTAGTATTGTCTTGATGATATTCGGTTTATTTAATCAATCTAAATTTAGAACATTCCAAGCTATAAACTATTTATGTGTAGAATAATATTGGAGCTAGGATGTGCTAATATTAGTATAATTTACTTTGATGAAAGGATAAAAACTATGAATTGAATATCTTTGAGATACGCCACATAGGTAAGCGCCATTTGATACATAAATATGGTCGCGTCTAAAATCAATCAACTGACAGATACGGTGAAAGGAGATACGAGTACATACTTATAAATCAAATACATTTAAACCACATTTTTTAACTAATTAAATTGAAAAGTTTGAATGATAATAACATATATTTCAAGACTCTGTACTTGAAAATTTTTCGAACATTTTTCGTCAATCAACCACTTACTAGAATTTAATAACCGGCTCAATTACAAGTACCTACTTACTATCAATACGATGCCAAGTATCTCATACCACGTATCGTATTGAATCATTAAGCCATATAAGTTTGTTGCGGCAATTTTTTACGTTTCAAGTAAACTTGAGCTGATAGTATGGAATTTTATATCAATTACCTAATAAATATAACGCTGAGATCATGTACGTGACCGGTGTGTTGGTTTTTTACAGATCGTAATTTACCCGAGTGTGGCCCGGCTGTAATGACTGTTTGGTTGTTTGACTTTACGCAAGTGGGAACACGGAAATCTATTTTGAAACTGCGGCGACCGTTGTTTTTCCGCCATGGTAACGCACGGGGAGCCCATAAACCGTTGCGTCATTGCTCACGCCTGGGGGTGGTGGTCCCCCTACTTGTAAACAGATTGTGACGCTGTCCTCGGACTATGTCAAAATAGACCAACAGGTGGTCTCCTCTCCGATTCAAACACGTGACCGACGAAGGAATGAAAATTTCAAAAATTCTAAATTTTAAATTCCCGGGTAAATTTTACCGTTTATGATCAACAGTCAACATTCACGGACGGAGGTGCGCTCGGAGCGGTTTAGTGCGACATGACGCGACGGCGCAACCGTACCGCGTGGAAGCCTGCGCGCGACTGTCGTCTGTGCCACATGCTCTATCCGCTACAGGTAGCCGCTGATTAGTGTACCAAGTTCCAAATTCGAAATCCCCGGGATATTGAGCAATTTCTTTTTCTAAATACGGCAATTCGTTCGTAATCTAGTTTCGCTTTCGGCCAGTGTCACTTGATTTAATTGAGCCAGTTGCACTTGGTTCAATAAATCAGCTGTTTATCGACTGTCAAAGGTACGATACGTATTGCATGGTTCGTTACCTTTTGTTGTTATGTTTATTTTTCCTTTTGTGGCTGTTATAACTCGTGGGTGATTAATCATACAACTGAAACGGAACATTCAATAAAAGTATTCCAGCTCACGCATGACAAAGCAAAGCTTTGTGCCAGAAGTGTAAAAAGATGAAAGCGTATTATGGATCCTACAAAAATATGGCACGCCCTTTCGGATATGGAAAAAGGTTGTATATTTGTACATCCAATGGGTCCATCTGTGTGCTATAATCTTGAGAATATGTTTTATAATACCAGTTAAGAAGTCATTATTTCCATTAGCTTGTGAAACAAAATGAAATGCACTTGCACTTAAAGTAGTTTATGCTTATGAATGTTAATTATTCATGTGTTGGTTTCAAATTAAATGCATGTAATCGATTCGCTCTCGATTTAAAGACTTCAAAATTATAACTATCGGGAAATACCGACAAAGGCGAAGCATTCCACAGCCTAGACGTTCTTATCACAAATGTAGAGTCTCTTTGTTCGAGTCTTTGGTACTTCAACCATGAAACGATGTCACTTTTTCGAGTTACGAGTTTTTCGAGTTACGAGTTTCGAGCAGTCCAATATAAAAAGGGCAAGGTTGAAATGAGATCATGCTGATCAGTCGCACACTCTCCAAAATGTAATAACATAGCCTTTTTTTAATTCAGATATCTGTATCCATAACTTAAGTTAATACCTGTAAAACAATCAAACAAAAATAATCTACTACAAACTTATCAATAAAATAAAATTTAAACTTATTTAAAAAAAAATGTAACTGATAATAAAACGACAACCCAGCAATTTTTTTGGCGATATTCAAGACTGAAAGAAGAAGTCTTTCTCGCACAAGGGTTATTGTTTCGGCTAATCTCTGAAACGGTTGGGCAGATTTTATCACATTAGTAGTAAAAAAAAATACACTCAAGAGGTTATCCGGAAAATAAGGAAAGTAAAGGAGTAAAAACATTTTAATAAGTATGTGGTCACTCTCTTAGATTTGAAACTGACTCAGACGTGTAAATTGTATATTTATAAATAAAATTGGTTTTCACTTTAGTTTTGAAAATACTACTAATATTACAGATGTGAAAATTTGGATATTTAACGCTCTATCACATCAACAGGCTTGAACTAATCCCGTTATAAATATTACTATTTTTGATCGACTTTAAATAAAGTTCACTTCGGTTCAATATGTTTGGTGTGTTGTTGCGCGATAGGTAGCTCCGCCAATTGTAAATCGATTTTGAAGGTTTTTCTTTTGTGGAGGAAGTACATCATACTAGTTAAGATGTGGTTCCACATAAATATTGTAGAAATTGATTTGGAAGAGTTCTAAGCATCAAAAAAACTGAAACTTGTTCCAAAAACGCAAACGAAGAGATTTGGCTCCACGTTTGTGATAAGAACGTCTAGGTTGTGGAATGCGTTGCCTGAGTGAGTTTTCCCCGATGGTTACAATCTTGATGTCTTCAAATCGAGAGTGAATCGGTTTCTTCTATGTAGGCACGCTCCATCGTAGTTCGCATCATCGCCGAGATAGTGGTCAAGTGCGAACCTATTATAGTTAAAAAAACAACTTTCTGTAGTTTAACAGAATGACGTTATGATTGATAGATTTAAGAAAAAAAAAAGAAGTTTCTCGTTTCAATTGAAGTCGGTTTTTTTTGTTTTTTTGCAGAGAAAATTAAATTTTAATTAAATTTAAATAATTTTATTTTAATTCTAATTCTACTAAAATTATAAATGACAATGTTTAGATATACTAATATTATAAAGCTGAAGAGTTTGTTTGTTTGTTTGTTTGAACCGCTAGGATCTCGGGAAGTACTGGTCCGAATTGAATGATTATTTTTCTATTGGATAGTCTATTTATCGAGGAAGGCTTTAGGCTATAGAAAATAAATCTACTTGCAAGAATGTAACAAAATCGGGAAAAAATATTCCCCTTTTGAGAGTTTTCGTACGTTTCGTGCTTTGACATGACACATGACAGCATGTGTCAAAGATTGCGTCATTGAATTTCAGTAATCTGTGCATTGAATATAAACCTTTGCTAATTTTTTTTTTCTAAATCTGAGTTGGTACGACCAATTTCCGACAGGTGGCGTAGCAGGTAGCTGAAGAGGTTTTTTGTTTGAAATCGATATTCTCAGGAACGAGTGAACCGATTTCAGTCATTCTTTCACCGTTACGGGATCCCGATGAGTGCTATATAATATACCACGGGCAAAGCCGGGACGGGCATCTAGTGTTTAGATATTTGTAGCTCAATCACGTAGGAATGAAATTCGGCTGAAAAAACACATATACTATACACCTATGCTACTTTATATCCCGAGCAAATAACGGAAACTACGCAGAAATATTGACCATGATTACTGTTTATAGCTTAATTTACTGGCTTATGGAATAAGAACTGTATCACATAAGTAATGAAATACCCGTGCGAAGCTGCGACAGGTTACTAGTAAAAAATAAACTTTTAAAAACATTCTACTTATCACCTGTGAGCATTTTAAATACTCTTTCACAATAAAACTTATAGTACCTATTGTAAAAAATGGGGATGGTTTTTATCTTAAACTAGCAGCATTCCGCGGCTTTACTCGTTTAGTTCCTGATTGCGGAATTTTCCCGGGATAAAAATACCTTTTGTATTATAGCAGACAAGTACTTACCTAGTACATACCAAATTTCATACAAATTCCTTTAGTAGTATTTTTTTTAAAGAGTAATAAATATTCATACAAACTTTGGCATCAATCTTAGTAAGAAGTTAAAATTAATATTGGTGGACAATTCACACACAACACCAACTGACCCCAAACTAAGCAAAGCTTGTAGTTTGGCGGCTGATAAAGCTGATAAAATAGGTACTTATATAGTTTACTTCAAACATATATTTATTAAATATAGAAACACTCAGACACAGTACAAATATTTGAATTCGTCACACACATATTTGCACTGGATGGGAATCGAACTCACGACCCTCGGCTTCGCAGGCAGAGTGACTGCTCACTAAGCCACGAGGCCAGTCAGAAGTAAGGTTTGGTTAGTGACATTTAAATTTAGCTATACTTTTACTTACTTGCCCTTTTCTACATTAACGTTTAAGTAGAGTTCTTAATTGTTTGAATTTCTCTCGAATGAAAACACCAGTTTCCAATTTCCCAAACTTCAATTATACTCCAGTTGAAGCACTAATTACCAATTGACGTCATTAAGGGACCGCTTCAACAACAAAACTGATCTAAGTACCATCTTAAAGGATGAGTTTCACAGCCTTTAGATATTTTATTCCTGGCTGTTTTATTAACCCGTCACGCGCTTTATGTCAACAATCGTTGCTTAAGCGAAGCTCTCTACTGGAAGACGGATTGTGACATGTATTCGTCTTGAAACGTTATTATTATTATTAGCCTATACTGTCCCAATGCTGGGCAAAGGCCTCCCTACCCTCTCTCCATTTGATTCTATCTTGACTTAATATTTCCTAGTGTTTTGAATAGCCGTCAAGGTCATCCCGCCAGCGTTTCTTTGGCCTGCCGCATCGTCGTTTGCGATCGGGCTTCCACTGAGTAGTTATTTTGGCCCAGTGAGCATCCGACATGCGGCAGACATGTCCCATTTCAAATTAGCTGTTTTTGGGTCACATCGGCTATCTGAGTCCTGGAACGCAGTATGGTGTTTCTTATACGATCGGTTAGCTTTACGCCGAGAATACTACGTTCCATGGCTCGTTGGCAAACTGCGAGGTTGAACTTTTGATCTTTAGTCAAAGACCAAGTTTGCGCTCCGAACGTCAGAATGGGGAGAATGCACATGTCCATGAGCTTACGTTTAAGGATAAGTGGGGTGTCTCCCCTTCATGAGGTCTTTCATGGACCAATAGCTCTTCCAGGATTTTCAGTGCGACGGGTAATCTCCGCATTCTGTCTAGCCTGGAAAGACACTAATTGGCCCAAATACACGTAGCTGTGGATATATTCAATCTCCGTACATTCAATTGATATTTTGCGCTTTACGCTGTTGGTCATTATCTTGGTCTTTGACATGTTCATCTTCAGTCCAACCTCGGTGCTTGCTTTGCCTAGATCTTGTAGCATGTGACCCAATTCAAGAGCTGAGGCAGAGAAGAGAACGATATCATCTGCGAAGCGCAGGTTGGTAAGTCTTTTCTCACCGATGAGTAGACTTTTCTCTTCCCAGTCTGGTCCCAATTTGCGGAAAACTTGTTTTAAAGTAGCTGTTAATAGTTTTGGTGACAGCGGGTCGCCTTGTTTCACTCCTTTTTCTATATTGAAGGATGAACCTAAGGCGTTTTGTTTTATTGCGGCTGTACTATGGCGGTGTAAATTTTTTATAGTAGGTGAATGTAAGTTTTGTCAATTTTTTGATTTTCTAGTGCTTGGAAGATAGAGGGGTGGGTGATACTGTCAAATGCTTTGGAATAATCGACGAAAGCCAGGTAGAGAGGTAGTTAAATTCAGCATGTTTTTCTATTATTTGGTTAATGGAGTGTAGATGGTCGGTGGTAGAGAACCATTTGCGGAAAGCAGCTTGTTCTGTAGGTTGATGCTGGTCAAGTTTCGGTGCTATTCTGTTTTCAATGACTTTAATGAAGGCTTTATAGAGATGTGAAATTAAACTAATCGGTCGATAGTTTTCTATATTTGATTTATCTCCTTTTTTATGAATTAGAGTGATGTAAGCACAGATTTCTAAAACAAAAGGCAGATGGAACGTGTGGAACACAGATCCTTAGGTCCGGAAAGCAAATATCAAACGCCAAAGCAAATACAAACTCCAGTCAGTACGAAACTGACTTCCATCTCGTACGGGAGTCCCGTGTGATTTTATGTTTTGTTTAAGATTATGCCGTCTTGTGTCATCAAACATTGCAAACATTGTTCCCAAAAATAAAGAAAGGAAATTTCATTGGAAAGTTAGAATATTTTTACTGGTATTTATATAATTTAGACGATTTTATTTCGATTGATGAATAGAAACACAACACCTCAACGAAAATAGGTCAGTGTTGCTATACTAAATTGAAATTATTTTCCTGAAGTTAAGGTAAAATATAGATTCTAATTTTGTTTTGAAGATACTCGTAGACCAAATTATTGATGAACATTGTATAATTCAATTTTAAGCCCTATTTTTATAATCGTTATTTTTATTTAATGTGAATCGATGCCAAGAACAAATCCTCGCCGTTAGTAAAAATACTAATAGTGTTGATGAACGCTATAGTTATGAAACGAATAGATAAGAACAAATCCTCGCCGTTATAAAACGTCTCGTCTATGACCTGTGGATTCTAACTTGATCTGTGCAGTGCTGTTAGCATATATATTTTCAATAATACGAACATATTTCTTTCTTACTCCTTGTTGAATTAGAGCCTCCCAGAGCAGATTGTGTTTGATTGAGTCGAAAGCTTTATTGTAGTCGACAAATGCAATGTATAGGTCTTTCCCATACTCTTGAGATTTTCTATTAACTGTTTTAATACATGCATATGATAAATAGTTGAAAACCCTGCTCTAAAACCAGCTTGTTCAATGGGGTGTTCTTCATCTATAGTCCTTGATATTGTATTTAGGATCAGCTTTGAAAAAAAATTGTAAATGTTTAACATGAGGCTAATAGGTCTATAATTTTCAATTACGTTTCTGTCTCCTTTTTGTGGAGCAAGTTATTAACAAGAAATCCTTTGCATTATATATTATCGGTGTAATAATAAATTATTTTAAAATAATGTTTTATGCGTTTATTATACGTAAAAATTTCCAAAGCTTAAGACAACAATAGTGGGACTTTTTTCTTAAGACTGGGAACATTATACGCACACCAACGTGAGTAATTTGACAACGTCGGTGAGAGCTGTCACGCATACATTACTAATGACTGGCCTCACAGTGTCGTTCACGAAGGTTTCATCTGTTTAGAAATCTGTGGATGTAAGAATGACAAAATTGTTTATGTATAGTGCCAGTTTTTAAAATGGAATTGAAAAAAATTGTTAGGTGCGGAAGTAGGGTTCGCTCTCTCACTTTGAGAGCATCTGAAGTTATATCATCAGGGCCTGGGGATTTGCTATATTTCAGGCTCTGGAGCGCTTTGTGCACTTCGAAACCAGTAATTAGATCTACGTTTTCAGAGCAGTAGTATTCAGATGTGGTGCAGATGTGAAGTTATCAGCATACAATTTTTCATAAAATTTGGTGCAAATCTCGATAATTTTATTTTCGTCACCTTGTTTTGCTCCCATATTGTCTCCAAG
Organism: Ectropis grisescens; assembly: GCA_017562165.1. Classification (NCBI taxonomy): domain Eukaryota; kingdom Metazoa; phylum Arthropoda; class Insecta; order Lepidoptera; family Geometridae; genus Ectropis; species Ectropis grisescens. The sequence goes on from CM029770.1 coordinate 24,837,137, forward strand.
ACTTACAATAGAAGATTTGCCAGGCTGAATGCCTTGTTTAGCTATTTTCAAAGAAGTATTGTTATTTAGGGCAGTTTTTATTTATTTAGGGCAGTTTCTATTTATTCTTGAAACATTATAACATTGTTAATATAAAGCTGGATAAGTTTTTTGTTTAAACGTGATAATCTCAGGAACAACTGGACCGATTTCAAAAAATATTTCACAGTACTAAAATACAATGAAAACGTACACTACACTACAAACCTACCAACTACATACACTAAGCACACCTGAATTATCCACAAACCACTGTAGGTCTACAGATAATCAAGATGTTCAAGCCCACTACCAGTCGGAAGCGTACCCAGCATGCTGGCGGTATTACCACGCTGAATGGCAATGCTTATGCGTTGGGCCAAATAAACGCCAGCATTTTGGTCCTCTTTAAGTTTTCATCGAACTATTCCACGTTAGTATAAATAAATAGACCTGTTACTAACTAACTCGACACAAAACTGGTCAGTGACGGCTATGACTCTGCAGTTATAATTTTAGGCATTTGTGTCGTCAGAACAGGAAAACAGGTGATTTGAGTTATTTGTATACCAGGAAGGTTAAATAACTTATACTATTGATATAAAATGTTTAACAACCATTAGTGTTGTCTCAAGCAAACTAGATGGCGCCACTAGTAGCGCAAAACGCGCTATTGGGTTTTTCGTTAGAATCAGTTATTGTAAAACCCAATATATTTCTGAAATCCATATCGCTTCGTAGAGACTTCCTGACTGCACGGTAGTTGCTTCCACCCCGTTGGGACAATATACGCGAAGCCAAGGTAACACTGTTCTCATGTTCTGACGACAGGTGACACTTCGGTTGATACCTTAGCGAAACTATTTGGATGAAAGCCTGTCTGTACAACCTGCGATAGTTTGTGTATACGGAATCTATACTAATATTGTAAAACACTGAAGAGTTTGTTTGTTTTAACGCTAGGATCTCGGGCAGTACTGGTCTGAATTGAAACATTATTTTTCTATTGGATAGTCCATTTATCGAGGAAGGCTATAGGCTATAGAACATAACGCTACTGTTAATAGAAGCGGATCATGAATTAATAATGTAACAAAATCGGGAAAAAATATTTCTTTTTGAGAGTTTTCGTACGTTTCGTGCTTTGACATCACACATGATAGCATGTCTAAGATTGCGTCATTGAATATAAACCTTTGCCACAGATTACATACCTCACCTTTGCTCACACATTAAATACCTCTCTTTGCTAATCAAATTTGTTTCTAAATCTGAGTTGTTACGACCAATTCCCGACAGGTGGCGTAGCAGGTAGCTGAAGAGGTGTTTTGTTTGAAAGCGATATTCTCAGGAACGAATTAACCGATTTCAGTCATTCTTTCGCCGTTGGATATGTACGGGATCCTGATGAGTGCTATATGATGTACCACGGGCAAAGCCGGGGCGGACATCTAGTCTGTAATAAAGTCGGTATTACCAGTTCTCAGTTGTTCTCACTTTTGCATCCCACGCCGAAGATTCCTGCTACAAATTAATATTATAAAGTTAAATGTTTGGATGTATGTTGCTCAATCACGTCGGAACGTATGAACGGATCAGGTTGAAAATCAGAACACAGTCAGTTTGTATTAAGAAATATCACATAGTGAACATACTGTACAAAATTGGGAAAAAGTGGGTTGTAAAAATGTTGTAAGGAAAGCAATATTATTTAGTCTCAGGGCGTCTTACACTACGTTTACGGATTCGTGGTCTCCACTCCAGAACCTGCCTACCCCAACGGTTATCGGGTCTGCGACAGATATGACCGGCCCATTGCCCCCACATTTTGCTAATAGGACCACATAGTTTGGAATGTATTACAGTCCTGCACAGTATATATTTTATTGTTATAATTTGTGTTTATTATATTCTGTTTTGTGTGCTCATTGAATAAATAAATATATACGCTGAGCTATATCGGTAACTTTAGTTATCTGACGAATTGCTTCATTACGAATGCGATCCCTCAGAGAAACCCCAAACATAGTCCTTTCTATAGCTCGCTGATCGGCTTTGAGTTTTCGGACCATTGTCACTGTCCACATTTCAGCACCGTAGGTCATAACGCCTGGTACCCAAAATAGCAGAATAAGTATTAGTGATATACATTATACTTACGTTACTTTTACTGGATAAATATTTAGTTCTTCTGCGTATCAAAATATGTATGTATTTACAGTTATAGAAATATTAGGTATACCAGCTGGCTGGCTCCCATTATCCAAGGTTTGATTTAATTCATGCCTACATGGTTGTATGAAGAATGTCTAACAATATTTATTAATAATTACGTATGAGTAACGTGTAGGTTATTTCAAATGACACTTTAGTAAGTTTTTTTTCGCTCAATTTACTAAAACGGATTACTTTACTGTGAACAATGAAGGTGAAGAGGACAATTAAACCGATGTAAACGCACGACTGGCGTCACTCTGTTAATTGTGTAAAGAGAACTAATGGTGGGCCATTTCTTAATAACCACTTCTATCGACGTGTAAACAACTCATAAGACACGAACTATGAGGCTTTGTAGGCGTACGTTTGATGGAGAGGTAGAGGTTGATTTGGGCAAGGTATCAAAATATTTTTTGTAGTCAATAGGTAAATATATTACCTTTCTAACGTTTTCTTTACAGATGGATTCAGTACAGTGAATACTTACTTATAAAATATATGTCAAGACGTAAAAACAAAGGTAATTTCGGTGTAGCATGACGTAACTTGGTATTATTTCTAGCCACAGTGAAAGTTTACGTAGCCACTTTGATGTCACAATCAATTTTAATTGAACGTTTTTCTTAATTATGTTTAGTTGATCAATAAATTAATATATGTTTGGCTCCAGTTTTTTTTTTTTGTGTGTTTAATTGAAGTGTGTATCTCACAAATTAAAATAAATGAAACATAGTCAATTCATTCTAAAAATTAGATTTACAGCGACAATTCACCTCAGATACCTAAATTTATCAAATTATTTTGTAAGCAAAACATGTTATAAAATATGCATTTGTTACGAGCAGTTCGAATTTTTTAGACCGGGCAAATAGGTACACTTTTTTATTTTTTTACTGGAAATGCTTAATACGATTTTTTTTCAACTATAGAACAAATTTTGACTAATTAATTAACTTTACATGCCCTTAAAAGGATGCAGGCTGATTACGAATAACCCTGTACATAAAAGCCAATGGTTCTCACTCAGACTCTGAGATCTCGTTTGGGTTGTTGGGTAGTCACAGCAGACTAATTGACCGCTAGCTCTCCTCAGATGGACGCCGCCAGCGTCAGGCCGTGCTCGCGTGACGTCGCTTAACTCGCCCCACACCACCGGTAATTTGTTTTATTGTACAGAAGTTATGAAAACATTGCCTGTAGACATGCACAATAATATTATCAATGACTGTATCAATTGAATCACCTAGTAATTCTTTAAATTCATTGGTTTATGGATTATTCAAATGAGCTTAGTGTAAGTAGGTGTGTAGCGTTGTGTAGTTCTCATTGTATTTGAGTTTTAGTGATAACGGCTCTTCCCGTTTAATTTGTAATCACCGCACAATTTCACACTTTATAATATACCTACTGTGTGAACGTATAAGACCATGATAGGTTAAGTTAGATTGTAATCTAACGTCGTTATTATAATCGAACAGTTGTTTTTTAATTTTAAAGTGGCAAACATAGCACATTTAGTTTTCTACCGTCGACAAAATAATCTTATACCTTTAAACGAGCAATTCTTGTAAATATTTATGTATATATATATATATAATCTAAATCTCGGAAACAGCTCGAACGATTTTCATGAAATCATGTATACATGGGGGTTTCGGGGACGATAAATCGATCTAGCTAGGTTTTATTTTTTAAAAACATCATTTTATGCGCGTTTTTAGACAACGAAAAACTCCTACAATGTCATTAGAATACGATAACATATTTCGCCACTGTTCTTTAAGTCTAAATGGCTCAGACGGAATATGCTCGCCCTCGGAGTCATCAGGCCCCGGTTTGAATCCTGATGGTTACACTCGGGATTTTTCTTTTTGTTTTTGTTTTTCTGAAAAAATTTAAACTTAGAGCCTTTTATAAATATCTTATACTTAGAGCATTTAATTCCTATCAAAGTAGGTCTAAGTAAGTTATCACTACGTAACTCGTACCTGCCTAAATATCATTTAAAAAAACCGAGCAAAGCTCGGTCAACCAGGTACTATACTCCTAAACGAATGCAGCAATTTTAAAACGCTTTTTTCATTTTGGTTTGTCGCAATAGATCAATGTTTTATGATGCTAACTTAACGTATGTTTTGTTCTGTAAACTATGATCTTGAAAGTATTAACATTACTATAACTATCGCGATTTGAACACATAACTTTGACATTGTACGGGGCTAAAAAATATAGGTATATTTGAACTGCGTAATTTGTATGACATCTCTAGCATCTCTATCATCTTTAACATCTCTACTTCCATGACCAGTCATATTAAATGTTAAAGCGTCTGTCTGTTAAACTATCACGACATAGCTACTGAACCGATTTAAATGAAATTACAGGTAGATCGACAAGGGAACTGGGAAGGAACGTAAGCAAGAAAGCTTTTAACCCTTAACTTAATGCTGCATGGGGTTGCCAAATAGGCAATAAATATTGGTAAAACTTATTTTTAGGCTTGTGATTAAAAGCTAAAATTCATTGTTAAGTTCAGAGTCGGTTAGAAGAATTTACCCTTATATTGTATTTGGTGAAAATATAAAATTAGTAAGCTGCAGGTTACACAATGCAATGTTTCTTGAGATATTACAGAAAAACTAGATAAATAATCTCTGGATAACGAGCGCAGTACAGTGCTAGGGAGTGTTTTGGGAGTCTTGATGTTCAAATTTACTGTTGGTCATGTCGGGAGAACGGCGACTGCCGTTCAAATCCCACGCACACCACCGTCTTTCCGAAGGTATACGCGTAATGCGTGTAGTGTATAGTGGTAGGACTCTTGGCAGAGTCCGTCTGGGGAAGTACCACACCTTTGCCAGTTATTCTATCATCAAGCAGTAATGTACAAACATTACTGTGTTCCGGTTTGAAGGGCAATGTTTCCAGTGAAATTACAGGGCTTAAGAGATATAACATCTTAGATATCTGGGTAAAAAAAAAAAAAAAGATATCTGGGTGACGAGCGCAGTGCAGTGCTAGGTAATGATTTGGACTCTTCATGTTCCAATAGCTGCGTGTCACTGTGCTGTTATGTGGCAGGCATGTTGCTTACCATCAGGCACATGTCCTGCTCGTCTCGTCACTCTTTATTTAAAAAAAAATAGAAATATATAGAGGGTTGTAAAAAAGATGTACTATCTTTTTTACAACTCATGAAACAAAACTGGTATTTTTTGTAGGTGGGTGGTACTAAATAAGCGCATTTGTTTAAATATTTAATTTTGGACTCGCTTAATAGGTAACTGTTATTCATCTAAATATTATAAATGTGATACTTTGTGTGATTGTTCCTTTTTTAAAAGCAACCTTTTTCTGATGGTATCTGCTAAATAAATAATAATCTAGAATATACGTAGATACTGTTATTTCCACGGAAATAACAGTTATAAAAAAAATAGTCTATGTATATTCTAGATTATTATGTATTTATGTGCCAAATAACAACCAGATACCATCAGAAAAAGGTTGCTTTACATGTTTACAATATGAACCCTAATGATGAAAGTCATCAATTAAAACGATTCTCAAAGCTACACCATGCGTGTCCACTGTCCAAGAGTTTTGTGTAAAAAAAATGGTAGAAACATGGGAAATACCCTCGCCAAGTTTTATCTGAACGATAAAACAAATTGCTAGCGAGTTAAAGTGAGCGCGACACGCGAGCGTACGCCCGCTGCGGACGTCCGTATACCTACCCAACCTCTATCCATCTGACTTCTTTAAAATAAAACGTGTTAAATTAAACTTTCTGGAGAGAAAAATAAAGTTTATCCATTAACTGCGAGCTACAAAAGATACTTTTATGCAGATAAAACTCTGTGTTATCATGTTGTGCAGATACCCGTTTGCGATTTATTAATTTTCACAGACCATAGAGTCATAGACAAGATAGTAATTATTTTATGAGTGCGTTATACTTATTAGGCACATTTATTTTGGTCTATCAAATATTTTAAAAATTGTCAGTATGTTTGGGCGTGTTAATTGTTGTTGTATTATTTTTCACAAGAAAACCAAATCTGATGTTATTTTAGATTTATTAATATAATTATGGCTGTTTTTTCCATTTCATAAAAAACTAGATGCCCGACCCGGCGTTGCCCGTGGTACATTATATAGTACTCATCAGGATCCCGTACATATACAACGGTGAAAGAATGACTGAAATCGGTTCAGTCATTCCTGTGAATATCGCTTTCAAACAAAACACCTCTTCAGCTACCTGTTACGCCACCTGTCGGAAATTGGTACCAACACAGATTTAAAAAAAAAATTGATTAGCAAAGGTTTTATATTCAACAGGTATGTAATCTGTGATATTCAATGACGCAATCTTGACACATGCTGTCATGTGTCATGTCAAAGCACGAAACGTACGAAAACTCTCTAAATGGAATATTTTCCCCCGATTTTGTTACATTCTTGATTCATGTTCCGCTTCTATTAATAGTAGCGTTATTTTCTATAGCCTATAGCCTTCCTCGATAAATGGACTACCCAATAGAAAAATAATCTTTCAATCCGGACCAGTACTTCCCGAGATCCTAGCGTTCAAACAAACAAACAAACTCTTCAGCTTTATAATATTAGTGTAGATAATCATAAGATTGCATTTAAATATGACGGTAACTTCCGGGGCTTTTTTTAATTTAATTTATCAAGAATCATTAACTCAAACCCTTACTTTCCTATATCAAACTATAAATCGCAAGTAGTGCAATCATATTTTGAAATTGTCAGGAGTTGTGTATGATTTCAGCATATACGCAGGTTTTCTCCTGCATATATGAGATACCTTGAGAGTACATTTTACAGATGATGAAGAAGAGAGTGTATAACCTTATTAACAAAAGTGGTTGTGACTCTTTGCGTTGATGCCTGAATCTATTGTGTACATCGACGACTATTTTTTTATTCTGATCTGGTCATTTGGAAGAAAATTATGGATTCTTTTAGCTTGGGTATCAAATAAAATCAGAGGTTGTGAAAAGCTTTTAAGAGTAAAAAACATTTTTTGACACTTTTTCCTTGATTCTGTCAATTAATTAGTCTGATAAAGTTCAATGCCTAAGGTCTTATCAAATAAAACGCCAATTGTTGGTGTTTATTTTGATTAATCTGATAATATTGTACTCGTCTATACTAATATTATAAAGCTGAAGAGTTTGTTTGTTTGTTTGTTTGAACGCTAGGATCTCGGGAAGTGCTGGTCCCAATTTAAAGATTCTTTTTCTATTGGATAGTCCATTTATCGAACAAGGCTATAGGCTATAGAAAATAACGCTTCTATTAACAGAAGCGGAGCATGAATCAAGAATGTAACAAAATCGGGGAAAAATATTCCTTTTTTGAGAGTTTTCGTACGTTTCGTGCTTTGACATGACACGTGACAGCATGTGTCAAGATTGCGTCATTGAATATCACAGATTACATACCTCTTGGATATAAAACCTTTGCTAATGTCTGAGTTGATACGACCAATTTCCGACAGGTGGCGTAGCAGGTAGCTGAAGAGGTGTATTGTTTGAAAGCGATATTCTCAGGAATAACTGAACCGATTTCTAAAATTTGTTCACCGTTAGATATGTGCGGGATCTCGATGAGTGCTATATATGTTTCACGGGCGAAGCCGGGGCGGACATCTAGTTTAATATAGAGTAGGTACACCAAAAATTGTATATTCTATTTAGTTAGAAAACTCCAGCTTCAGAAAGCATAATTTCTCGTCCACTAGCAAATCTATTGATAAAAGTATTTTTTTAATATATTTATTTCCAAGTAGCCCTCACAAAGTAACACTCCTCAATTGTTCATCATCATCATCATCATCAGCCGCAAGACGTCCACTGCTGAACATAGGCCTCCCCCCTAGATTTCCACAACGATCGGTCCTGCGCAACCTGCAACCAGCGGTTTCCAGCGACCTTTGTGAGGTCATCTGTCCATCTAGTGGGAGGCCGTCCAACATGGCGTCTTCCGGTTCGTGGTCGCCACTCGAGAACCTTTCTTCCCCATCGGTTGTCAGTTCTGCGAGCGATGTGGCCTGCCCGTTGCCACTTCAGCTTGCTTACTCTTTGAGCTATGTCGGCCACTTTCGTTCTTTTGCGAATATCCTCATTACGGATTCTGTCGCGCAAAGAGACTCGAGCATAGCTCTCTCCATAGCTCGCTGTGTGACTTTGAGCTTCGTTATGAGGCCCACAGTTAAGTTAAAAAAAATTCGATTGTTAGTTAAAAAAAATCGATTGAGTAAATTGAGGATTAATTCCTTTCAATATGAACTCTTCGAACCTATGTTTGTAATTTTCACACCAAAACTACGAAACACCCTACCTGAAAATAAACTACTGTTACAGTGAAATTAAAGTTTGACCTGTCACATGTTTTAGGCATGGCGTTGTAAAAAAAGAGTTGTCGATTTAAACCAAATTCAAACATACTACCTCAAAAGAGAAGCGTCTCTTTTTTAACCGACGAAAAATGGAAAAGGTACTCAAGTCGACGTGTTTATTTTTTTATGCGTGTCCACGCATAACTTTTTCTTCGCTAGATGTGGTAGTGAGATCAGTATATTACACGTATTAGTAGGGTCAGCTTTTTAATTACTTCTCCACTTCACTTCTAGTTCTACTAGTTTCGTATTTATTAAAGTTAATGAATAAACATTTCATTTTGGCCAACTACTACTACAGAGAGTTCATTGCAGTTTAATTGCCACACTATTTTAAGCTCCGCAATCATTTTAGAAGTACAACGCCCGTCCTTGTACAGAAACTAGCGCTGAATCGTTGTCAAGAAAATGTAAGCAAACTGTCAGACCCAACACAAACCATCTGCCTTCAAGTGGCGCCAGAAGTTTGGCGGTGGAACTAAAAAGCTTTTTCACTTACCAATGGTATAGGTGGCGCCATCTATCTGGAAGGTGGCACTCTTGCACTTCTTGAAAAGTTTCCCGCTTACAACTTGGCGCGTAGCACTGCCGTGCGTTGCTGGATTCGAAGCGATTTCCCTCCTCACGACATGAGTGGCGCTAGTATCGAATCTATTCCTCAACTCCTCAAACGATAGATCTGTGGAAAACTCGGACGATAGGTCCGGAGTTTTGTCTCGCCGTTGCACTTGCCCGCAAAGTCGACCCTGACTCGACTCGGCCGCTTTTTTATCCATTTTGATTGATCACTTGCACTCACTGTTTCACTTGTTTTCACTTACTTGTGTCATTGTTTTTAGTTCAGTCTAACTCACTGAGATTGTATTAGATTTATTAGAACTGAAATGTCAAAGAAAATATGAACGTAACTATACAAAGTAAAAAAGGCGAGTAAATTGCATTGCTTTAAAAATTATACATGACTTTATTTATTATTTAGGCAATTTTGTGCGAACATTACACGATTCCATTGATGCAAATGTGAAAATGGAATTGAAAACTAAAAAATCCATTACATTTCACTGACCAAAATAAATATCTATTCTGATAATGATTAATGATTTAGAACGTTTTTTTTTCTATCAAGATAAAGTATTAAGATTGATGGTAGCACTTAGCTCCTTTTTCGTTTATTTTATCTACTTTTGTTTCTGTACATTTAGTGTTTAGTTTTATACGTATAAGATATAGGTAGTTAGCCACTAGCCATAATCGTAACCATTCTTACATGTAAGTTGTCATTTAATTTCTACAATTTCTGAATTATTAGCTTGTTAATTTTGAAATAGGTAGGAACAACTCAATACGGTATTTGACAATGTTGAAAATATAGCATAAATTATGATAATCTTATTAGGTAACACATTAAATAAACATATTTCACTCTATTTTCGGAGATATAGTGTGTATTTTTTGTGAAATACGCCAATGAAAATTGAAAAAATACTGATTTTTTTTCTTCGACGTAAACGCACTGCTAAGGATGGCAACGCTGTTGACATCACACGCCAGTAAATATGCCATCTATGGCAAACGGTTTCTTTGAGAACAGTGATTTATTTACTGGCATGTGACGTCACGCGCGTCACATGACCAGACACAGCGTTTTTGGCGGGCTTTTCGAACTCTATACTTTAAACGATTATTTTTAATGTAAAAACAGTGGCTCTTGCGGAAATATTCATGTGGTATGTATATTATGTAATCATAAATCATTTAAGCGGTTTTAAAAATTTAGTGAAATACCGTATTATTAATTTATTTTCATCTTACGTATTTTCTATGAAATTTTATTCCATATTTCTTATTTTAAACATTAATTTGGAAGTGGAATATTTGGTAATCAACATCGATTAAACTTACGTTAATTCAACTTTATTTCGTAGTCTACGAGTAATATAAGTTATATAATAAACTTTAAAAAATTGACTTTTATTGAAAGGTTACCTATGAAAACAAAAAAAACTAATAGAAAAACACGTTTTTTATTTTGTTAATGTTATTAATATTTTGAATGGGTTTTTAATCAATCACAGAAGACATGATATTTCAACATAAAATCAGCCGGTAATTAGAAAGTAGAAACAAAACTTTACATTTATTGAAATTACCTGTTCCGCCCGAATCTGATAAATTCGTAATCATACCACACCAAGCAAAAAAAAAATACAGTAAAGAAAAAACAAAACACTGCTAATGACAGCTTCAATTTTATCTCACAAGTAAACCGTCTCCAACCCTTAATGTATCACAGAAAAAATTAAAAAACACGTTTCGGTACGCGTAGTATGGTAATTCGAGTCAATTGAAAAAGGGACGCACGTGCGCTCCACTCCAGCCGCGGTATTTGTGGAAACGGAACGACACGCGCACTCTGCACTCTTTAATTTGATGTGTAGAGTTGAGAAAAATCGAATGAAAAGAAGCGTAATTATAATACTTCACAGAGAGTTCACATTTTATGTTTCTCTGTATAGTAGAAATAGCATCGTAGTTCTGAAATTAAGACTGTTACAATGACAGAAAATCAAAACTAGGCATTTAATTATCAACTTTATTCACGATATCTACAAATTGTATTGGAACTAGTTTTATTTAATTACCCTTTTTTGTTTTATTTATGTCCGCGTTTGAACATCGTATCATTTGATGGTAAGTGATGGCGTGGTTGCAGGTGGTACACGCTGACTTACAAGTTGCCTATTCACTGTGACCTTGAAAAGTTCTAGATCATTTATCTTAGAAAATAACAAAGCCGCCAATTTTTTTCATTCTTTAGTAACTAGGAAGTAAAGTTCAAATCGCTTCGCACAATTTTTAAAATATCGACAATGTAGAGACGATGCGTGATGCGATGCGTCTATAACTTTAAATATTACAACTAGTATCCTGCTAAATAAATATCAAAAACGTGAAACGTTTCCCATTTGAAGTAAAATTTAATTTATACACAGAAATATAACCAGAGTTTCTATAGAAAATTAATTTGATATTTTTCATTAAATTACCTAGCATATTCACAGTGGAGATTATCAACAGGTAGAGTTAGGAAACTTTGGGACTCTTGCGAGTGTATTGTCGTAATATTTAAGTCATCTTTTTTACTTATCACTAATCAAGTGATCTTATCCAAAAAACCAGGTATTGAGATTTTGAAAAAGGTTAGCTCAAAGATGTTATTTTCACATCTCTACATGTTTTGACAGTAAGAAAAACAGCTTGATAGTAATTTATTGCATCTCAGTCTTAAATAATTCACTGTTTTAGCGTTGATTTTGTACCGTTATTTACAAACTTGTGTGACTTTAATAGAATTTACTGCAGAACAGAATGTTTCAAAAACGGTTAACTGTTGTTGTGATAATGAATGAAACTTTTACGGGCTGGAGATTCATAAATTTACCGTAGCAGCTCCGTAGTTTTCCGCGTCTACCGTTTATATACATTTTTTTCTAAGCCATTGGTCGTAGGTTCAATTACGAGTACAACTACGCTAAAACAGTGAATTATACAAGCCTAACATTTATGTCATGAATATATTTTATTCTGTGTCTCGATGTTTCTATGTTTCACATCTGTTATTTGTCATGTATTATGTCAACTACATGGCTTCCACATCACAAGCTTTGCTTAGTTTAAGACAAAATGGTGTTATCTTAATAAGTATCAACCAATATTTTAATAAGGCTGTCAATTTATCACAGAAATATTAGATACATTTTGTCTCCATACACACGTCAATGCGTTTATATTGAATTAATATTTTTATTTGACGATGTTTTGAGGTGTTGAGAAGAGTTTTTGACCTAATATCACCGTCAGAATTTTCCGACGGCACATCCCGACGGCGCTAAAATTTCATGATCAAATCCTACGAAACTAGAAATGTGTAACTGGACGATTCTCCCAGTCATTACCACCACGGATTTAAATTGCCTTCCCCAGAGAGTTTTTTCGACCAGCAACAGCGCCTGTGTGCAGTCATTATTTTTATTTTTATTTTTTTATTTTACTAAGTTAGGGAATCTTACAGCTCATGTTGCAGATGTTCATACGCTACGACTATCGCATACTATCAGGTGTACCATGTATTTATTTTCACTCATCCCATAAAAAAAAAACATATGGCGCTCTAAAATAAAATAAATGTAACTTAAAAACTCAATAAACCCGACTGCATAAAAAGTAAACCAAACCACGTATTTGCATAGTATAAAAACTGAAAATAAAAAAACAAGCAGTTAGATTTCTGGTGGTCTAGAATTCTATGTATTGCAGAAAATAAAATATATTCTAGTAAAGGAGCATAACAACTGAACAGTCGGGATCCATTATTATTTTACAGCCAATCTAATTGTCCAATGGATTCCATTGCAACCCCCCACCTTCAACTTGCACTCAGTTGGACAGCTTACAATTGCCGGTATATTGCTGAATCTTATTATTTTATACCCTTCTATCATCCTACATAGGTATCTTGGTGTATCATATATATTATGATCCATAAATTTTGTTCACGGGCCTTCTATCTATAACTAAACAATCGATTTCATTTACTGAAAAGCCAAAATCCTGAACTGACTTTTGTTATACAATAATATAGGGAGCATTTTAGTGTGATGGACTCTTCGAGAAGCTTGTCACTTACCATCAAGCTAATTTTTAGCTCATCTCACTCCATCGATAACCGATTGCCTGATAACCGAGTGCCGAAATGACAAATTACAATGACTCACGCTTTTCATGTACATTACACAAATTTATTTTTCAATGGCCTCTTTTCACAAATATTTTTCTCGCTAAAAAACGATATCAAGCAAAATTCGAGCACAGCGTCTGTTAAAATACAGCAAATGATGAAAAATTACCGCCTTCTCAGTCTTTGATGGTAATCAAAGAGCCACGACTGACGTTTCTAGTCCTCGTCTGATAACAAAGCCTCTGATAGATGGAGGCTTGTAGAAAATCGATACAGTTTCAAACGTTTTTATTCAAATTCTTTTGAGCTAAGACACTGTGTTGGCTTCTAATCAAAGACTTGGAATAAAAATACTTCATCAAACATTTTTTTTAACACCATCTGACCCCGAACTAAGCAAAGCTTGTAATATGTTCGTAACTTGTGCTTTATAATTTCACTAGTGCGTCACGTGGCTTTACCCGCGCAGTTCTCATTTCTGTTATTTTCCCGGAATAAAAAGTAGCCCTTGTGATATTCCAAATTATCTGTATAATCTAACCGTATTCCAAATTTTAACATAATCTGTTCAAAAGTCCGACGTGATTGAGCAAAAAACATCCAAATTTTGGCATATTGCGTAATATTAAAAGGATTTGTTACCATGAATATCCTGAACGATTTATATCAACTGTCTAGCTTCCGTAGTAGTTGTTATAGTAGCAAGTAAGTTAAAACAGTAAGACAAAGCATTACAATTTTTGTTCTTGTATGTAAGTCATGTTAAGTAAACTTTCAATCAACAAATCGTTGTGTGTAACACAAAACGATGTGATTTTTAAAACAATTCTATTTGCATAAAATCCACGGAAGTATTCTTAAATGCTTATAACTAATAGGGTATCATTTTGTTCCAAATTTATGCCGCCGTATGTCATAAGTGGGTCTAGTAATAATTTGCGTTTCACAAACATTTCAGCTAATGAAAGTGATAGGTCCAGATATCAGCTTACCACATGCCACGTTCCAGCTCCACGAATCAAATATCTTTATCATGTAATAACCAATTCCCCAGGTTTGTTTTGTGGCTTCCAGTCTGCCACAACCTGGTCCCAAAACATGAATACGAAATGCCCTCAAACTGCGAAGAAAACCGCTTGTTTGACTTCGTACGAACACGCAAATGGGTAACGTCATGCGATGCTTGGCAACGAATACTAGTTCAGAGTATTACTATATTTGGACAGATTGTATTTAGAACCATATGCCCCACTTAATAGAGTGTTTATTGACAAAATTTAAGCGAGACAGTAATAACTAATTATTATGGAGCTTAGTAAAGGCATTCAGTTTCAGTAAGTACTCTATGTGTTATTCCAGACCATTATCTATCTATGTACCAAATTTCACCCAAATTCCTTCAGTAGTTTTTGCATGAAATAGTGACAAACATCCATCCGTCTCTACATTCTTGAAAACTTTCGCGTTTATAATATTACTAGGATGTGGACAAGTTGTAATTTGAACCATATGGCTCGTATTATAGAGTTTTTATTTATCAAAATAAGATACTATAATAACTAACTACAGAGCTCATAATTGCGCACTACGTGGCATTCAAATCGCATAGAATACAACTTTGAGAACTTCGATTGAAATTGAAGTGTACTTGTAGTGGTACCCTATACATAAGCCTATTTTAGATTTCATCTTTTATCTAATTTCTTTTTTCATTTGTAATTTTATCTGTAACTTCAACAAAATTACTCTGTTTAGAAGTGAGCCTGAAACCCACGACACAGGATAACCTAGTGTGGGTTTCAGTGAACACCAGTTTTTCCCAGGGAAAATCTATTACAGATACCACTAGCCCCCCGGGAGCCAGTGGTTATGTGGGGCTCTCCGTCACTTAAGTGACGGCCTACCCACTAAAACCCCTGGGCTATCACACCAGCGCGCAAAGTGATCGAGACTACTGGCACGCTTCCGCACTCCTCCGCAGCCCCGACTATGCTGGCCCAATTTAGACCCCTCTTGAGGGGCAACCTAGAAGTTGAAATTGTATGTTGTTCTTGTTTAGTTATAACTTCTTGGTGTAACAAGATCGAAATGTAAGCTTTTGAATAATAAATTACTATTACTTATTACTTCAATGTAAAGTTTAAAAGAATTAAAAATTAAGTACGTTACCTAAAACTATGATTCCCCAAACCGAGGTGTGCATAATAAATACCCATGTTATTTGTAATATAATTCGTATGATGTCGCGTCACCGTGATTTTCTCAACCAATAATAGCTCAATACGGCCAAACAAATTATCACTACAATTTTAGATTTTAAGTAATTTTTGCCATTAAATTTTTTTCATTTAGTAGTGTGAGTAGCTGTGGATTGGTAAATCTTAGCGTACATTGATTTAGTTAAATGTTTGTTTATTGAATCACGTTTGGGACTGAAACGAGATTTGGCACGTAAATACCTCTTACAATAAATTACTAGACAAAAGTGCTTTAAATCCATCGACTAAATTATGCAAGAAATGTAAATTACATTGTACTAGCGTTTGAGACGTGTCACACGCCATTAAATCGAGACAAATGCACAAGATGTCAGCTTTCAGCCAGACACGATGCTACGTCATATTCTGTATTATAGTCAAATATGTATTGTAAAGTTCATACGAAAGGTCATACGCATAAATTGTTATTTTACACATCGATATAAGCTATTTGATGTGCCATCCCAAACTTCAGGCGCACGGAATTATGTCATTGTTGGGAAGAGTGAGCTCACTTTTTCCATTCTAGTCGGTTGCAGGAAGCGGTGAACCCGGACGTTTTTACCTATCACCATTCGTTGTCAACAACCGAAATAAGTGAACCACAGCATATCTCGCCGCTAGCGGTTCTAGAGGTCAAGTAGATTGGTCCTGTGTAAACCAATCGCGACACACACAGTTTATTAGCGATTTCAAGATGTTCAGGGCACATCCATTGGTTTATGTCGATTACGATGATGATATTTTTGTAGTGGTAGGACTTTTGGCAAAGACCGCCTGGGGAAGTACCACACCTTTGGCAGTTATTCTACCGCCAAGCAGTAATGTGCAAACATAACTGTGTTCCGGTTTGAAGGGCAATGTATCCAGATTACATTTATTTACAGGGCTTAGAGATATAACATCTTAGATCTCTGGGTGACGAGCGCAGTGCAGTGCTAGGTAATGATTTGGACTCTTCATGTTCCAATAGTAGCGTGCCAATGTGATGTTATGTGGCAGGCGTGTTGCTTACCATCAAGCACATGTCCTGCTCGTCTCAATACTCTTTATTAAAAAAAAATTTTTTTTTCAATGTTTTGTTCCCCTCATTTTACAATAGCCAGGAATTTTTTCATGATATAGTACTATCATCGTTCGCGAAAAATCAAGTTCAAGTCAGTTTAAATGATTGGTCATTTTATCATTCGACCGTTAAATATATTTATGGTTTTGTGGTATTCTAAAAAACTTTGGAATATGTTTCCTAAGTGGATATTCCCTGATGTATATAATCCTTGATACTAACCAACCAAAACTTGTTTTTGACAGTTTACGCATTAAAAAAAACTGATTTATGATTCCTGGTTGTCTTCAAATCTAGAATGAATTGGTTTCTTCTAGGTCAGCGCGTTCCATGATCGACCGCATCATCGCTTTACATCAAGTGAGATAGCGGCCCAGTGGAACTCTATAAAAATGTAGCATACCTACCTACATTATTCTTCTTAATTTTTTCAAAGATCCCGGTGAAATCTTATAACGTCAGATGCCGTTAGTTCAGTAAATACTGCCCCGGTTTCCGTAAGCTCCCTAAGGTCTGCTTATTGGATCAAATCCAAATACAGTTTTACGCGTTGGTATTTTTAGTCAAATAAAAGGTGTATAATATTGACGGTAAAAATATTTTTTTATGAAGTACAATGTTCCGTTAATTGGTTAAGTATGCCATGAAATTTAATGTTCTTACTGCTGGGGAATTAAGGTCATACATAATCTATTGCGCTGATCCAGTGCAGGTTGGTGCAGTTATAAGATATTTTATCTCAAAGTCCTATAATTTATTTGGAACATTGCATTTCAAACCGGAACACAATGATGTTTTCACATTACTGCTTGGCGGTAGAATGACTGGCAAAGGTGTGATACCCAAAGCGGACTCTGCGAAGAGTCCTAAAAATACCAAACGTTGTATTAGTATTACAAGAACAAAATTAAAAATTTTGATTAACCCCCGACTACCTCGGATTTGTTATCTGTACAGCATTCTACTAGTCAAGGCCTTTCATTTGATACCCATATTAAGGGAGTTGTGAAAAAAGAAACGTGTTTCGCCATTTTGTGGTAGCGGCCATCTTGGATTTGAAATTTGTCCTAGTGCAAAGTATTCTACTAGTCAAGCCCTTTACGCAGTCGAACCACGTGGCCTGGAGGTTTCGTTTGATACCCATATTGTGGTAGTAGTGAAAAAAATAATATGATTCGCCATTTTGTGGTGGCGGCCATCGTGGATTTGAAATTTGTTACAGTTCATAGTATTTTACTAGTAAAGCCCTTTTATTTTGTACCCATATTGAGGTAGGACCTACCTTTTTCACAACCTACCTGGTATAAAAATATTAATATTTTTATATTTATATTTTAAATATTAACTAAAAATATTTTATCCGCCATTTTGTGGTGGCGGCCATCTTGAATCGATATTAACCAAACATCATAGCTAAGAACATCCGCACGAATATTAACCTAAATTAATAAAATAACCGAATATAAATAAAAAGCGCATCGAAATCGGCCAATTCGTTTCTCTACGGTGCCACAGACAGACACCCTGACAGACAGACATCGACGTCAAACTTACTCGTATAACACCCCTTTTTTGATCGGGGTTTAAAAAATGTAATTCACCATTCCGTGGTGGCGGCCATCTTGGATTTGAAATTAGTCATCATAATGTATAGTATTTTACTAACCAAGCCCTTTCACGCATGTCGATGGAGGTTATGAAAAAAAATTTGGCAGTCATAGAAACTGTCGATAGAAATAAAAACTCAGAATTTGATAGCTTAATTTGGAAATTACGCGGGGCGTGGCCATGGTCATGGCCACGCCCCATGTAGATGATATAAGTACAATTTGTTTGCTCTGGAACCTGGCTGTCTTATGCAACAGTTTATTTATATTTACCTACTACGTAGTTGGTTTCAAGTTTACGTATAATTGGTTTCATAAAAAAAGTGTTTAATCAAGTCGTGATTTTAATCTTAATTTTAAATTGAAATTGTTTTTATTTTGGCGAAAATTAAATCTATTTTTTTCATCATAATCGCCGTTAAAATACTGTTTTCGCAGAGCGAACATAGATGGCGTTGTACGTCGTTAAAACACGTATCAAGTTTCCGTTCGGTTTAAGATGGTCATCACAAGCGACAGTTCTCCCAGTTGAGTAACAATGGATGTTACTATGCCTCACTTGATGTAAAATCGAATTTTTGAATTTGTTAGCCTTTTAGCTAACAATTTAATTGTAAAGTTTCTTTATTATTATTGTTTACATGTAGCATGTATCACGTAATACGGTTGTGATTTGTTTGTGTGGGAACTTGGGAACTAACTTCTTTATATTGTAATCGATGGAAGCAGGTCATATTAATAATATGATATTATTAGACAAGAGAACGAGCTCGGCGGCAAGATGCCTGTGAATCCTGCCTCGGAAAGGGTTCAAGAATAGTAATGCGAAAACTAACTTCTAGACCTCTACTAACCGTGTTAGAAATCAATACAGTACAAGAACAAAATTAAAATTTTGATTAATCCCCGACTACTTCGGATTCGTTATTGTATTTGATATTGTACAACATTCTGCTAGTCAATCCCTTTCATTTGATACACATATTAAGGGAGTTGTGATATTTGTATAATATAAAGTTTGACGTCGACGTCTGTCTGTCTGTCTTTGGCACCGTAGAGCTCAAACGAATAAGCTGATTTCGATGCGGTTTTTTTATTTGAAGGTTAATATCCGTGCATATGTTCTTAGCTGTGTTTGGTTAATATCGATTCAAGATGGCCGTCTCCACAAAATGGCGGACAAAATATTTCTTCACAACCTTCCTCAATATGGATTTCAAATAAAAGGGCTTTAATTCCGTGGCTTCAATAGTAGAATACTTTGCACTATAACAAATTTCAAATCCAATGTGGCCGCCACCACAAAATGACGAATTATATTACTTTTCACTTCTACCTCAATATATGTATCAAACAAAAGGCTTGACTAGTAAAATACTTTGCACTATAACAAATTTCAAATCCAAGATGGGCGCCACCACAAAATGGCGAAATATTTTTCTTTTTTTCACAACTCTCTTAATATGGGTATCAAATAAAAGGGCTTGACTAGTAGAATGTTGTACAGATAACAAATCCGAGGTAGTCGGGGATTTTTCAAAATTTAAAATTTGGGCTTTGTCAAAATTTAAATGGTATTTGCCAATACCATTTATATCTATACTAAAAAAATATTTAAGTAATGACTACTATTGACTACACCAGTTACAATTGGACTGATGCCTGACATAATAATAAATGTTTTTTTTATATGTGTTGACATATAGGATATGTAAGTGTAGAAATAATTGAATATGTTGCCTTTACAGCATTTTAACTGTAAAAAAGTAAAAGAAAATAATTGTAATGTAAATGTCTTGGATTGTTATTTTTATTTTCAAGTTTCATTGATAAAAACTTGTCGGCGCGTATCAGAAAATGGTAACACCAAGAAGTGACGATATGTGACGTGACAGGACTTGTCAATTGAGGGACGTCAGCGCACCACGTTTGCGACGAATCGCTATAATTTTGTTATATTTTAATTTACCTTTGTAACCCACACGCCGTATGAAATTATGTTTACTGATAAAGGCCTTCCTGCGCCTTTATCAGAAGTGGGATAGAACCAACTACAAGTCGAAGTGAACCAAACAAATCTCACCCACTACCGCTGAAAAACTTTTGGGTAGCATGGAAACATTACTTCCCTGAGTTCCAGGAGCGCTACAAGGTTCGGATGTCAATGATTGATATAAAGTGATAGTGCAAAGTAAAGATCTTCAAGAAGTGAACTTACCCTTGGCATTCACGGAGGCGCTGAAATGTCGCGCGGCTGCGTGTTTTACTAAACAGAACTTAAACCAAAACACATGGATATCGGATCAAGAGATTTTAATTGCAAAATTTTCCAAATCTACATGTATTCAGAATTACTTCGACCAAATGCTACGTTTACGAGTTGAACCTAAGGCAACAGCAACGGAATTCGCTCTGCTTGAAAGTTTGAAGAGACTATTATAATTTTATCTCCACTGTGTAAATTTGCCATAAGTTGCACACATGAACCGCAACGAGGCAAACTCTTCTATTCTGAATTCTCTGCGGAGGATACTACATAAACGACATCTGGATGGCGAACGACAAGAATGTAAAACGAGCATATTCAATGAAATGATTTACTATTGTGGCACTATTGCGGATTGTTAGGGCATATTGTAGCCAAACGTAGAAGACAACGTGATGAGATTGGCACGAAGTTGTAAGATACATGTGGTGTCCATTGCGTACTACAGAGGAAACTACCAATGTGACCTGCTATGTATGCGGTCACGCCGGGTACGTAGCGACTATTTTTTTACAGTCAAGAAGAACTGTGGCAGTCCAGCGATTAAGAATATTCATCAGTGCGAACACCGCCTTTCTAGGCACCTTGCAGACATCATTGGGTGAGAGTATTTTTTCTGTTAGATAGCGGATCACCGTGTTTTCTTTTGAAAGTGATTTGTGAACAGTTTGCGAGTACTATACTGCGCGTAAAAGTCTCTGTTATTTGGCGGTGCAGTTATACACTGCGCGACTCAAATCTAAACTAAAGTTGTGAATGAAAAGCTTCCAGTTAATTTAAGTTTTCACGTTGTTTCCGATAGGGTTATATTTTATTTCAAAGCCATAATAGTCGGTAGAGATATTTTATAGCAAAGGCTTTGTATTAAAATTAACAACGACAAAATGTATGCTCTATTAGACGAAAGAAAGTAATTCTATTTACAGTTTAAAGTGATACGAACCGAACCGAACGATTGTGGGAGCGTTATATCCACTAACGAAACTAACAGGACTCAAAAATATTATGCATTCACACGTCACAATCGGTACTAACTATTTTTGATCCGTCTCTATTAGAAGAGTCGTATACAGAGGCTACGGAACCTGAAGTGATTATTTTGCAAAAGGTAAATGACGTATACTTCATGTTATCAAGTATTACTGCCGTTGATCGTCGGAGGTCGAGTCACGCTACTCCTACAAGCTGGAGACGTTAGTAGTTTAGTAGTAGTAGTAGTCGTCGGCATTTTTAAGTTCTTACGGAATGTAATTCTTCAAATTCAATTTATAAAAAAGATGTAACTCCTTACATACACAGGTAGTGTTATCTATTTAACAGGCGTATGAACATCGTTTATTGTAAAGGTCGACGAATGGTACAAACAGACGTAACCAGCTTCTCGCGTAATTATCTTCTTGAATTAAAGGTTAATTCATAAAGAAAGTTACGTTAAACTTCATCAGGGTTGACTCTCCGTTGAACAAAAGCGAGACAGCGATATTTGAGACCTTTTATTAAAGTCGGTTAATAATTATTTTCCTGAATCGGTAGAACAAACATATTATTTTGTCAGGGACGGCATCATACCTATTCAGAAAACAATCATTCGTAACCAGGCAGATTTTTTGGTTGCTACTAGTTGCATGGTCTCTAATTTGGATGCTAATTAATCAGATTCATAATTTGATACTACATTAAGGACAAAACCTTAGATAATCTCTACAAGAAATACTGGTTTCCTGAGATACGAAATTAAATTAGGTAGGGCTGGTCTGGTCGGGAGAGCGGCGACTGTGGTTCCGGAGGCCCCGGGTTCGGACCGCACGCGCCACTGTCTTTTCTAGGGCGTGTGCGTGATGCCGCTGACTTGAAGCGGTAAGGTAGTGAGGAGACCGACGTGCGCCTGGAGTTTTTCGAGGTTATTTGTCATCCGCCATCCCGCGCTGCGCGGGCGTGGTGGAGTGTGGCCTTGACGCTCTCCTTGCTGAAGGGAGGGGGAGGACCTGAGTCCCAGCGGTGGGAACATTAGTGGGCTGTTTAAGCAGATATGTCAAAATGCACGCGTAAGTTCATTGAATCTTGTATTATTTGGAAAACACCAAAACGTCCGTAAGTAGCTCAACCCGTTCAGCTTTATTCAACCTACAACCGTTAGGTGTGTCTAAATCTTGATTTGGTGCAAGTAAATGCATCAGCGAACATCAAATAGGTAAGCAAATCTGATATTAAACGATTTTATTAAAGCCGTGGAAAACAAAACGATTTTCAAAGGGGGTTTTTGATTTTAAAAACAGCTAACGGAATCAAACGAAACGGACAAGAAAATCAAAAGGTCCTTTTTTTATTACGTCAATATTCAATTACCTAGATAGTTCTCATCGAAAGTTATGTTATGCAAGCTAATAAAAAAAAATGCGTCCAGGACCTTATGGGCACGGACACTTGGTTGAAAGCACCGCTAATCTTCTGAACCCGTGACTATGACCGAGTCGGCGTCAAAAAAAGATGATGCAACTCAAAGAGATGACTTACTTACACTTAACGATAACAGTGACACCTCGACCGCGTGTTCGGTCTACTTTGACTATGTCCGCCGGGTCTAGTACTATTACTGCTCAGTTACATACTCTCAGTGCACGCCCTGAGACATGGGAAGTACAGTATAAGATTGAAATTTTTGATGATTAAGATGATGATGTTAGGTGTTAAGCTGTATCTGTCCTTGATTGCTCAGTAATTGCCCAGATTCACGACCCAGTTCAGATGTTGAGTTCTAGTAGTCTATCCTGGTCGACAGTGTCATCCGGGC
Source organism: Ectropis grisescens (assembly GCA_017562165.1). Lineage (NCBI taxonomy): Eukaryota > Metazoa > Arthropoda > Insecta > Lepidoptera > Geometridae > Ectropis > Ectropis grisescens. The sequence goes on from CM029770.1 coordinate 24,860,531, forward strand.
TACACCTGCTAGGGCTAGCTGAAGGGATGCACTTGGTCGGTCCAGATGTGAAGTCGATCCTGATCGGACAGTGTCGTCCGGGCCATATCCGTATTGTCCGTATGGATTGGTTGAAGGGATGCACTCGTTCGGTTCAGATGGTGTGAAGTCGATCCTGGTCGGAAAGTGTCGTCCGGGCCATATCTGAATAGATTGGTTGAAGGGATGCTCTTGTCCGGTACAGATGATGTGTTGTGGAGCCTGGTCGGACAGTGTCGTCCGGGCCATATCCGTATGGATTGGTTGAAGGGATGCACTCGTCCGGTACAAATGGTGTGAAGTCGATCCTGGTCGGAAAGTGTCGTCCGGGCCATATCTGAATAGATTGGTTGAAGGGATGCTCTTGTCCGGTACAGATGATGTGTTGTCGATCCTGGTCGGATAGTGTCGTCCGGGCCATATCCATATGGATTGGTTGAAGGGATGCTCTAGTCCGGTCCAGATGATGTGTTTGTCGATCCTGGCTGCACAGTGTCGTCCGGACCACAGCCGCAAGGGGTGGTAGTAGGTATGCACTCGTCCAGTCCAGATGTAAATTTGATTGAATAGACAGTACTGTGCGACATCTGAACTTTGGTGAGCTTTCTAGTGTGGTGCCAAGGTTAACATGAACAGCTTTATATCTATCTGAAGATTGACGTGTAAATTGTACATTTATCAATAAAGAACTTTAACTTTGACTTTGATGATGTTGACAATGTGGTTTACATTTTTGACGACAGTAAGTTATGGTATCAGGATGAACGAGCGAGTGTCTTACTGATTGGACAATGTTTATTTCAGAAAATCATTAACGCCCGAGGACGGTCCAATTGAAAAAAACTGTTTTAGCCGATATTTTGGAAACTATATATTTTGTCGTTTGTCAGATTACAGAGTTAAATTCTACGAGTAATTTTACTGCCTAAAAGGCTTCTTATCAAATTTGGTCGAGTGTCTAAATTTCATTTTAAATAAGTTTTAAATGAACGAAGTTGGGTTTTAGGGATTCGTACACAAATTTTAAAATATACGTTATGTCTGTCCATCCGTGTCGGCGCGTATCAGAAAATGGTAACACCAAGAAGTGACGATATGTGACGTCACTAGCGAAGCGTCGTGTCTATGGTAGCGAGGCGGGCATTTTTCTTCCATTCCGACAGGACTTGTCAATTGAGGGCCGTCAGCGCACCACGTTTGCGACGAATCGCTATAATTTTGTTATATTTTAATTTACCTTTGTAACCCACACGCCGTATGAAATTATGTTTACTGATAAAGGCCTTCCTGCGCCTTTAAACTTATTAATATTGAAATATTTATTATAATTTTGTATATGTGTCAATGAATGTATAAAACATTATATAATGTACCGTACAACGATTTTGTCAAAAATTATGTGTGTGTTATCTACGAAATAAATAATATTATATTCTATTCCACTACTATGTATCTTGTATGAGACGATCTTCTTAGCATTCCATGGATTCACCGTGTGGGTGCCGGGTCCATCGTGTGGCAGAGAGAGAAAATAAATAACATGATAATATACGTAACAAACAATAAACATTACTTTGATAGTGATATAAATAACAGTAATGTACGGAAAAGGAATATGCCAAAAATATAATTATTTAATAAGTTAAAATAATACTGGACATTAATATAAATCTTTGTAGTACTGCGTGTATTCATTATTTTGATGATTTGTTATTTTCACTATTACAAAGGCTCTTTATAGCTACATCTAATTAACAACGTCCAATTATAGCTGATCGAGTTTTTGTTGACATTCTTTTTTGGTATAATTTTATTATGTACACAAATATTTTATATTTATAATTGTAAAGGACTTACCAATATTAAGGTCGTTGCTACTTTAAATTTAGTCTGTTTTTATGTTTTTTATTAAGAGCGTAAAGAGTTTATCTATCTATTTACCAAGTGTTCATCTGAATTAATGGTTCGAATAAATGAATTGTATTGAAAAAGGTAAAAAAAATCTTTACTGCAGTTCTAGATCAAGACTCCCGAGTTGTTACGGAGAAGATTATAAACCAATTTCCTGAGACGTCGTTTGCCTCGCTCTGTAAAATTATGGAAAATACAAATTGCTCATAGACTCCTGGACGAAGCGACGTCTGCAAGGTACAGACGAAATAGATTATAATTAATTTATAAAAAAACTTACTATAAAAATTGGTAGTCATAGGAACTGCCGATAGAAGTGAAATTTATACTTATATAACTTGATAGCTTATTTTGGAAACTACGGAAACCGGAGGGCGTCGCTATGAGAATGGCCATCTAGAAATGCGTCAGGATTTCTAGACGACCAATGGGAAATGCTGACGCATTTCTAGATGGCCAATGGTCCCGAGCTTGCCCGAAGGTTTCTTACCTTATCATTGCCGAGTGTGACGCTAAAATTCAATTCAAAACCCATGAAAAATCTTAGTATGAAAACTAACGTGGTTACTACACATTTTAAAGAAATACACGGGTAACTCACGTTTAATACAGTCAGTCCAGTCCGACTCAAGTTTCGATCGCGACCGGCGATCTTTTTCAACGAGAGTGCGCGCGCGGGTTTGCAGCTCGTTTAGCACTGTCTTAGTTTGAGTCGGACTGGACTGACTATATTAAACGTGAATTACCCGTGTATTTATTTAAAACATGAACAATATGTATGAGCCACGTCAAAAGTAGTTTTCAGTTCAAAAACATCGTGCCATAATGATTGTTCCCAGCAAGCTCTTCATAGTTTCTTCCAAGTCGATCGATATCGTTCTTGCCCCCGTTATTTTTCCGGGATGAAAAATACTTACTACTTATCTGTTCTTATGTGTATCTATTTCCAGATTTCAGCTCGATCCGTTCATACACTATGACGTGATTGAGCAACAAACATCGAATTGTCCAAACATTCATACATTTACATTTATAATATGTGTAGGATAGGATTTGGTCCAACTTGAAAAATAGATAAGTATTTGTACAAATGATATTATTTTATGCGAATATCCGAGTGAAATCAGTGAAACCGATAAATATGAATGTTATGAGAAACAGGTAAAATATATATTTTTTTCAAAACAAATGAACCGGCGACATTTCAACAAACAGGCACAATCAATGAGCTAACGTTAGTCAGAAATGCAGTCTGTCTTCTAATGATTTTAGTCGCAAGTCATATTTTTTAGGGTTCCGTAGCCAAATGGCAAAATACGGGACCCTTATAGATTCGTCATGTCTGTTTGTCGGTCTGTCCATCCGTATGTCACAGCCACTTTTCTCCGAAACTATAAGAACTACATTATTGAAATTTGGTAAATAGATGTAGGTATTCTGTGAACCGGATTAAGATTTTCATACGAAAAATAGAAAAACAATAAATTTTGGGGATATCTCATACTAAGAACTGAAAGTCAAAATATTTTTCCCAACAAAACCAGGTTTATCTATGGATAGGTCTTCGAAAATGATATTGAGGTTTCTAACATTTTTTTTTCTAATTTGAATAGTTTGCGCGAGACACTTCTCCAAAGTGGTAAATTTTTTGTAACCTGTAACTTCTAAAATAAGACAATGACAAAACTAAAAAAAATGTGTGATGTACATTACCATGTAAACTTTCAAAGAAAATTGGTTTGAATGAGATCTAGTAGGTAAGTAGTTTTATTTTAATACGTCATAACTATTGTTAAAACATTGATTAAAGTAACAACGAACTACAAGAACTTTTATATTATGTTACTTTCTGTTACAGAAGCCTTCATGGGCGAGTCCGACTCGCACTTGACCACTTTTATTAAATATATGATTCCTGCGATTTAACAATTTTACCCGGCAATTTATTTTTGCTACATACGAGTCACACAAATTAATCATAACAATTAATTGCTGCACCCCGCGAGTTTAAATAGCCCAAATAGTTGGCGTTCCCGTTATTTCCCTATAAAATATTACCTTATGTGCTATTCCAGGGTATATTTTGTGTTCCAAATTTCAAACCAATCCGTTCATCCCTTCCGATGTGAATGAGCATCAAATATTCAAACCTTCCCATAGTATTAATAGGATACAAAAAGTACCACATGCGCTAATCCAGGTAGTGTAGGTACTCACAACTTATTAAATTCAATTAGTATCAGTTCAGCCATTACATAGATACGTGAAAATAAACATACACAATTACAAAGCCGCAAACATGATGACTAACATTCCTACATTTTTTTATATTATCTCAACACACATAGGTACAGACAGAAAACCCTCCCTTGAACAAGTAAGACGAATAGTGAGATAAAAGTCAAGTAAACGTAACTAATGAAATAACAAATGGCTTTCCCGAAAGAAATTTGGAGCAAAAACTGCTGGAAAATAAAAGTTGAAAAGTCAGCTCTGAAATGAGATGGCTAAAGTGATTTTTGTTCAGTTGGAGGGTGCTTATAACGCTGTTCTAGAAGCCGAGCGTGTAATCTAAACATTTATATCAATATATTAAAGCTCAATAATCAACAAATTTATTTGTAAATATGTTTAAAAAGTCAATATAAATGTCAAATTAAATCTTTTACTTTTAAATAAGTATATCGCGATTTGAAGTAATTTAAAACATTACAAACTAAATATCACGTAATTAAAAGACATTTATATCGCGACGAAGTCCTGTACCTGTTTTCTTAAAAGGTTTTTAGACTCGTGCCTATACTTTTTGGGAAGCTAGAAGATTTGTAGTTAATTACATTTTAACTAACTACTTACAATTGTACTAATTCTTCAATATTTAAAAAAGATTTTAGCAGAAATAGAATTTGTTACAGCAATTTAATGACTATACCTTATATACTGAACTAATTATTGTAAATTTGATTGTCATCTTCCGAAAAATATTTGTGTGCCAACATAACGATAAGCTAGTTTAAAATTTGGTGACTTTTTATTTATTACGTGTTTGTAATTTATTATAGTATAAAAATCTTTATTTTTATTAAAAGTATCACATAGTCATCATTTGTATCCGATCTTTTTTTAAATCATCATGATGACAACAAAGAGTTTGCATCCTATTTACCCATGCAAAGAAACGTCGAAAAATGATCATAAGATTTTTCAGACCATTTTGGTCCTTAACGCAGTAGTAATATAATTCAATTGAAAAAAACTAAAGCTCTGCAAGAACTATTCTTACTATGGGTCACTTTTCAACCAGTTATTTATTAGGTTACTCAGAAAAGTAACAGTACCGAATAACGATAAGAGAGTTTCAGTTGTTCCAGATATTTTTACCTTTGTATAAACCTCAGTGGCTTAGTGACAAGCACGTATGATTTCAAAATTGCGAAGTTATGGGTTCGAATCCTGCCTGAGTATTTTGATCGTGCTAAAACGGACATGATTGACGAGACGATCAGGACATGTGCCTGATGGTAAGCAACATGCCTGACACATAACAGCGGACATATCATCCAGATTTAACTAAGTGGGTTATGAACTTCATTAATGAATAGAAATACCTTTTTTTACATTTTTCTCAAGTCCTATGACACGTTTATGCCTTAGTGATAATTAAATAGAGATACACATTTCTGCGTGATCTTAAAATACACAAAAAATCTATTTGAGTACCAACAAAAACTTTCACAATACAAAAACACGCCTCTAAATTAACGACGGAGACCTACTGAGCACAAAGTCAAACAATGACTCTGATTGATTATGTTTGTGGTGAAACTGAAGATTTAGAAATACGAGAGTTCAGCTACATGGTACAGATAAACACAGGCGAACATTTGAAAATTCACGGGTTTTTGACCGCGTCGCTTTGAGAACCGGCGCCGTTTTGTGGAACTTGTTTGAAAACCTATATAAGACATTGGGATGCCGCAAATACGACTAGCCGTGAAGTTCTCCAATGTGAAAATTTATAATAATATATTATAAATCTATATACTTATTATGAAAACTGAACTTTGAATATTTAGTGCGCAGTATGTATTTTGTTAACAGTTGTTGAGCAGATAAGACAAACAACCTGTATCAATACGCAACAAAATTAATATGAAATAAATAATAATTGATAGATAGATATATTCTTTATTGACACACCAAACAAAATTAAACACAGAAAAAAAAGAACGTGACCTGAACAATTGAACTTGTTTGTAACGTTCAATTATTATAACTATCGGGTTTTTGTTGGATACACTTTGGAGAGTGTGCGACTGATTTGCTTGATCTGATACTACCTTACCCTTTTTTCTATCGGAATGCTCGTAGCTCGAAAAAGCAACATCGTTTCATGGTTGATGCTCCAAAGACACGAACAAAGAGATTTGACTCTACTTTTGTGATAAGAACGTCTAGGCTGTGGAATACGTTGCCTGAGTGGGTTTTCCCCGATGGTTACAATCGATGTGTCTTCAAATCGAGAGTGAATCGGTTTCTTCTAGGTAAACACGCTCCATCGTAGACCGCATCGTCGCTTAACATCAAGCGAGATGGCGGTCAAGTGTAAACCTATAAAAGTTATAAAAAAAAACTAAGCCTTACAAAATATAAATACTCATAATATAAACAATACAATAGTTTCTCTCTTTTCAGTAATAATAAAAAAAGGTATTTTGACGTTACTTACAATCACATATGTAGGTACATTACTGAAGCTGATTGTAATGAATGTTTTATTGAACATACTGGTGATAGACGAAAGCCTGGTGAAGCTCGAAGTCAACTTATCATGGTCATAGCTGAGCTGCCAAACTTTTCAGCCCTTGCTGTCTGAACCATTGTAGACAACAAGGGCTGCAATGAAGATCAAGCTTGAATACCAAAAACGTAGCTAAGCATACCTACCATGTGACCATGTTACCTAATTGCGCACGTACATATTGTTGACAAAGTCATGTACCTAACTCATACATTATGAGTAATTTAAATAAAAGCGGCGTAATCATATTATTATTTTTTTTGCAAATTTCACGAAAAATTATAATCTGAAATTACTAAAAGCCACACTATATCACGCAAAAAAAAGTTAAGTAAAGTTTTGTTTATTTATTTTGACAATTTACATCCACATTTGAAACTTTTTTACACTTGACCATTTCTGAAATAAACTTTTTTTTTATCAGACATCCTGTGTATAATAATGCATTTACAAAGGAAAGTGCCCAACGCCTAAAACTAGTAGGATCAAAGACGTTGAGCATAGCAAAAAAAACGAAATGTATGAGTAGGTAGTACGAGTAATTTCAAGGATCCAGTAAAACAATTGATTAAAAATACAAAAAAATTAAAGAGTGCCAGTTTAAAAGCGTTACTTACAAATAATGTATTTTGACTAGATGGAGAAAGTAATTATTGTACTATACTTCAGCTGAGTAATTACTGTTACTAAGGCTATAATTTATTTATTTAAGCCGTGATTTCACTACACCTGTTCTTCTTTTAGACAACCTGGATTCCAGCGTAAAAGATCTCATAACATTTTATATTCAAACAGACATCAGTGTCTTGTTTACGCTACCATATAAACAGCGAGCGCTCTACAAAGAATTTGAATTTAAATTGTACCCTTTTTCTACATAAAATTTTTAATTTAATGAATTTGCTTAACATTTTGAAAGTTTAAATTGTTGGATTCGAAGTTGGAGCATTTGTAAGTTTTAGTTGAAGTCATTATGGTTCGAGAATTATTCTGTAGTTGATGGGAGCATTAAAACTTAAGCAAGGTCAACGACTGACTGTTCTACGATTGGTTAAATTTAGTATTATTATGCGGTTTTCTAATTTTTATCTTAATTTGAGATGTCAATTACGAAAATTGTTAGACTCATGCTTTTTCTCTGCGCTCGTAACATGCTATTTAGAAAACATTAACTTTTTTACATTCTGATAAAAATACTATTTAACGAAACACCAAATAGCTTCAATATTTTATTTTTATGTCGCTAGCAGTGGCTGCGCTGTTCTGATTTCAGCACGAGCTGTTCATACATTGAGACGTGATTGAGCCACAAACTTCCGACGTTGTATGTATGATATTATTTGTGTTGCGGTAACTCATTTAACAATATTTATTGACGATATTATATAAGACTTGACATACATGTCTGTATCTATATTTCTAACAGAGCGAAGCTTTGGAACAGTTCAAAACTATTTTGGTATGAAAACTAACGTGGTTATTAATTTAAATACATTTTAAATGAATACACGGGTAACTCACGTGTAATACTAGACGATTGAGACATCTAACGAACACAAAGAGGTAAAATTGAGGTTAAACCAAGTTTTTTAATACGGCGATAGCGCTACATAAATAAATCTGGGGTTATTATTTCTATCAGAGTCTTATTTTAAACAAAGTTCCAGTTATAAATCACCCTACACTTCTTTATTTCTGTAGGTACTTCCACAAATATAGAAATACGTCTTTATAACCTTGCAGTGAACCAACGAATGTATTTGTGTATTTTTCAATGACTTCATTGAACCTTTTCTCAAGTATAAATGCACCAGACAATTAATGACTTATTTCAGCTGGTTCCAAATTTATTAATGTGTTTTGGTTTTACAAACCCAATGTTTTCCAAACTTTAATTAACCGGTTTCAATGTACTTTACCGATTAATCTTAATCACAAACAAATCTCGGTAAAGGTAATCAGTACGTCAATAGTGACGTATTTACGATTGGCGGAAACCGGATATTTGCGATTTGCGAGATGTGGCCGATGATTTAGGTAAATACGTGAAACAGAAGTTTCTGTTTTGTAGACGAGTTAAATTTATAAACTGGCTGGGATTAGTACACACAAAAATGTAGGTATCGAAGCGTTAGATACATGAGCGGAAAATACTACTCGCATACGGTTTTTTTTAATAATATTCACACACAACACCATCTGACCCCAAATTAAGCAAAGCTTGTACTTTGGCAGCCAGGTAGCTGATATAATATTGATACACTTGTAAATACATACGTATTATACATAGGACCACCCAGACACAGTACAAATATTTGAATTCATCACACAAATATTTTTAAATACAAACATTTAATTTTCAGATAATATGTTTCATCGAGTTAATCAATGAACACACTTACTTACTTCTTGTTCACAGACTACTGATTTACTTATACTTATGAAATTATATTTGATTTGTTTCTTTTCGCCTCTACTTTATCCGTTGCTGTAATAAAGTCTAAACCATAACATTTATCAAATACCACAGACAAGACATGGACAAAGTTAACGTCTGTCGACGAGAGGAAGCAGTAGGCGTCAGTGTGTGGATTCGCACGTAGTAAATAGATGATTTATTGATGGATCGGCATTCAATCTGTTTAAATGTTTTATTGAGATCCGGTTGGAGATCGTTGCCCGAACGAGAAATTAGTTAAATATCGAGAGAATTACCAAGTTTTTCGTATTAGTTATTCTGGTATTCCACTGAAAACGTTTTGTATATTCCAATATATAATAATAGGTAGGCATTGTTAAGATGATTAGGAGCGACAGGCTGTCATCAATCACTATTCTCCAAGTCTTTGTGACCAAGAAGTCAAAACGGGGTGAATTTTCTTTTCAAAGTAAAGTTTAAAACTTAAGCTTCTTCCTAAACCTTCACTACTGAGTAATTTTTTCAAGAAAGATGTACAAGTTTGTTTTTACTTTAACGCGGACGGAAAATATCGTGAAGAAGTCGACGTATAAAGTTCTTTAGAGAATATGTAGCGTATTCGAACCCGCACTTCGCCGGCTTTGACTTGATCCTTGTTAATTAAGCTTGTGAATAATAAGTGTCCCAGAAGTGGGATTTATAAAAACGGCTCTTTAAATACTCGCGCTAGGAACTACAAAATTTTCTCAATAAGTTTTACACTATGCTTAGCCTATCACCCATCTTATCATAAAATGGTAAAAAATGTAATCGCGTTGAGCATGCAAATGCCTTGAACCATTTTTGGTAAAAGCTTTTATCGTTTTTCTTGCAAGAGATAAACATTTTTTGTACAAAACCCCACCAATTACACGAATAATTGAAGTTATAAAAAACAATAGTACCACAAAGTCACCTTTACGACCGGGAGCTCAACTCTAATCCCATCGGGACAGCATGAATATTTTACACAGTTTAGTGAAGCACCGGGCCACTTGAATTGGGACACTTTTAGTCTGGGCTTAGCTGGGCTAGTATTACATTTTGAAACGGTAAGACCTTGATTAAATTGAGGTTTTTCTGTCGTTTTGTTCTAAGTATTTATGATCATGGAAATTTATGCTTACCAGGAAGTTTGTGAGTTTTTTATCAAACTGTACTTACTTAAAACCTTTGAACTGTTTGTACTTTTCGCTAAAGTTACATGTCGATACCTTAATTTGCAAAACGAATAACTCCATAGTAGCAATTTTCACAGGGGTCACACTAAATCACCACTAAAATCTATTGCGTAATTGGTATTTTCATTATTTTAAATGTTAATTAGTTAATAAGAAACACAATTTCCAAAGAGAGGCTTGTTGTTTTCTTTTGATGCATTTTTTTTATATTATGTATTTAGGGGCCTTGTGAAATTTGCTACTATGGAGTTATTCGTTTTGCAAATTAAGGTATCGATGTGTAAAATTTTAGAAATTTCAATGTTCTTTGATCAGTCTAACTTCGCTAATTATTTGGTTAAATATCTAATCACATTTCCAAGTTTTGTTTATTTCTGCCGTTTGTTTCAGAATGAGCTGCTGACACTTTCGTAATATGTGATAAAAATTGCAACTTTTCTGCGTTAATTTTTTTACAAACTTATCGTTTCCTACTTTTTGGCACGTCTCTCAATCTTTCAATGAATAATATGAATAATAGGGCCTTTGGGCTTTCTAAAGGCTCCACTAATCAAAATACTTTTGATAACATTATTATTTGGCTATAAGAAGACTGAAAATCCTTTGTAATTTTAATAAACTGTATTTAAGTAAGTTACTCGTCTTACAAGGCATAATTTAGTGAGTAGGTTGAAAGGTATTGTCTAATACCCTTGTAATACGAGAATGAACCTTCGGCGAGATTGTCCAAATTGCTATTGGATTGGGACTTGGGGACGGACGTTGAATTCTGTAGTTACCGGAGGATAGTGATTCGAAATAGGTTGTATTTGTAGATATTAGCTTGGACTCCAACAAAAGCGAAAAGAAAGAGACAAAGAAAGGAGATGCGTCGCTTGTTTATTTATACTTGGTTTAGCTTACCATAGCTAGCCGGTATTTTGCCCCTACTAAATTAGTCAACTATGGATGCATAGAGGTATGGGGGCAAAATATCACACCTTCGGCACTTATGCGCAGCCTTATATGTGGGGGGGGGGTCACCAGTAGAAATACAATAAATCGAGTAAAAAATACTTTACTAGTAGCGCCCCACGATTCTACCGGCGTAATTCCCATTCCAGTTGTTTTCCCGCGTTAAAACTGGTCTATGTACTATTAGATATTTTCATCATTCATCATTCAGACCCCCCTCATTCGAACCGCGCGCAAGCACTTATGTATGTGCATTGTGTAAACATTTCTATGTTGCGATTGCCCGGGCAATGCTTTAATGGAAATTACTAGATTAAGAGATAAATCATCTTATACACCCGGATGACGAGCGCAGTGCAGTGAAAAGCGGTGATTTGGAATCGTTTTGTTCCAATTGATGCGTGATATATGACATGATATTATGGGCATGATTGTTACTTCCCATTAGACGCATGTCTTGTTCGTCACGTCATTCTATTTTATAAAAAAAATATGTTAATCTTAGATCATATTATGCTTGCTTTAATTAGAGTGACAACGTAATAACTCAACATAAAAGATTCGCAAGCAACGAACAGTTAAACGTAGATGAGTTTTCTAAATGAAATCAAAATTTATCTACACTTATCGCACGCTAAGCGATTGATTTTGTTAGCTTGTTAAACTAAGACAGAACATATTTTATTTTTCACGTCAGGTTACCGAAATATCTTTGAACACACAAAATCTTTAATTATGTGTCAATATTCGTGACTTTCGTGATTTTGTGCAGTCAACTATTAATAGTAAAAATAAATAAGTGTAACAGAAATTGACGATACGGTATTCAAATAACGAAATTTTATTGATTGTTCAAGCACCCTCCAGCGAAATAGTCGTTCAGCGAACCTGAAATTGTGAGTGTTTTTGGTCGACTGAAGCTTCTAGAAATAGTTTTTATCGCACTGGCATATGAAAAAAAAACTGAAGTTACAAATACGAATACCTATGAGAGTTATATAAACGATGACTAGAGCAAAATGACCGTTTGCGGCGTGTTTTTAAAAATAAATATAACTACGTACTGTTATGCCCCGGCTTTTGAGGCTGTGATGCTTACCCAGCAACCCTGGATCAGCATCACGGACTTAGGACCGGAGAGTTGGGTTACGACACCGGTAGAATCGTCAGTCCGTCTTGAACCTCCGACCTGTACGGTTGCTTTTACGAGGGTGTTCTGTGCAACCCCTAAGTTATTTTATAAAGTTTAAATAAGTAAACGTAATAAACCCTTTCCTTATAATTCTGTCTTTTTTTTAAAAAGACTCTAAACTACCACCGCATAACAAATTGGTGGCAGCGGTGGGATCGAAATCCCAGTGCCGCAACCGCACCGACGGACTCATCTTCATCGAAACCGTTCCAGTCATCCAGTGCACAGTGCAGTGCTATAGTGCAGTGCAATCATAACCAAGTGCATCGAATCACATCCAGTTAGCCTGTGACCAGGCTACCATCCAGCATCGCCGCAATCGCCGCTACCAGCCGGAGGCCATCCCGTGTCCAGGCCTCCCTTGCAGCAGCTCCTTTGCAGCTCCCTGCAGCTTATCCACTTCATCACCAAGAAAAGCTAAATGGAGCATCACATCGCGCACCGCGCCGGAATGCAGCCGGCCGCTATAATCCTTATCGCCGCCTTCCTGTACCAGTGAGTCTTTGGTCATTGTTCTTAATTCTCATTAGGGTTGTCACTACAGTAAGACATTAATTACCACCTAACTTTACCTCATAAGTATACTCTAGTATGTCAAAACAGAAAAGGTAGACGAAAAGTTGTTATTAGATATACCATCCCCTAACGTCGAATTCGAGAAATCACCCTTAAGCGCAACCACTGTTGAGATGGACCTCAACACTCTGTTCAAATTTATAAAGCCATTTGATGGGACCCGTGAAAAATTAAACTCATTTATCGTCAACTGTTCCAATGCTTATGAGCTCGCCACGGAACCCCAAAAACCAGTCCTATTTAAGTATATAATCAGCCAGTTAAGTGGCAAAGCAGAGACCGCCTGCTCCATAAAAGAATTTAACTCATGGGAACAATTAAAGGACTTCCTTAAAACGCAATTTAGCGAAAGAAAACATTACGCACATCTATTGACAGAGCTCCAGGAAAGTAGTCAGGGTCCCAGTGACAATGTTAGTCAATTCGCTCTCAAGGTAGAAACGCTCCTGTCACAATTATTGATTGAAATTTCGTCATCCAATACAAAAATTAAGGAATTGCCCGGGCGCAGTGCTGCCATGGAGGACATTGCCCTCCACAGATTTCTGATGGGGTTGCACCCCCGTATTTCCAACATCGTCCGATGCCGTTCCCGAAGACATTAAACGAAGCTATAAATTTAGCGGTCTCGGAGGAACGGATACAACAAACGTTGTATAAAAACCAGAACCGAAGCCCAATAATAACCCAAATAGGTTCAATAATACAAACAGATCCAATTTTTCAAAACCCAACACCAACGCCACGAATTTTCATCCTAGACCGACTTACTCACAAGGCTCAAATGACACAAGGGCATTTTGCCGCTACTGTAAACTTCCCGGCCACGATATCTCAAATTGTCGCAAGAGAGTTTAACAATAATAGATTTAGAGTGCCTCAGGGCCCATCTACCAGCCAGAATTATAGACCACCGGCGCGCGTAAACATGATCAATCCCAATGAACCTGATGAAAACGACGATGTCGGCCAAGATGAAGTCGACCTCCTGGGAAAACCAGGATTTAAACGAATAAGCGTCTCGCCTCGGTGTCGCCCGAGACATAGCCATAAAGTCGACACCCACATACAAGCCAACCGACAGGGTAACCAGCCCCAAACTGACGGCTCTTACAAAATCCAAGCCAACCAACAGGGTAACCAGCCCCAAACTGACGGCTTTCACAAAATCCAGGCCAACCGACAGGGTAACCAGCCCCAAACTGACGGCTCTTACAAAATCCGAGCTAACCGACAGGGTAACCAGCCCCAAACTGACAGCTCTCACAAAATCCAAGCCAACCGACAGGGTAACCAGCCCCAAACTGACGGCTTCCACAAAATCCAAGCCAACCGACAGGGTAACCAGCCTCAAACTGACGGCTTCCACAAAATCTAAGCCAACCGACAGGGTAACCAGCCCCAAACTGACGGCTTCCACAAAACCCAAGCCAACCGACAGGGTAATCAGCCCCAAACTGACGGCTTCCACAAAATCCAAGCTAACCAACAGGGTAACCAGCCCCAAACTGACGGCTTCCACAAAACCCAAGCCAACCGACAGGGTAGCCAGCCCCAAACCGACGGCTTTTCCAATACCCAAATATTCGAAGTCAATCTAGACACAACCAAACGGCTCCTACCTCATGTAGTAGTAGACTCACAAGTATCTAACGTTCCCCTAAATCTCCTAGTTGACTCAGGGTCAGCTGTATGCTTACTAAAGCAAACCTGTATCCACAATGTCCAAAAACTAGCCAAGGAACCTATCAAACTCAAGGGTATAGACCCTGGCGACGAGCCAACCCTCACTGAAGGCCATATCCAACTCAAACTAAAGTTCCATGAAACAAAGCCTATTTCCTACAAATTCCACGTTATAAAAACTATAAACCTCCCCTATGACGGTATCATAGGTACGGACTTCCTAACAACATTCGGATGCAAAATTGACTATACCCGGGACACCCTAAAGATAGGGAAACTAAATATAGAACTCCACTTTGTCAACCCTTCGTACATCATTCCACCTCGTACTGAGACAGTAATAGAATGTTCAGTGCAAACCACCAACCTGACAGAAGGCGCTGTATTAGACCAACACTTATCCGACTCCTATTAGTATCCAATTGTCTAGTAAAAGTAAAACCAAACCATAGAGTTAACATAACTGTAGCCAATACATCCGAACAGCCAGTGAGGTTGAAATCGGACCTCAAGCTGAAACTCACTTCAATCGACTCCTTACATGTTAATGGTTATTCCAATGACTTTACAAACAATCAACGTAACATACCAAACTGTGTCTCTCGAGCAGAAGAAGTCCTCCGCCAATTACGTGTGTCTCATCTCAACAATGAAGAAAAGGAAGCTCTTTTCCAGTTATGTTACGAATTCTCTGACATCTTCCACCTCCCTGGAGAAGCCTTAACTCACACGAATGCCCTTAAACACGACATTAAAACGACAAGCGACATCCCTATACACGCGAAAACTTATCGATTCCCAGAAATTCATAAAACCGAAGTACGAAACCAAATTGATAAAATGTTACAACAGCATATTATAGAGCCCTCAGAATCCCTTGGTCATCCCCTATATGGGTCGTCCCTAAGAAACTAGACGCTTCCAACACCCAGAAGTGGCGAGTAGTCATTGACTATAGAAAACTAAATGATATCACAATTGGAGACACTTATCCTCTTCCACAGATCACAGAGATCCTTGACCAGCTCGGATCTAGCAAATACTTCTCCACTCTAGATCTCGCATCTGGGTTCCATCAGATATTATTGAATGAATCCGACAAGGCCAAAACCGCATTCAATGTTCCTGAAGGACATTTCAATTTCTGAGAATGCCATTCGGATTAAAAATGCTCCATCCACTTTCCAGCGATTGATGAACTCTGCCCTCTCAGGCCTCCAGGGCACCCGTTGCTTTGTGTATCTCGACGATATCGTCTGCTATGCTTACGATCTCCCAACTCACATTTTGAATCTTAAATCTATTTTCGAGAGAATCCGTAAGTTTAACTTGAAACTACAACCTGACAAGTGTGAATTCCTCCGACGAGAAGTCGGCTATCTAGGTCATATCATAACTGAGCAAGGCGTCAAACCAAACCCAGACAAAATCAAAGCCGTTACTGATTTCCCAATTCCAAAGTCCCCTAAGGACATCAAATCATTTCTTGGGCTAATATCATATTACCGCCGTTTCATACCAGACTTTTCAAAATCGGCTAAAGCCCTCACCAACTTACTCAAAAAGACGTCCCATTTGAATGGAAAAACGAGCAACAGCTCGCCTTCGAAACCTTGAAATCAAACTCGTCACAGCTCCTATACTCGCGTATCCCGATTTTACACAACCTTTCCTATTGACCTGTGACGCTTCTAACTTCGGCATATCTGCCATTTTGTCTCAGGGACCTGTGGGACAAGACCGTCCTATAGCGTTCGCCTCTCGCACCCTGAACAAAGCCGAGTGTAATAGCACTACTAGAGAAAGAATGCCTAGCCATAGTCTTTGGCACCAAAGTTTTTAGACCATACCTCTTCGGACACCGTTTTAAAATACTAACTGACCATAAGCCCTTACAATGGTTATTTAATTGCAAAGACCCAGGATCACGACTAGTCCGATGGCGACTCAAACTAGAAGAGTTCGAGTACGATATCCAATACAAAAAGGGCAAAATAAACGCCAACGCTGACGCGCTTTCTCGATTCCCTGTGAACCCTATCCAACGAAATACATCCCCAAGACCGGAAGCTCTGGCCGAAAGTGGACCTCAACCTTTAGACGAAGATTTATTAGACTTACTAGTCTCACCTCCATCATTCAATCCCGAAGAAGTCACCCCAACTTCCCCAGACTTGCTAGGCCCAATTGAAGATCTCGTGCCTCTACCAGACATACAACCTGAAATACTCAACGAAGCCAAGACAAGTAACGAGGAGGAGACGGAAACAGCAGATGCTGTCCCCAAACACTCTGCACCTCCCGAAGTTGCGGGCGGTGACTCTCCAGTCCCATCTACAAGCTCAGGCTTAGACATCCCCGTCGACGACTACCCTACATTTCTTAAAGCCATGGCTACCAAAGATGCCACATATAACACTGAAATAGAGGAACATAATGAAAGTCTTTTAAAATGCCCTTCCAGCATAATTTTAATCCCTACGTCCCTTGACCTGGATGAGTCAAACCCATATGTCCAAGAAGTACTAGTCGACCCCGAAATAAATGAGAGAGTAACCAACTCAGAGAGGGAACTTTTCTCTTATCAAAAAATAGAGATTGGCCATAAAATCTATTACCTAATATTCACAAAGGTTCACCATTTCGACGAGGCATCTTACCCTGAAATCTTCCAGACACTTAAGTCAATAAGAGATGAGTTAGTTATTTTCAGAAAACAAAAAGAGATCGGTATTTCAGACCTTAAAAATCCTTTTGAAAAACATTCATTTATTAAAATTTATAACATACTATCCTACTTGTTCCACAGAACACAAATTAAAATTAGAATATACCACAACAACATTATATACCCAGTCCCAACTGAAATAAAGAAGATCCTACACGACAACCACGACATCCCCGTAGCAGGGCATCTAGGCTCCCTACGAATGTATAACAGAATTAAGCAGACCTATTACTGGAAAGGAATGCGCAGTGACATTGAATCCTATGTGAAGGACTGCAAGTCTTGTCAAGCGAACAAGGCCCTCAGGAGGGTCAACCGAGCACCAATGCAGATCACTAGTACGTCCACGGCACCAGGCCAACGTATAGCCTTAGATATTGTCGGGCCACTACCCGAGTCTGGCCCTGCCAAACTTAAATACATCTTAACCATACAAGATGACCTTACTAAGTTCTCCTCCGCGTATCCAATCCGTAGCACTACAGCGGAAGAAACGAGTGAATGCTTAATCCATTACGTATCTATCTTTGGTATTCCTAAAATGATCCTGACGGACCAAGGCTCTAATTTCACAGCAGACCTCTTTAAGAAAACTTGCGAGTTTCTAAAGATAAAAAATCTTTGGTGTTCCCCTTACCATCCACAGATACAAGGAGCTCTAGAGCGTAGCCACTCTACCCTTAAGGAATACTTAAAATCATATATAAACAAAGACCAAACAAACTGGCCTCGCTATGTATATACCGCTATGTTAGCGTATAACACGTCTGTCCACTGTACAACTCACTACACACCCTACGAACTGATGTTTGGAACTAAACCACAAATACCCAATTCTGTATATGATGAGTCATCCGAGCCACATACCCTGACTATGTCAGAATGCTCCAGAACCGATTAAAATATTCCAGAAAAAAAGCCCTGGATTTTATTAGGAAATCTAAGGAGTCTTCAAAGGAATACTACGACGGGCATACTCGTCCGGCTAAATATAAGGTCGGTGACCTAGTATACCTCAAAAACCATTTGCGGTTACGCAAGGCTCTCTCCCCGCTCTGGAAGGGCCCTACAAAGTAGTAAGAGTTGGCGGAAACAACACGCTGACCTTACTGATCAATCGGCGGCATGTCACACACCATTTCGATCAGGTGAAACCGGCAAGCCCCGAAAATTAGTTTGTAGACTTATGATTTAGTGTAGGAATAGGATACGTATTCATATAACATAGAATGTAAGTAGGTATAGTATAAGTGCAACAAAGGCGTCATACCATAGTTAACTATAACTATTATTTGCAGTCAAGTACGAGGTCAGCCTCAACAAGATTACGTCCAGCCGATAGTTACAAGCTCGGGCATCTACTTCGACCACCTGGGCACACTTAGGATAAGTAATGTACAGTTAAGAGTTGTAATACCAGTCGATGTCTCTCGATTTGGCCCACACTTACAAAACACTCGGTCCACCCTAGCAACAATAGAACAACTATGTAATCAGACTAGAGTTATTGAAATTAATATGGATTGCCGCAGTAGACTCCAACCTTTAACAGCACGGTACCAGGATGTTGCATCAGAGTTCTCTTCTATCTCCCACTTACTCGACAACAAGGTTAGACGCAGTGCCTGGATAGGAGGCTTAGGCATACTAGTAAAACACATTTTTGGAAATCTTGACGAAGAAGATGGACTAAAGTATGACACGGCAATAGAGATGATACAACAAGACCAGACCGAACTGGTCAATTTAATTCAGGAAAACATCTTAGTTACTTCTACCGCTATGTCGTCATACAACCATACTATCAGTACAATAAAAAATAACGAAATAAAATTAAATATGGCCGTTGACGAGCTCACACGCATTATATCCAATATAACCGAGAAAACCAACGGGTTCCTAACACTTAACAGCGTAAACGGGATGTTAAACTCCCTTGAGACAGCCCTACTTACTTTATCGTTTCAGCTAGAAGACGTGATCAATGGTATATTGTTCGGTAAGCAAAACATCCTGCATCCAGCAATAATGTCGCCTTACGAGTTATACCGAGAACTCGCCGTTAACTATAGGCATTTGCCTAGCGACCTTGAGCTGCCGGCCGAGTTAAGTCTAAACAATATACACACAATACTTAGCACGTCTACCTTAGTCTGTTACTATGTTAATTATAAAATAATTTTTGTATTACAAGTACCGCTAGTTAGCTCTAAAACATTTATTTTGTCACATAGTATAAGTTTACCGACTCCTTACGACAGTAAGGAAAGCAACGCCTTCAGCGTCATACTGCCGGACTTTAAATATATAGCAATGACCAAAGACCAGTCTCAATATTGTACTATGGATAGTCTACGCGACTGTGTATCTGTAAACCCGGGAACATATATGTGTAAAATAGAGAATATTTATGTAACTGACGCAAAACCGATTTGTGAAAGTGAATAGCTGTCGAAAGCAATCACTTCGAAACCACCACAATGTAAAACAAAGGTAATTACTGGGAAATTAGATGTTGTACATCCCATATCAAAAACAGGTGGATTATGTATTTTTCGATCCAAGTAAAATCAGAATCGATTGTCAAAATTCAAAATTGTACGAAACCACCCTGTCCGGAACGGGAACCATAGCTGTCCCCGACAACTGTGTCGGGTATTGTAAAACTACATCCCTCGTACCGAGATATGACATTTTAAATATAACTACACCTACAAACTTTGTACCAGGATTTAATATCACGGATGACGCCTGTTGTGACGTCACTCAATTGGTTGCTCTGATTAAAGATAATGTGTTTCCTACACGGTTAGTCAACATATCAGACCTGGACAATCTCAACCCAAACGGGGTTGAAGTCGAGTCTCTTCTAGACCGACTGCACATACTCGAAGCTCATCAGACCAGGTCAAACCAGTATGGGACACATCAATCTGTAGTCATAACCATAATTATAGTCTTAATTAGTATCTACTTAGTGTATAATAGCTATAAGCGTTTTTGTTCACGTAACAGCAACCCGCAGTTCCATTCCATTTTACTCGTAGACCTCCAATACCAGCAGCGACATCATCTGGCTCAGCCGATGATTCTTCAGAAGCTCATGTCGAATTAACGACTTCGCGAGACCCAGTAGCACCCTCAGACGTCAGATCTAATGGAGACCTGGAAGTACCCCATGTCTCCTCTAAAAGGGGGAGGTGTTATGCCCCGGCTTTTGAGGCTGTGATGCTTACCCAGCAACCCTGGATCAGCATCACGGACTTAGGACCGGAGAGTTGGGTTACGACACCGGTAGAATCGTCAGTCCGTCTTGAACCTCCGACCTGTGCGGTTGCTTTTACGAGGGTGTTCTGTGCAACCCCTAAGTTATTTTATAAAGTTTAAATAAGTAAACGTAATAAACCCTTTCCCTTATAATTCTGTCTTTTTTTTAAAAAGACTCTAAACTACCACCGCATAACAGTACGTAAATACATACAGTGTTTCTTTTTATTGTAAATAGCATCTCGTCTCCGGTGTCGTAGAGTCCAAGTCGTAAAGTATTGTGGAACATTAATTATTATGCCGATGTTAATGTATTGCATGAAGCCATTAAGAAGTTATCTATGTCATGATTACATCTGAGGATTGAATCAATTTGTGTACTATCGTACCATTAATCTATTAAAACTATTAAACTGGGTGATTATATTACAAGTCAAGTTACAGATCAAGTGCCAACCAAATATAGATATAGCTCTAGAGGAAAAGAAACTGAAACTGGGAAATTAGGTATAATATGTTATACTTGAGGCCCGTTCCGACTTAACTTGTATATTGTCATCTATAAACACAAATAATAAAAATAAAAATGGTTGTCTGTAAAGTCGGTTGGTTTACGGACGATAGTTTAACGTGACAACATTATAACAAAACATTGATAGATGCGCGCAAGCGTACAATGAACGTAACGGGTCAATTAACGCAACGGGACATAATGGGACACTTTTTCGTGCATGCAGCCGCCGTTCATCGATTTATTAGACGTCGTCACGTCAAAAACTTAACTTTCCTATCTCTCAAGTTGGACAAATCACATATAATAGTTAGGTAAATGACAATTTTAATGGATGTCGAATTTTGAAAAGTTCACTGGTAACATACATATTGACACAGAATGTTTAAATATTAATACTAGTTGTAGTTGTTGTGTCAAAGTACAAAGTAAAGTAGACTCAACATACGTTGTAAGAATTTATTATTTAACTCAACATACTTGAGTTAAATAATAAATTGTTAATGATTTTAACCATTCTCCAATTCACTTGAAGAATCACAAAAAACAACAAAATCGGTCCAGTTGTTAAGGTGTTTAATTAAAAACAAACTCACAGAAGATTTATTGTATATCTAAAAATTAACCAATTCTTATAATACATACATTTGCTACTGGTATTTTTGCCAGTAACAAATAAAACGTAAAAAAATGTGTGCGCTTAAGACTGCACGGCAGAAGTGAAATTAAAATAATAAATACCTATATTTAAAGACCACTAAATAATTTTAATAATTAAAAATACAACTTATTTAGAAATTGAAAATTAGTATAAACCTAGGAAGCACAGCCACACGGGAATAACATGTGGCGAAATTATTAGTATCTATAACCAAGAACAAATTTAAAAAAAAAAATTCGCGGTTCGGAAGTAGGGTTTGACGTTTGATTAGCAAATTTTTTAGTGTTTGCTGTTTATTTATTTTATAGGTATTTCGCTAAAACTGCATATATGTGTTGTGTTTAAAGTGTATGTGTAAGTGCTGTGATGAAAATAGGTATCATTTAGTGTGTTTACGTAGTGTAAGTGCTGTGATAAAACAGTAATACGAGTATATTACAACAAAAACTTTTTTTGCAATGGATGTGAAACGCAAATTTAATATTTCGTGACAAGTTCAATTGATGACATTAGTGTGGTAAGTACCTAGAAGTTAATGTCGGTATTAAAAGATATAAATATAATAAACACAGGTTCACTTGGTTCACAGGGACCATATTATCTTTCTTGCTCTGACGCGCTTGATCACTATATTTTGTTTCTCGCTCTAGCATCTCGAGTTCATCCGGAAATTATTATCATACCCGAGCGTGACGGATAAATTCATTTTACACCCACGAAAATGTTGTCTCAACGCGCCTAACGAAGTTTTCACTTTAATTATTTTTTTCTTTCAATCTCAAAGTTTTGTTTGTCCAAAAATATCAGAAATCTATTTCTTTGAGCGCAAGTCTTCAACGCTAAATACTTCCATCGACTATCGTTTATAACATTTTCATTTGCTGGATAAAAGATTAAGTTCCAATTCGCGGAAAATGAAAGGAATTCCATCACTGATGAAACAGTTCGTTTTATCGGACCAGATAAATCTTTTTTCCAAAGCTTTTACCAGTTTTCTACAATTTTTTCTACCGCAGTATGACTGCTTTCATGGCAAACTGATACTTATCGGAAACCTTTTGGTTTTCAAGATGATAAAAGAACAGATGTACCTAATATTTTACTCGCATTACGCGTACGCAAGCTACTCGTAGTATAGATATAGAGACATAAAAACAGTGTGTCAAGGAAGATGATGGAACATCTATTACAATAAACGAATATAAAAGATACTTAAAGAAAAAGCGATCATAACAACATTAATAAAATACGAGTACAACCAATCAAAGAGTAACCAACAACAGAAAATTACCATTGTATTTACTTTTACTTCTGGACTTAATCGTAGAATAATATTTTTACTACTGGACCAAGTCTTAAAACAATTTAGTTTTTCACAGAAAAACAAACCACTGACTTCAATCTGTAGTAAGTCGATTAATATATTTTGTTTATTTATAATATTGATATAAATAATTTTTGGGTACATAAGTTCATTTTCTGAAATGCAATTTTATTTTTCGGGATGAGTGTCAATAAGCATAGTATACGTGTGGTGGTGCTTTAAATAACGCACTCATTAATTCCAATTCAATTTGCTACAAATTGACATAAAAATGATAAAAATCAGTAAATCTTCACTATAATATTATTTAAATGTTGTGAGTTAGTTTTTGGTCGGTATCACCATTTCAATTTGAATAAATCTGGTAAAATTTTAATTTGATGAGGATATGATGAAAATGGATGTAAAAGTTGGAGTAACTATAAGGTACTAGGCAGCGTTATAATGATGGAATTTTAATTTTTTTTGATGAGTATATGGTTAAAATCGATGTAAAAGTCGGAGTAACTATAAAGTACTAGGCAGCGTAATGATGGAGCTGTAAAATAATTTATTTCTCTGAAAATAACAAAATTGACTTTAATTTAAAATGTAATTCAGACATCGACCAAATTATAAGAAGCATAAGACATCTAGACAAATGAAAGCAAATTTTAGTTTTTGTTCATATTACAAAAACCACCACATCGTTTCCAGTAAAATGTTATGGGATCTACCTCTTAACTATAATCTACCAAATAAAATAAGAATCATCAAAATTGATTCACAATTGGCGGAGCTATCATGTAACATGCATAAAAAAAACATCTAACTGGATTTAGAACGTCCTCCTTTTTCGAAGTCGGTTATTAAAGAGAACATCATCTATCTTTGGTCGTCACACATATTCTCTTAGCTGTACGGTTTTTGTTTGTCGCCCACTTTAAAAAGATAATGACTCCTATATTTCACACACAGTAGTTGTTATGGTTGTCCATTTATTCTCATCTAGTCTGTCAATTTGTTTTTCTTTATCTCAATAAATGGAAGGCTTTTCTCATCGCCTTTGCCTTTTCAAGGCGCGTTTTGAAGGATTGAAGATGAAAATCAGAATTTATGAGCCAATTTATCACAGAAAATGGTTTGCATTTTTATAATATTATTCACAGAAAATAAATATTATAATTAAACAAGAAATAAATTACTGTAGCTTAAGTTCACCTGCGGCGTGTTTGAAAAAAATAACATAAAAGTTAAAAAACTAAAATTCCTGGGTTTGGATGCAGATAAGAGGTTAAATTAGTTTTAAAAACTGTAATGTTACAAAATTATAAGTTTTTATGTGTCTACATTCTAAAATAGATGAAAATTGCTTACGAAATATCCCCTTTGCTGGGCCTCGAAGGCCCCCTCATAACTACGTATGGGATGGCGAATGTCACATTTTTTTAAATTTATTTACCAAGCTTCCTTGGATCCTAATACTTATTACAATCTAGCCTAATTTGTTAAGTCTAGGCTAATAAGTAATTTATATCTAACTTAAATTGCTACATAGTTTATAAACAACAAGGTGTCCATCAGCAGCATCATGACTCTGTTAAGGGGAAGTCACTTATTTCACTTGACTTAGTACATTAACTGTTTTATATAAGCACTTAGTATTGCACTGCCACTACACTATGTGAACTCAAAAGGTTTTATTCTTTTAAGTCTCCTCACTGTGTTCGTGTTATCAAGGAGCTGGATAGCCTCGACATTCACATGATGATGAAGCCTGCGTTCACATGCGAATGTCACATGACTATGAAAAACATGTTTTCCCTCGAACATTAGTAGCTTCTTTACCGACTTTTACATTATACACATTTCGGACTATGTGCCTTTTTCTGCATGATCCTATATCACAGAGCTTTTTTTCTATCGGACATCGCAAAACTCAAAACAGTGACACTGGTGTATGATTGACCTTAAATACTAAAACGAAGCAGTTTGATTTCACATTTGTTATTGGTACAGCCAAGTACGAGAATATATGTACCTACTACCCGAGGAGTAGTATTAAGTATTTCTCATAAGAAATAAAATGTGTACCTTCAAATCTAGACTACTCACGCAAGCGCAAACTTATCTTTAGTTAAAAAAACATGCCGGTTGCTTCTGAATAAATATTTTTCTTATACAAAAACTTATACTTATTTCCGTAACGAGGAACTTGTACTTGTGTGTACTTGATACTAGAAATATTGCATATAGGCTGGTGTTCCGATTTACATCTACGTATCGACATAGATAGTTTCAATCAAGGCTGATAGCTGGTATCCTATTTAGTATTCCAAACAGACATGCCGAAAGCCCAAATATCCGTGACCTCCCAACTAGTTCTAGTAGTTGACCAATATTGCGCTACAGTTGTGATACAGTAGGTCTTGAACATACAATAATTATTATTTTATTACTAAGATAAAACGAATTCTAAGCAAAAACGATATTAACAGACTATTGAGATCTACAAATACTTACGTCATATGAAAAAATTTATTAAAAAAGCTGAAGACTTTGTATGATCTAACCTCGAAAAAATACGCAATTTCGGTTTATAAAAAAGTATAAACTCTGGTTAATTGATAAGAACTTGTAACAAGTTTTAATTTTAAATTAAATAAAAGAACGTAAATGCTCTACAATATTCCTAAAAGCTGTAAGTAAGTTTGTTTACGCAATCTTCCAAACACTAATAGATAGAAAATGCTACAAAAATGTTGACTCATTGTACATCAAATTCTGAACGTCGCGTCGTGTCGATGTATTATATGCGCCGGTGCCCAACACTGAAATATGGGAATAGGAATAGGGTAGAGAAAACGTAGCCAAAAATTCTACTCCACAATTTTCTACACTGTGGCAGTTTATTGTAACATAGTATGTATAAAATAACATTGGAATCAGTTAAGTCTGTTAGCACAATGCAAGCCAAAAGCTATCATAATACTCAGCATAAATAATCAACCAAACTTTATTTTAAATTTTAACTTAACTTTATTAAAAGTTTATTTTATTTTCCCACAGCAGGGACTCAGGAACTTCTCTCAGAAGTGGAATATCATGGCCACATTCACCCTACTATTCACCATGTAGAACATGAATCCACCAAGAAAGTGCGAGTTGATGGATAAAAAGGCTCAAAAGATATTTTGTAATACGCCTGTCTCCTCAAGACCTTTCTCTCATTGTCATTGTTAAAGTGAGTGGTAGATAAGCTTTATGACGCGCTACATATGTGCTAAATTTTATTAAAGTCTGCGTGACGTGAGACATTTTTTTTATTTATAATATAGTAGGTAAAGTAGGTATTTGGACATGGAGAAAGGCAGCTTATAGTCGGGACTAGCACATAGCCTCCCAAGACATTGACCTTGTAGGAGAGGAAGTGAAACTGCAAAGCTCAGCTAGTGTAGTAATATAAATCTCGTTTACCAGTTTACCTAAAATCTGGCAAAATATTATAACAACGTGCCAGTAATGTGAATAGGTCGTTGTTTGCTAATAAAATCTTGTTCCACTTGGCACCAACGCAAATCTCCGCAAATGTTACGAATATTACAATAACGACCGTGCAAAAGCTACAATGGGAGCAGAAAAGTCTACTTACTTTCTAGGGGAACTAAACAACCGAACCGACATTATGATTTGGCAGTTCATTTCCTACGCGTCCGGTGTTAGATTAGCTGGTGTTTCCTAAGTCGACAATAATTTCCTCGGACGCTGACGTACTCACGAATCGTCAACGGGTATCAGTAGACGACGATACCAAATCAATGGATGTTTTGCAAAAGCTTGTACATATCGCCGTAAAATTGTAGAAACCGTCAGTTTATAATAATATTATTTGAATCTAATGAGTGTTTCATAAAAATCTGACTTGCAGTATAATCCATTGCTAACAAATCTAGCCATACCTAAGCGCCAACCATCTTATACCTTTAAACGACCAATTCTTGTAGGTATATATATATATATATATATCCGAATCTCGGAAACAGCTCGAACGATTTTCATAAAATTATGTATACTGGGGGTTTCGGGACGATAAATCGATCTACCTAGGTTTTATTTTTTAAAAACATCATTTTATGCGCGTTTTTAGACAATGAAAAACTCCTACAATGTCATTAGAATACGATAATTTATTTCGCTAAATGGCTCAGACGGAATATGCTCGCCCTCGGAGTCAACAGGCCCCGGTTCGATTCCTGATGGTTACTCTGGGGACTTTTCTTTTTGTGCTTTTTTTCTGAAAAAAAAAATATACTTAGAGCCTTTATAAACGCATTTAATTCGTATCTAAGTAGGCCTAAGTAAGTCATCACTACGTAATTCGTACCTACCTAAATATAATTTAAAAAAACCGAGCAAAGCTCGGTCAACCAGGCACTGTTATGTTAACAGACTTTTTCTGACTTATAAGAATGATAACTTATTTCCTCAATCAGATTAACTTCTTTCCTAAGTCTCTTCAATCATAACCTATGGGACTGAATTGGAAATTGTTTTTTCACAATTATAATGAGATTTCTGACACAATCGAAATGATTTCATGTCTTACTTCCAACACGATCGTTAATTAGAAATTGATAGCATCTGTGAAAGACCCTCAGCCCGCATGTTCCTTTGTCGTAGAACTTCGTATCGACGCTTATATTGTACTTTATATCGTATAGATATAACGTATGCTCATTCAGTCTTGTTGGTATGGAAATATATATGGTAAAGAGAATGCTTGCTCATATTGAATATTTGAAGATTTTTACGTTGCTCTAGCTTCGTACTATATTTGCCTGAGAACAATATTTCGTTTTTGAGACCTTTCGCGCCATGCCGTCAATGTCAAGTCATGTACATAATGCCACTAATTTAAAAACTGTGAAAGAAAACATTGTGAGGAAACCAACATGTACCTACAATCTTTCGAGCTCTCAGGAGTCCTAGCAGTGGGAATATTTAGTGGGCTGTTTATGGTGTAGTACCTGGTTGACCGAGCTTTGCTCGGTTTTTTAAAAATTATATTTAGGCAGATACGAATTACGTTATGATGACTTACTTAAGCCTACTTAGATACGAATTAAATGCGTTTATAAAAGGCTCTAAGTATAAGATTTTCTCAGAAAAAAAATAACAAAAAGAATAATTCCAAGTGAAACCATCAGGATTCGAACCGAGGCCTGTTGACTCCGAGGGCGAGCATAAATATTCCGTCTGGGCCATTTAGACTTAAAGAACAGTGGCGAAATAAGTTATCGTATTCTAATGACATTGTAGAAGTTTTTCATTGCCTGAAAACGCGCATAAAATGATGTTTTAAAAAAAATAAAACCTAGCTAGATCGATTTATCGTCCCCGAAACCCCCTGTATACATAATTTCATGAAAATCGTTCGAGCTGTTTCCGAGATTCAGATTCTTTATATATATACCTATAAGATTAGCTCTTTTAAAGGTATAAGATATTGAGATCATTTGATATCACAATCATCGAAAATAATAGTAATGTTGTAAAGTGTTGATGTTTTGCTTGTTGCTCCATTATGTCGAAATGATTGAACGGGCCAGGGTAAAATATTGAAAAAGTTGGATTGTTGTTTGGAATAAGACATACGTATACATATCCGTTACGTTTTGTCGCGGAAAAGTATCTGAAACGAAAAATTACAGGGCTTAGAGAAATAACATCTCAGATGTCTGGGTGACGAGTGCAGTGCAGTGCTAGGTAATTATTTGGACTCTTCATGTTCCAATAGCTGCATGTCACTGTACTGTTATGTGGCAGGCATGTTGCTTACGATCAGGTTCATGTCCTGCTCGTCTCGTAACTCTTTATTAAAAAAACGCTGGTGAAACTGTAGAGTATACATTTTGAGGGCTTATTATCCTGCACGAAAATTGATTTTCTTTCATTTTTAAAATTATTTGTTCTAAACTCTAGTAAAACTAAACCAAATTTACTGTGGACTGAAATTTTATTTAAAACTAGCGACCCATTCCGGCTTCGCTCGGATAATAACCTAGATACCAACTGCAGTGCCATCTGCCGGGCTGATTTGTGAATCTAAACCATCCAGGGCCCTACCCAAATGTATGCAAAAATCATTCAAATCGGTCGAGCCGTTTAGGAGGAGTTTACTTACAACGAAAAGTGTCATTGATTTTCATATATATAGATATATTAACATAACACAGAAACCATATCCGAATTAAGATTTTTTTCCTTTCATCTGAAGTTGTTCAGTAATGAGAAAACCATTTGACTTTCAAAGTCAATAAGATCAGAAAAAAAGAAAAACGCAATAAAGCATTTACTAGGAAGACGAAGGGACTGAATAAGTCTGAATAGACTGAACAAAAGCGATAGTAAAACACAAGTAGGTCTCTATTGAACTTTCCAGTAAAAGACCTGGGAAGTTTCTAAACTCAGTCGAGTTTCAGAGTTCTCAACTTGCTATTCGCGTCTCTCGACGATTTGATTATGTTCCAGTGAATTTTAAACGAACTTAGACATTGATGCTTGACTTTAGTTGTGCAAAATCGAGTGAAACTGGACAAAATAATATTGTCCGTAGCATAACGATGATCGCTTGGTACTCTAGACGTGCTCTTGACCGAATGGAAGTAGAATAATAATTATTATTTCCACGTCTAAGAAATTCATCGCGAGTTTGATTAGTTTTGACATATTTTACACAAAAAACTAAATTAATCGGTTTTATTCATGAATTTAATTAATGCGTATCGCGTATTAGCCAAACAAAGTTGCTTCCCACTGTCTGTCTGTCCCTATGTTTGCTTAGATTTTTAAAACTATGGACCGATTTTGATATAACTTTTGATTAGATGGAGTGATTCCAGATAAAGGTTTATGTATATACCTAATATACACGCATATTATAGTAGAGAAACACTGATAATAATATTAGAAGCGCGTAATGTGACGTCGTTAATTTACATTATGTGAATATTTTCAAAGATTTTACATTACATCCGTACAAAGCCAGGACGGGTCGCTAGTTTTTTTAAACAAAGTATAGACTGACGAGACGAGCAGGACATGTGCCTGATGGTAAGCAACAAGCCTGCCACATAACAGCACAGTGACATGCAGCTATTGGAACATGAAGAGTCCAAATCGTTACCTAGCACTGCACTGCGCTCGTCACCCAGAGATCCCAGATCTTATATCTGCCCTGTAATTTCTCTGCAAACATTGCCCTTCAAACCGGAACACAGTAATGTTTGCACATTACTGCTTGGCGGTAGAATAACTGGCAAAGGTGTGGTACTTCCCCAGGCGGACTCTGCCAAGAGTCCTACCACTAGAATACTTTTTACTGTATTCCAGCTGTATTGTCTAAATTTTATTACAATATTTACATGATAACTTACATAATACTCTACAAGCATTGTAAGGAATTTTCAATTTTCCCTCGCGAAGTCGCTACGGCAATGCTCAGTAGATTCCAACCCGCTACGAAACTCACTATATTTTTTATGTGGTGCGCTACGCGGCGTTGCAAATCATTACCTAGCACCTATAATTTTACTGGAAACATTACCCTTAAAACTGTAACATAGTAGTGTTGGCACGGTACTGCTTGGCGGTAGAATAAGTGGCAAAGGTTATAAGTGAATGCTGATTTCGATTATAACAATTCTGACTCAAATACCACTGATACAAGGACCAATCAAAAATTGTTTATTTCTGGCTTTGGTGGAATTTTCGGTATACGAAACGAAACACGTAGACATCTCATCCAAGCGTGATATTGAGCACTTAAGAAAAACATCGTGTAGCAATTTACGTATACCAAGAAACACGTGTTTCAATGACTTGGGTCTTCAGTCACCTCAGATAGCGTGCTTTTTGAACTGAAAACCTATTAATAGGTTTTCAGTCCAAAATAGGTCCTATTTAGTCACGTTTTGCACTTTTGGTAATTTGGCAAATTTGTTAAATATAACGTGTTTGTGTTATCGATATGCTGATTAATATAGGACGCGGTGTTGGTTGGTTTTGGACGGCCTACCACTAGATGAACAGATGACCTCACAAAGCTCGCTCGAAACCGCTGGTTGCAGGTTGCGCAGGACCGTTCGTTGTGGAAATCTAGGAGCCTATGTTCAGCAGTGGACGTCTTGGAGCTGATGATGAT
Organism: Ectropis grisescens; assembly: GCA_017562165.1. NCBI lineage: Eukaryota > Metazoa > Arthropoda > Insecta > Lepidoptera > Geometridae > Ectropis > Ectropis grisescens. The sequence goes on from CM029770.1 coordinate 24,891,981, forward strand.
GATGATGATGAATTAATATACAGGCTTAAAGTCAGAGAAAGGATGGAGCAGCGGATCGCGACTTATTTTTGAATTGGTGAAATCTTGTGAGTTCCTGTCACCGATTTACCAAGAAGCTACTGCTATTGTCTCTATACTCCGAGAGCTAGTAGCAAAATTAGGTAGGTATTTAAGAGAAGCTGAAAACTTGTCACATAGCTCTCCTATTACATAGGGATATGGGATATAACAAGGAGGTGCCGACCTGGCTGGTGTGTAGCGGGGCAAAATGAAACCCTCAATTTAGATCCCCACGCAGGTCGATAGTTCCTCCAAAGTGATATCTTTATTTGAGAATCCCTATTTTTTTGTTACAAATAACACCTAATTAAAATTTCAAATTGCCTCAAACCCAGTTTTTGTATTTTTTACAAAACATATTTGCGCCTGGCAATGTTAAAACCCCGACTAAATCATCTGGTTTATTTTTACTGTAATAATTAAACTACACCATAGAAATATTTCATATTGCCTCAAACATATATTATACACTGAATCAAAAACTGCTTTGCACTGCCGTGTTGAGGAACAATAGGAGAACAAAGAGTTTACATATGTGTACAACGTATGGAGTTGGCACGAACGCTTTACATCGAAAGCACGGGTAGCATCTTTCTTGCCTTGTCGCTCTTGTGGAAGTGTCATACTTTTGTCGCGGCCCATCACTCTGTTGCCATAGAAAGTATGCACGTCATCTGCTTACGATTGACACAAAGGAACCGTGCGTAAAATCTAACTCTATACGTAGTATATGTAAACTCTTTGTAGGAGAACTATACAAAAAGTTTTCAGCTTGGCTCAAATACCTACCTACTTTTGCAAGCAGCTCTCGGAATACTATAAGTAGTTATACAAGTGATGTATTTTGGAACATTAGTGTTGCTTAATAATTCCAGGTTACTAATTAAGTATTCACATCTACCAGCACGACAACCTCTATGACTGCCAATTTTTTTTTCATCGCCGTTACTGTCACTCTATGGGATAATGTCCCGAGTCTCAAAAGCGAGAACAGTGGACCGTGTAAGCTGTACATTTCACCCAGTATCTACATCATACTCTCGTCCCAAAATATAATCTCTATTATCAAATCTTGTTCCCTTAAACAAACTTACGTGATTAAACCTTACACAAACCTAACTCAATTTCCGCTTGGGACCACTTTAATTAATCTTCAGAGACAAATCGTGGACTTTCTGGAAAACATCCACGCTTTGAAAGTACGAAATTGTTGAATATTTGATCTTAAATTTTAACCGAAATTTATTTTAGATACACGATCTTATAATTTTGCAATTGGATTTCTTTTTTATCATTTCGAGTAAAGGGACGAATTCGACGTACACCTGATGGTAGTAAAATTAACATTATTTCATAAAGTTTCTTGTTTTAAAACAAAATTGTTGTTGATAAATATTTATAAAAAAATAATTGCCAGTCATTGGGACTGCCGATAGAAGTGAACTATAGATATCTCAGAATTTTATAGCTCACTTTGGAATCTACGCAAGTGAAACTTGAAGGCGTAGCCCTGAGCATGACCATGGTCCCGAGCTTACGAGAAGATTTCTTATCATTCCCGAGCGTGACGCTAGAAAAAACGCTAGAAATAATAAACTATTTTTTACAAAAAATTAAACCGACTTCAACACCACAAATAGGCACTCAAAAGCGAAAAATAATTTAATATAGGTAATTATTATAACCGCTACTCACTCATCCATATGAAGTCGGTGCCAGGCTAGTTAAAAAGTTAGTAGATATACTATGTACGAGGTAGTAAGTAGTAGGCAGGCATAGGTAAGTAGTATCTATCTACTACCTGTTAGATTTGGCTGGCACCGACTTCATATAGATGAGTGAGTAGCGGTTATAATAATTACCTATATTAAATTATTTTTCGCTTTTGAGTGCCTATTTGTGGTGTTGAAGTTGGTTTAATTTTTAGTAAAAAATAGTTTATTTTACCCTTTTTAGTGCTAAACAAGTTTTCACTAATGCATTTACACGATTTCGTGTTGAGATCTCAATACATGAATTAAACCCAAACACTGGGTAGTTCCTGTAAGCCGTTAAGAAATTCCCTTGACTGTCCTTTATCTTCATCATCAGACCTTAGTGGTCTCAGTCAGACAGTCACAACCCATCTATGTAAAAAGTTCTCATCAATACAAATTCATCTAGCCCAAACACAAGGTAACTACTATGTACCGTCGAGGAGTTCCCTCGGCCGTCTTCCCGCTCCCTCATCAGATCGACTCCAGACCATCTTTAAACTATACTGCTTTAAAATGCTCAAGCAAAAACTTAAGTAACGCACTAGTCATCTTTACAATTTTCGAAAGTTATCCTCGATTTCTCTAGGATACCATCATCAGATCCTGGTTTCCTTATCATGGTACCACCCTTGGAATATCTCCTTTACAACAAAAAAAGAATCATCAAAATCGGTTCATAAACGACGAAGTTATCCGCGAACACACATAAAAAAAAAAAAAAAAAAAAAGAACATACATACGGTCGAATTGAGAAACCTCCTTTTTTTGAAGTCGGTTAAAAAAGAAAGAACGCACAGCCCACGAAAAAGGCACGGCAAAAGAAGTTTTTACTTTAAATATTACCCTCCTAATATTATTATAAACGCAAAAGTTTTACAGAATTTATAGTTGTATGTATGTTAATCTTTTACGCAAAAACTATTGCAGGGTTAATATTTGTATTGGTTTACGGATATTTGTTACTCTTTCAATCCAAAAGTTTTAATTGGATATGGATGAAATTTGGTACATATCCCGGAATAAAAATAGATTATGTGTTATTCCAGAATATCATACTTCACAATACGTGGAGGGTGTATCATGCGCCCTTACTTAACAACTTTTAACATTTACATAATTTTATTGACTATTATTAATTTGATAATTTTATTTTTTCAAAATTTTATTAATTTTACTTTTTTAATTCCATTTTTTTTTATTTGTGTATATTATGTATTAAATTATTTTCATTTCACTTAATTATCTACTTCTGTATCAAATTTCAAACAGGGATCTGTAAATGTTAATAGATTAAGAGCTGTAAAGGGTCATAAATATCTATAAATCAATACGAAATTTTCCATTACTAATAATGTATACAGTAGGCTGTGCATTTTAATATGAAAATAAAGTACATAAACAAAGTCTTATTATTAACTAACTTGCATGAAAAGTTATCTGCTGAAATTGAAACCTTTGAAGTCTGAAATGCAATTTTATTTTCTTGACAGCTTTCAGTAGATCGAGTTTCTATTTAGCCTTGCCAGAGCACGGGAAACACTTACCCATCATAAGTACCTTTATTTTGATATCGAGCTAGCGGGTGAAGTAAAATTTGGTAACATTTTTAATTTAGTTTATTGTATAAATGTCACCGTGAAATTTTAAAAGCCGTCAGATTATAATGTAACGACGTCAGTTTACAAACTTATCTAACCTACCGTAAGATTACAATCTGACGGCGGGCGTTAAAAATTTACATTTGAAGCTAGTGGTCGATGGCAGCTTTGTCACTGAAAGTGATATCGTCCTAGTAACCTTAGGGTGGAAAAATTTAGGAAACAAAATGTTTAAACTGCAAAAAAAGTAAAAACAAAAAAGTTTTTACATTTATTCTATTCATACATCTTCACAAAATATTACTTCAATATACCCAGTTACTATTACTTAGTTAATACAATACATAATATTTTTTATGAATATGCCATTAAATATAATACCTAATTCTAATATTTAAACAAATAAATAAATAGACAACATTTATACTGTGAACGTATAAGAAATAGAATACAAAAATAAAGAATAAATAATGTATGATGTATCACGAAACTGATAGTGTGTAAGTACTGAACTGACAAACCCGTACAAATGTCTATAACAGACTGCCTCTGACATTTGCAATCTATTCAACTCTCTTTCAATACGTGCAAACGAGCGATAGCTCTATATACAGGTAGGTTGTCAATACCTTTGTTTCAATGTCCGCGAAGGAGTACTGAAACTGTGTTAAACTGGAATAATGAGTTCTTTAAGTGTAAGAGGTCATCAAATATACTCAGTTGTAAAGTAGACGAATAATAAATAAATAACCTGCTCGTCCTGTCTTCTCGAAGTTGTGAAAAAATAATAATTGACAGTCATATGAGTGTCATTCTATAAGATAGAAGTGAAACCTAAAATAGGTAACTCGAGTTTGATAGCTCACTTTGGAAACTACGCGGTTGAAACCGGAGGGCGTGGCCATCGCCATTACCATCTAGATCAAACGAGTTCACTCGAAGATTTCTTTCATAAACGAACGTGATGCTTGAGGTCAATTCACAGCTCACAGAAAATCTGTATGTGGTGTGCCAAACGAAGTTTTCACTTCAAAAATTGGCTGTCCGACGGTTCAAAAATGGGTCGGAGGTTGACGGCCCATAGAAGTGATAACTTATAGTGTAGAATTTTTACCATGAAACAGTTGTAATGTTCACAATACGTCTCCTATACTCGTAGCTACCGATATATACTTACTACTTACTGCCATTGCGTATATCAGATACGTCAACTAACAAGATTTCACCTATCCGAAATGCATTTAACCCACACGCCAGATACGATTAGGGCTGCCAACCATACTTTATAATAACGTACCCTACTTTATTTTTGATAATTATACTTTATACTATTACGTACAAATAAAGTATGCAAAAATACTTATTTTCACCCATTTATTTATTGTGATGGGTAAAACGAAATACTCGTAATGGGAATTGTTTATTTGTATAAATTTAAATGATGATTGTCGAACAAGCTTTGCAACTTATAAAAAAATTGTTAGCATGCGCTAAAAGCACATAAAATAAATTTTTAAGGCAATAAAACCGTAAATTTTTATAAATTCTTTGTTTTTCTTCCCAATACTTTATTTTTTTCCTATCCAAAACAGTTTATACCTACGTTTTTTTCCTCAAAAAAAGTTGGCAACCCTAGACACGATAGAATGCTAAACATGGTTCCCGCTGATATTGGGCTTGAGGATATTGATTACTTATCAATAAACCGGCGAAACTCTAGACGAGTTTCACCGGTTTATTGATAAATAATTCAATTGTGATTTTGGTAAGTACGTACCTAGTATCAAGTAGTTTTAGGAACAAAATTTCTTACGGCAAGCTTGGCGGAGATAGTTATTTTGCTGATCGAACGAAATGATAAAAATGCAAGACTAAAACCGTAAGAAAAACGTATAACGGAAGTGACGCGCAAAAACTGCGTGACGAGTATTGTCAACTTTAATTTTCAGATGATTGCACCATAAAAAATCAAACTGAGCAACTTTTTTTTGCAAATAATGTTGCTTCTAAATTATCCGAAAGAACTTCGATCATACCTGGTATCCCATGACACAAAGGATCGGTCCAAACAAAACAAATATAATTCTTGGAATACTAATAGTTACTGTGGTTAAATGATACCCTTGATGTAGTTACGAGTAGTTTAACCGAGAATTTGATGCATGACACTACATCAAAATATAGGGGTCTCGCTCTACCATTTAATTACGTTTAATAATAATAGAAGGTCTACAATAGGATAATAATAAGGAAGCTTTTCAAATCGAGAGTTACAATCATGTCATCATGGTTACAATCTTGGTGTCTTCAAATCGAGAGTGAATCGGTTTCTTCTAGGTAAGCACGCTCCATCGTAGATCGCATCATCGCTTAACATCAGGCGAGATGGTGGTCAAGTGCGAACCTATTCTAGTTTAAAAAAAAAGAGTGAATCTTTTTTATTCTAGGTAAGCATGCTCTGTAGTAGACCACACCGTAGCTTAACATCAGCCGAGATGGTGGTCAAGTTCAAACCTATAATATTAATAACTTAATTTCTCCTAATTGCTAATACAGTGAAAAATTGGGTGAGCTTAAACCAAACCAATTTTTTGTGATTAAGACGCTATTTTATTAGTTTCAGTTTTAAAAACAAAATTAAAAGTTAGTAACGCTTCAGCATGGTTTAACTTCACCAACGATACGAAACTCTGGATTTTAACCGTATTACACTAACTAGATATACGCAAAGCAGGCCGCTGTCCAAACTTTGGCTATTGATCAACCATTACACTAAGTAATTAGTTTGTCCGGCCTAAAATAGGTAAGCCATAAAGTGAACCCTTTGCTAATAAACTTGATCAGTGTATTAAAAAACATACATATGTACTGCGACACCTATTTTGCGTAGGCAGCGTCGGATTAGATGGCTTGAGTTACTTTTAATTTATTAAGGACGGGGTGCTATAGGTTTGGCGTGCCTTTTTTCTCTGTGTGTGTGTTTGGTTTGTGTGTGCATGTGTGATGTCTTTATGTGTGTGTCTGTAACTAGGAATCTTGGATCCCAAGCTCGTGTATCTTTTTTGTTAGCTATCGGAATGTTCCTAGAAAAGCTTTTCAAGAACTTTTCAAGGTCAGAGTGAATAGGTACCTTCTAGGCCAACGTGCGTCATCACGACCACACCGTCGCTTACCATCAGGCGAGTTGGTGGTCAAACGCGGATCTATACGCGATAAAAAAAAGCTTATTTCGAGGATATGCGTCATTCGCCGACCCGATGCTGGGCTAGCGTGGTGGATTATGACCTAAATTAATTCCTAGTGGAAGAAAATCTGTTCCAGCTGTGGGAAGTGTGGAAGTTAGGGAGTGACAAAACAAGTGAAGTGTTGGGCCTCCAGCAGCATGGTGGGTCTATTGATTGTTTTAGCCATTGACAAAATACCAAGGCCTATTATAATAAATAGGTTGCCCTATATTCTAAAATAGAATGAATAAGACCGTTGATGCTTATAATGAACCCACTTTTTAAAATCCTTTCCGAGCGCTTGGTTGACGCGACACGTGACCAAATGGCTGTCGTTTGTTTGACCCAACGTATAAGCATTGCCATTTCGCGCAGTAATGGTGCCAGCATGCTGAGCACGCTCCCGACTGGTAACAGGATGTGGGCTTAATATAATAATCTTGATTATCTTTAGACTTTTATTAGCATATTTATGGATAATTCAGATATTCCTAGTGTAAATAGTTAGGTATGTAGCGTACGACATGTAATACAATGAGAACTATACTAGTTCTCATTGTATTTTAGATTGTCAATAAAGGCTCTGCCCGTTCAAAAACAAAATTACAACAATATAAGTAGATACCGCGTGAATTTTAACCAGTGATCTGTAAATATTCTAAGAAAATGAAAGAAAAACATCGGATAAGAACAAGTGCGCTGTCGTTTCTAATCACTCAGTTGCAAACTTCTTTTAATCTCTCCCCGCAGACTTCGTAACTTCGCCAAAGAAATTCATTCCGCTCGAAACAAGCCCCATACATTTCTTGACAAAAAGTGCTCCAAGGAAGGAAACATTACGTAAAAACGTGGGAACTTACAGATGTAAGTCTTTGAGCAATTCCGTGGATTTATGCGAAAAATACGGAATGCGACCATGCTTTTTTGGTATTTATGGTCTGTGGATTCGGTGAGAAGTATAATCTAAGTCTGAGTGGGATGTGAATATTAACTACTACTTTCTGAAGAACTTACAAGTTCTTATTCAAGAACTTATTTATATTTTTATTAGCAAGCTAAGAACTCATGGAGCGGGTTCAAACCGCGCCCGTCCGCATCTTCTTTAGAATGCAGATTTATATGTAAAAATTGAAATCAAAACAAGTCGAAATCAAGAATCACGAGGCGGTTTACGCCCGCGGCGCGCCCGACTGTCACGCGGCGTCGCGACTCCCGCGTGGCCGCCGTCCGCCCGCCACGTTCGGGGGCGAAAATCTCACCCGCGCCGCGGTGGTTGTGAAACCGCGAAAATCAGCGGTCTCGTGAGTTTTGAAATAAAACCGTCGCCCGTCGCGGTTCCCGCCCGCGTGCGTGTGCGATTGGAAACTCATCCATCCATGAGTTCTTAGCCTTACCCTCGTAGTTTTCATTCCTCTTATTTTCCCGTAACCCATGTCTATTCCAGATTATAATCTGACTATTTTCCACATTTCAACCCCAGGATCCATTCAAATTTTCCGACGTTATTAAGCAACATACACACAAATTTGAAACATCCAAACTTTTGTATTTTTTAAAATCAGTAAGGTTATTATCATAAAAGCAGTGATTAGGTTAACGTTTTCAAATACACAGTGAATGAACATCTATACTTAATATTTCACGGACTTTAATAAGGGAGGGGAATGTACTCGGAAAATTGTTAGTTTAATAAGCCAATAGAATCTTATTTTGTATACAATCGGTAAAACGTTTGATTTTACAATTAAATCAACAAAAAAACACCGGAGAGTCAACCGCCTCGCTAAAATTAGCTTTGAAATTTCTCTTTCTTTTCTAATCGGTTACAATTACAGAGACAGCAACAGCAAAACCTAAGCAGATTTAAGCAGTAGACTCGCGGATACACAGCTAATGCTATAAAAAAAAAATGATTTCTAAGGTGTTCCACACAGCGAGCAACACGGAAGGGAGTAGGCATACACAGCGTTTCCCCCACGGATTTCCCCTCTGTCAAAGTACAAGTCCGCGTGGGACCATGCAGTTTGATAATGTTCTGTGGCTGAGGGCGGGACTAGATTTGTGAATGGTGCTTTATTTTTTATGTGTTAGTGATTTGGCTGTGTGAGTATGCTCGGCAATGGATCGGTACAGGTATGTTTTGTATGTAATAGCGCGGCTTTGCGCTAGTGTGCAACTTTCCCCTCCCGCAAGAAATTACAGAAAGATTTGAACAATATTTTTGAGCTAAGGCTACTCCCTTCCGTGCTTGCGTGGAAGATCGAGTTGCTCGATGGTTCCGCACGATCGTGTTACGTACAAAACTAATTACGAGTAATATGAAAAAAGTTGACTGCTTTACTTACAATATTAACGGTTAGTTTAGACACGGTTTGCATCAATTTTAGGTCCTTTTTTAATGTCACATAAATTACTTTTCGTTATAGTAACATTAGCGGTAACTCTAGTTTTTGTATTTGTCACATTGATACCAGTTTTACCTAATGTTGTTCAAAAAGTGATAAAGGAACAAAGTACATAACGCCAACTTAGCTAATCTGTTTTGAAAGCAATAAGTTCATAAGTTGTTGTTAAGTAGTGGATAAGCTGTGAACGGCACGCGACCGTTTATAAGGTTTGTTCACACTTTTATTAACAAATTCATGGTATTTAAGCTTGTCACGCGAAAAGTTAATGTTGTTTTTACTTTTTTAAATATTTTATAACTCATAATTTTTTTGTTTTGGATTAACTTCTGTTCCAAACTTTCTTAAATATTATTGTGAAGTAAAGTACAATTTGATTACGCACGAATTTTTTTTTTTTTTAACTTTTATAGGTTTACACTTTACCGCCATCTCGCCTGATGTTAAGCGACGATGCGGTCTACGATGGAGCGTGTTTACCTAAAAGAAACCGATTCACTCTAGATTTGAAGACACCAAGATTATAACTATCGGGAAAAACCCACTCAGGCAGCTCATTCCACAGCCTAGATGTTCTTATCACAAACGTAGAGTCAAACCTCTTCGTCTGTGTCTTTGGAATATCCACCATGAAACGAAAAAATAAAATAAAAAAGAAAATAATACAAATTAAAAAATAAAAAAGACAGATAGACAGGGCTTAAAATAAAAGTGATTCTATGTCATGATGCCTTTATTATGGACACCGAACTAGACACAGGCTGTATTTTGGGTGCCCTACAAGCCCTACATGCGGTTAATAGAAACAGTTTGCGCTTGTGTCTTAATCATTTAAAAGAATTAAGTATAACAATATAAATTTTGCATACATCCGATATAGGCTGAAAATATGGTGCAATACACCATATTCGTAATTTCGAAGTCCTAATTGTAATCACAATATTTTTGGCGAATTAATTATTTAGATTTTTTACTTTGACATTTTAAATAGAAGACTCGTTTAAAACAAACAGAATATCAACATGTGCACAAAATAAGTTCTACAAAATAACACTATCGATAAAAGTGAAGCAACCAGCTGATGAAAGTAAAAACAGATTAATAACAACTTTGATGGACAATTGGACATTGACTTTTAAACAATTTGTATTGACGTACGAAACAATATCAACAATATTTATTTACCTAAGTACATATTTAAGTCAACTTGAAGGTACATAAACGTGCTAACATGACTTTAACTATGTTTTTTTGTTTTTATCTGTAAATAAATTGTTTCTTTTTCATTTTGTAAAAACACAATTAAATAAGTCGCAAATTGTTCGCTTTCATACAATGTTGAAACAATACCAAGTTTACGATTGAGTAATTACTAATTACAGTGTAACTGTATGGTACTTCTGCTTAATTTGTTTGTTAAACTGTAATTAGTTCGGTTTAACGGGAAGTTAACGACGTTTAAGCGCAAACTTTGTACCAAGATCACCACCTTTAGTATCCATTAATATTTTGTCATAAACTCTAGAACACAGTGAAGCTATGTAAGGGTGAATGTAATTACTAAGTATTACTTACACCTACGCATATTATACTCATTTGCTCAAAATGGTCAAATATGTAGATATTTGACCATTTTGATTTGAGATGAACCGTTTTTTTTTTGTTTTGCATATTTTTGTTTATTAAAATAAGCATTTTTCTACAATTTGCTTATAAAATTAGATTAGTTTTAGGGTTAAATAATTTATTGTGTTAAAGTGATCACCAATATGTTATTTTTTAAAAGTATTTGGTAAATTCAGTGCGACATATTATATATAAATATAATTTTACAGTTAAATTTTAAAGTACTTATTTTAGGAATGGTATTAGATAGGTCTAGGGTTAAGACTACTGAGTTTCAAAGATTAAATATTAGGCGAAACTTATCACACCCCATCTAGTCCAAACTAAGCAAACGTTTGGAAATCAACGAGTTGATATAACTCTAGATAATAGTAAGTCTATCGTTCAAGGTCTTCCATCAGCGTAGTGGATTATGACCTTAACTATCTCTTAGCAAGAGACAACTGCGAGTCGCAGAAGTGAGAACATTTAGTGGACTGCTTATGTTAAAAAACGTAGTAAAAAAAACCAATCATTTTTTTTTTCATCGTAAAACAGAGATATGATTAAAAAATCCATCAATTATAAGACCTATATTTATCATCGCAAGACGTTCCACAAACTTGAAAAATAGAAAGAGTTCATTCATGTTTTAATCCGAACTTTTGACTTAGATAACCTCTTTGATAAGCCATAACCCCAACCCTAAACGTAGGTATAATCAGACGTTATGACAGAATCTCACATCCCTATCGATATAAACGTGTATCGTTATTTTCGTTATTTTCCACACCAGCTGTCATAAATAACACGTTACGTTCACAAATGATGTCCAGCTGACACGAAATAGCCATTAATACGATCGAAATTTTGAAACGATAGCGGTTAAAATGTACAAAAAAAATTAAGCTGTGATTTATATGTACTACGTGCTAGATGTGACGTTTTTGAGACGTGCATGAGGTGCTTTAAGAGATGTCCGAAAACTAGAATTTAACCTTGTTTTAGCAAATTTTCCGTTTTTCTGTGTTTACTCGCAGATGACAAGAGATATCGGCGCGTAAAAAATATGACATCATGAAGAATGACGGTGCGGACCAGTTTCTGATGTCAGGAAGGTAACACATACAAATTTCCTAACAGTTGTAAAAATTAAGATTGCGAGACATGTTCTAATGCCACCTTGCCCTTTCTTCTATCGGACTTCTCGTATCTCAAAAAAGCGACATGTTTCATGGTTGATGTTTCAAAAACACAAACAAAGAGATTTGACTTCACGTTTGTAATAAGAAAGTCTAGGTTGTGGAATGCGTTGCCTGATTGGGTTTTCCCCGATAGTTACAATCTTGGTGTCTTCAAATCAAGAGTGAATCAGTTTCTTCTAGGTAAGCACGCTTCATCGTAGACCGTGTCTTAACATCAGGCGAGATGGTGGTCAAGTGCGAACCTATAATAGTTGAAAAAAACTTGTTATACTAGCGACGACCTTCGATGTCACCCGCGTAGTTCTCATTCCCGTATATTTTATCGCAATCAAAAGTAGTCTTGGAGCTAGCTATCCCAGACGATGAACCAATTTTCGACCCGATGTATTTAGACGTAACGACGTGATTGAGCAACAAACATCTAACACAAATAGCAGTAGTACACAAACAAAAGTATTGACAGGATTAGTATGATTTTACACATATTTTCTTTGAAAAGTCACTCATTTTGGTGGTTCCGTCGTGGTCGTGGTATTTTGGGGAAGTTCTACACCTTTGCCAGTCATTTAACAATCAAGTAATATTTCTAGTTAATAGGCAATGTTTCCAGATGAATTATATAACTTAACTAGATGCCCCCCGGTTTCGCCCGTGGTACATATATAGCACTCAGCGGGATCCCGTACATATGCAACGTGAAAGAATGACTGAAATCGGTTCAGTCATTCCTGAGAATATCGCTTTCAAACAAAAAACCTCTGCTACTTCAGCTACATGCTACGCCACCTGTCGGAGATTGGACGTACCAACTCAGATTTAGAAACACATTTGATTAGCAAATGTTTATATTCAATGACGCCATCTTAGACACATTCTGTCATGTCAAAGCACAGTACGAAAACTCTCAAAAAGGAATATTTTTATAAATTTTAGATAAGTTTTATTATTTTTTCCCGATTTATGCTCCGCTTCTATTCATAGTAGCTTTGTTCTATAGCCTATAGGTAGCCTTCCTCGATAAATGGACTATCCAGTAGAAAAATAATCATTCAATTTGGATCAGTACTTCCCGAGATACTAGCGTTCAAAAAAAAACAAACAAACTCTTCAGCTTTATAATATTAGTATAGATGAGATATTTCATCTTCAAGCTCTGTTTGACAAGCGCTGTACAGAACTAGATAGTAATTTTTACCCGACTGAAAGAAGGATTATGTTTTTCGCGCGTATCTTGTATGTTTGTAAATTTTCTTATTCCCACATATCTTCCAAACGGCTAGATGGATTTTGACAATTAAAGTATTGTTAGATTTGCCTTAATCACCCAAGTGTTCTTAGATGGTATTTTGTATTTACATTTTTTTTTTATGTGTATTTTTTTTGGGTTGTGAAATGAAAGTTCGTCTGAATGGAAGTTTTGAAAAGAAAGCGTACGCAGCTCTGAATTTCAAGAATAATCTTGAAATTCAGAGCTGCGTATATTGACGTTTAAGGTGTATTGTTTACTATCAGGTGCTTGTTTTGCTCATCACATCACAGTCATTAAAAAAAAACAATAAGAGAAAATGTACTTATAGAAAGTTGGTTTTTGAGTCCGCTAAGATTTTTACGGGACGATGATTCAAAATTTAAACAGCATAAAAACGAACACAAGAATTAGTATATTTCATACTGTTTTTTTTCACTTACAGGTGTACACTTGACCTCCATTTTGCTCTATGTAACGCAACGAGAAACCGATTCACTCCCGATTTGAAGACACCAAGATTGAGAAAAACCTACTCAGGCAACGCATTTCACATCCCAAACGTTCTTACCACGAAATAAGAGTAAAACCTCTTCTTTGGAATATTAACCATCAATCGATCTCGCCTTATCGAGTTACGAAATTAATATTTTCTAAACGAGTACTAGACTCGTATTTATTTATACTTCTTCTACTTGTGCCGAGTTGTTTCATAGGATACGTTTTGATTGAATGTTGGACTAGATACTCGTAGATTAGTTTTCAAACCGCAAAATCATTTTTAGTTAAGAACGATGTTGACATTTGCACCTTAGGTTTTTCTTTTTTAATGTGAATGATCACTATAAAACTAATTAATCCATCAGTATAATTATTAAACAATATTGTTAGACTACACGAATTTGAACACGAAAAAAATCACGAAGTTTCGGATGTCATCGCTTTTTACGAACACGTGACGTCACAACCACTCACTTTAAAAGATTATTAATCTATATCTTAATCTTTTAATAATTTAATAAAACAAAACTACGTGTCCTATATTTTTCAACATTTAGCAGACGGGCTAATTAGAATGGTATATTTTTGAGCTAATCCTAATCCCAATAAGGTATTTATGTCATAATCAATTAATGGAGTCAAGTGTAAAGATAAAAATCCTCTAAAAACTTGGAACGTGTAAAATATTAAACAAATCACGAAAGAAAATCACGAAATTTTCACTCAAGCTAGCCTGCATGATCTACATATTTATTATAAATGCGAAAGTTTATGTGTTTTAATCACCTTCATCAGTCAGTATCTATTGAATTTATTTGTCGTAATCAGTTCCGGTAGAATGGCCAAATTAATGAAGTAGTAGGATCATTCATGGCAATTAATTAAACCGCAAGTGATTGATGCGAGATAGATCGGCGATAATAAAAAGAATAGACCATCTCACTGTCTTCTAGACTATAATTTATGTCTCACTGGCGCCCCATCCGACTTTTTCCGGGATAAAGAACTAATTGACAATTATATTTTAGAAAATGTCAGAATTGGGTAAACTAACGTATACTATCAATAAATTATACATTATTAACTTACAGTACCATTTTTCTATTGATGGAAACAGATGGTTTCACATTTAAATGTGTAACTATTACGTCGGTTTTCTTTGGTTAAATTTAGAGTATGTATTTTGAAGTACGTTTAAATTCCTCGGGTTTTAATTTTCTTTCGAACAAAAAACTGAATTTGGTAATAATACTTAATCATAAACCTTAATAAGTCTATAATCAAGATTTTTCTAGTTTAGGTTATGGTCCATAATCACGTGATTTCGTTGTATCATAAATTTAGTTGTTTTAAGTTTTCTAGCAGGCCTCTCTAAAACGTTTCTTTATTTTAATAAGGTATGGTACAATAACAGTACAGTTAGGTTCAAACATAGAAAAACAAATTAATAAAATACTGTTATTTACTATAGCTCCGCAGTCAATTGTATTTCTTGAATATGACTTCATGGGATTGATATCAAAATATTGAAACAGAAAAAAGGTTTTTTTTTTAGTTTTAGATTTTGAACGTGCGTTTGCGTGTTTGTCTGTGGGCCTGTATTTGTGTCTGAACCTTACCTTTGATAATGTAGCGTCCACAGTAATAGCCAGATTTTTCAGTTTTCCCATATACTCGTTCATAGATCAACGATGGATTTCTATTTGACAGTCGTCTTGCTTGATAAGATTTGTTTTATTTTTATTTGAGAGAACTATTTAAATTCTTTTGTTTATGTACCTATACACTTATTTTATACACTCATTTAATCTTTTTCTTAATTTTTAAGTTTTTTACAGTATATATAAAAAATACAAACAAATAAAAGCTTAAAACTAGGGTGCCGCCAGCAGCGGGGCAGGGCCCAAGCTACCGGTGGTTAGGGCTGCAGACTTTATTCTTTTATTATAACATCAGCTACTGGCTTACTGAAAATCCTGGCCCCGTTTTTTTCTTCAACCCATATATTTTATCTGGCACATTTTTTGGCCGCCGGAAGGGTCTGCTATATCTACGGAATGAAATCTATTTCTCACTCGACGCTTCCTGTATTGGCTATTTCGAGAGTATTCTCAATTTGCTGTCAAAATATCTCCGAAATGGGAAAATATACCGTTCCTTGCAATAATACTTCATTATTGAAACATGTTAAATCGAGTGCTTTTGTTGTATTATTGAGAATATGTCGGAATTTCCAGAGGGTAACTTTACTCGCCACAAAGTTTTCGAATTTGAGCCATTTACGAATTATTTAATGACAAGACATCATTTGTGGTGTATTCATAGGTGTAGATGTCATTATTTAAACATCGGAGGTGATGTTTTTTTGTTAATAATGTCGATAATATCGATCGGTTTGCGCTTGGCCGACTGCATGTTGTTAAATAACGTTGCAGTCTACGATGACGAGCGCTTCCCTAAAATAAATAAATTCAATGAAATTTATTTAATCGAACCATTATTTCAAAAGAACACTTGGTAACGTCACTTACTTTTAAATTATAGATAACTAGTTGTACCCTGCCACGCTTTGGTGTGGACCATTGTGATGCAAAATCAAAAGATAAAAACAATCCTTGACGCGGATTATATATCATTCTAAAATTTCAGCTCGATCGGTGCAGAATTTTTTGAGTTTTTGAAGCGTACACAAACCAACAGAACATTTTTATATATAAGAAGAAGAAGAAGATTATTCTGTGTACATAATCTATATCAATAAAACATCTTTGTAACAAAATTTTTGTCAAAATTCTTGTCAATCAGATGCAGCTGTAAAAAGGATTTGTTATGAAATTAAATGAAATAGTTTATTTCCAGATTTACATCCATTAATCAAAATTAGCATAAATAAATAAATAACCAACCAATAATAATAATAGAATAAAGATGAATAAATTATGATATGGGCTTATGCTATGCCCTCCACGTTTTATGGAGTGGACTATTTACCCGGTCCCTGACGGCTACCACCAGCGGGTTATCGGAGCGGGGAGCAGGGTGGCTCCGCAACAGCGCCGGTCAATTGGGCGCGTGGCCCGATTAAGACAAATACAATTATCCAAATAATTAATACAAATAATACTTTAAAAAAATACAGTAACGTCCAGTATTATTTAATCTTATTCAATAGTTCTAATTTCGACATATTCCTTTTCCAAAAATTACTGCCCTTTATAAAATCATCTACTCTTTATTTCAATCTTCAATAATCAACCTTGAACACAACCAGATTATATCCATCAGAGATGTCCTTATTACGAAAGTGGAATGTTGGAAAGATATGTATACAAAAATGTGACATCTTTTCACTTGAGTAAGTGTATACTTTCTAGTATGGCGTAGTACGTAAATGACGGTATGGATTCCCCTAAAACCCCACAAAATACTTACCTATTTCATTAAAACATGGTTTGAAACTAATGGCGTACGTGCGGGTATGTTGTGTCGATAAAAAATAATTTTAGAACTCGATGAACTATTTAAAAATAAAACATACATTATCATGGTCGGTTATCTTCCAAACTCAGCTCATAACTTGCGAGTGAATTACCGTTCGGCAATTTAGAATTAAGTTCAGTGGCAACATCTGTAAACAACCTGATGAGGCGTCAATAGACGAATTCTTATTTAGATTGTATCTGCGTAGAGCCGCTAAATGAGCTCTATCTACGTAAGAAGCCACGTGCTGACTAAGGTCAGGTTTAGGGGATATCTTCACGAGCAATGATATGACAGTTTTGTTATAAATCACACAGCGGTGAAAATGGGATCTTCAGACTAGTTGGCTTTTAAATATGTGTTATAAAGAACAATGGCAGAATAAGAGTCAGCTTCATGAAAACATCTAAAAATAACGTTTATACAAAACGAATTTAATGTTTTTTCTAGGATTTTTCAAATAAATATACATGTAACAGAAGCTACAAAAAATAATACAATATATTGAGTTTACAAAATGACAATTTACTAAAATCATGCTGTTTTGGTAGTAATTGTAAAACAATAATGTAATAAGCATTTTTTATTTTATTTAGAGTTGGTTTATCAATTGGATAAAATATTAGTAGTCATATAAAAGAAATATTTAATGGATATAAATTTCATTAAAACATCTTCCCGCAATATTAATAGTCTTGTTGTTAAAACTATTAGTATTCATTTCATTAAAACATTAGTAAACATTTATTTTAAGGTTATGGCTACATCGAAAATTATCCTATGTCCTGAGCCTATATCACTACATCTGAAGGACAAATATCCATGGCAAAAAATAAATTGAAAAAAACCTGTGTCATTGTCAAGTCTATGTCATACTCCCCTTCAAAATTCAAAAGTTTAACTTTTTTTATGGATCTCTGAAGACAAAAATCTTTTAATACATTATTACTCAGGGACTGACTGTTTGTAAAGACGCTATGATTTCGTCTCAACTATTTTAGAGTATGAATGTCTGCTATTGTTCTTTGGCGTACTTACTTAGTGTCTATTTTCGTTTAGATCTATTGTACTTCTATCGATGTATGGTAAATTTAAAACAAATTTACCTACTATGACCGATCATAGTTAAATTTCCACCGAATTGATAAAGGAAGTTGTTGCATGAAACAACATACAAAAAATATGCAAACGAACAAAGGACGTTCGTTTGCATGTTTTTCAATTTTACTCAATCGATAATAATAGTTAATTGAGAATCTATGCGAAGTCGACGAAACGTGAACTATAAAAAGTGAGCACCAATCCATATAGATTCTTCATACGTAGCTCACTAATTATTAATCCCACTGCTGGTAATTGAGGCCTTCTCTCACAGAGAGATTCAAGACTATGCCCACCATGCAGGTACAGTGCGAGTAGAAATGACTTCAGCAGATTCGAATAAGAAAAGACGCAGACAACCGCTCTCAGGGATACTCCTTAGAATTTGAAAGTCAATGTGATGCAAAATAAATTTTACGCTGTGCTCCAAAAAATAGTGAAACTCCGCTGTACCAAATTGTCATTGTACAGAAGGTAATTCAATTTCCTTGTGCCACGTTTAATAATGGCGATACTGTTTTAGCAGGCACTTTTTTGCATTAAACATCTGCTGCACTAGCACTAGCACTGCACTAACACTGCAATGCGCTCGTCACCCAAAGATCTAAGATGTTTTATCTCTAAGCTCTGGAAACATTACCCTTCAAACCGGAACACAGTAACGTTTGCACATTACTGCTTGATGGTAGAATAACTGGCAAAGGTGTGGTACTTCCCCAGGCGGACTAGATGGGAACATGGGACATGGGAGCAGCCAACAAATATTCCTTACTAAAAGAAGTATGTTATTGTATACTGCAATAGCGGTAAGGAATACCTGACTTTTCCGCGTTTCTAAAAGTATTACGTGAAGGGAATTTTTCGTAAACATACGCCACGATTTTTCCAGGGTTCGTGTTATAAAAATTCTTCTTACATTTGTACTCTGTCATTGAATTAAATTTACATTTGATGAACTGAAGTCGGCGGCTGAAGATCAAATAAGAACGGAAAAACTTTGGATGAAAATAATTTGTTTTTTTGCAGTAACAAGAAAAAATATTTCTTTTAATATCTTTAAAAAACATCGAACGACTTTTGTAACTGCTGGCAAAAATATTAGTTTATAGTGAAATTATTGAACAAAATTATCAAGCATTCCGTGTGATAAATGGCAGTAGATAACAACTGTTGTTTTCGCGTTTGAAGGGCAATGATTTCGATAACATACATTTTAAACATTTTGTTATCTTTGTGGGACTACGTTACAACGCTCCTCAATTGTCAATTAATATTTAGTTGATAATAGGGAATATGCATGCATTTTTTTAAATTTTTAATTCACTTTTTACATTATTATAACACAATAAAAAATATAAATACTCTTGTAAATGTACAAATTGATTTTTAAAATAATATTTAAAATATCGGTATAATTTGACCAGTTTAAACGCCGCCATCTTTCCCGCGCCTGCATGACGTCACAGGCCACGACCTGTGTTTGTTTACTACAAGTGTTGCAGTTACTTTGTACCGATTTTTGAGTTGTGCTAGCTAATCAAACGATGGAGAACACGACTTTTCTCTCTAACACTACTAGCTCAGTACGAATATCGACACCGTTAAAGCAGAAAACATGCCATGTGACGTCACATTTGGTTTCCACAGATAATGATGCGTTTCGCAAACTTGAATTTCCCGCGCCTATTTTGCACTTTTTAAATAATATTTTGTATAATTAATAACTAATAAAATAATTGTTTTGGCATAATGGCGGGACATTAAGGATTCTACGAAAAAAAAATCAAGCCAATTTAAACTACATGCATATTCCCTATTTAGGTCCCGCTAACTTGCATACTAGGGCCTAAGTTTTTAAAAGATTTTTTAGTCTTAATTATGTCATTACATCATCATCATCAGCCGCAAGACGTCCACTGCTGAACATAGGCCTCCCCCCTAGATTTCCACAACGAACGGTCCTGCGCAACCTGCAACCAGCGGTTTCCCTTTGTGAGGTCATCTGTCCATCTAATGGGAGGCCATTACATTACTACTTAAACATTTACTTCATATTTAATAAACATTTCTTTAATAAATCTTTACCAGCGTGCGTAACAAAATATGCCAGATAGATACCGTTTACGTCCACATTCTGGCTCAGTGTACATGAAGCGACGATATTTACGACGTTGCTTCGAATAATCGATTCCAATCAACTTACGAGTAGTATGAAACGCGTTACCGTCACTCGTTGGTACGCACATTTGGTGGCTTGGTTTTTTTTTTTCTATAAACAGTGATCCACACATAATTACATCAGTCGTAGATAGTTTTAAAAAAATTGTTTACTTAACAAAAGCCTTTGTTAAAGGTATTTTTTCAATCCAAAAATGTGTGTGTTTAGTTGATTTTTCCTGGCGGAGTTGGTCTTGTAAGCATTGTTTTTAATCTTTCGCGAATTGAACACATAATGTTTATAACATTATGGTCTTGTAAGCTTCAAAAATGTATTTTTTTACAAATTGTAATCTTTGAATATATTTTTTTTCGTATTTATTTTTTATGCTACTGCATCGCAGTGACGTTTACTGCCTAGCACTGCTCTGCGCTCGTCACCAAGAGATTTAAATCATTGACCTATAAATTTATCTCGAAATATTGTCATCTAAACCACAAATTTGTTCAAAGTGTGATGCTTTCCCAGGCGAACTCTGTAAAACTCCCTCCATTACAACAACAAATTAATTTATTTGTTCCACAACTTACATTACAATAATTGAAATAATTTCAATTATAGTCATATACTCGTATCAGCAATGAAAAATGTGTCCAAAATGTTTATTATGTTGACTATAAGGCTTTTGTACATTAATTTTATTGAGTATGTAATATGTTTCTATAGAAAAGGCGAAAAAACATGCATTACAGTCTATTCAAAGAAATTTTACTTTTGGTTTATCAACTACCTGCCATTTTTCTCCTATCTACCGAAAATTCTTATACCAACAATTTTTCAACGGTTGCCAATAAAATGGAATTGATTCGTAGAACCGGATTTACCACTTCAACCCTCTACATTCCTCTACATTCGCTTCACTTCAAACCGAAATCAGTTCTAGAGTAAAAGCAGGAATATAAAATTCAATCTGAGACGCTACTGTAGTTTATCTACAGATATGTAGGTCTTACATGAAAAGATCCGCCAGAGCGAATGAGTGTAAATAAAGCCCAGACTAAACTGTGTTACCAGTGGAGTATTTATTGAGTAATTTGTGAGTAAGTATTGCCAATTTAGTACAGGAAAAGGTGGCAAATGTTTTAAAGAATAGTATTGCTCTGAACATTTACAGTAGCTACGCAAATCAAAAGCTAGCCGGTTTTTGAGAAAAGCAACTAATTGTGGCACAGAAAGTTTCAAAAGCTCAGATGAATAAAGCCTAAGTATTTTATTATCATAGAGGTACTTTTCTACTGTAAAAGGTGTATTATAAGGCAAATTATATATGTCGCCGTCAACGCGGAACGCAAGCGCCATCTGTCGGCGTTCGATGGAGTCAACATTCCCCCGGCCGGTTGAGCTTGAACCATCGCTCGTTCTACGATACGTGCTTAGCGATAAGACCAACTTTGTTACCTGTGCTTAACAAATTCCATTGTGTTTGCGTGTTTTCATCCAACACTACCCGCCGCTATGCCCACAGCAGAAGGGTGCGATCAATAATGATGATGGCGAGACTCAGTCGCCGACATATAAAATATAAGGCAGTCTTTGTAGTTTAGTACAATAGAAAACGTAAACTTGAAGATCGCTTTTAGTAATGTGTCGATACAGAGCCTCTACCCAGTAGTGGATCAGGCGATGTTTTTATGATTATTATAGAGGTATTTGGTAGAGATAGGACTCTTTGTAGAGTCTGCCTGGTGAAGTACCATGCCTTTAACAGCACCAGTTATTCTACCGCCATGCAGTAATTGGCAAACTTAGCTGTGGTTACGTTTCATGTTCAGGTTCAGGGCAATAAACATTGACAGAGAAATTACAGGGCATTGAGGTAATTCGCAGTGTAGTGCTAGTTAATGATTTAACTCTTCAGGTTCCAATTACGTACTGCATGACACTGTGCTCTAATGTTATGGGCAAGGGTGTCGTTGGCATCAGGTACTTAAATTTAGTATCTTGTTTGTCTTGGCGTTTTTAGTGTTAAATAAATAGAAATTTAAAAACTAAACTGGCAACCCATTTTCTTAAACCTGCAGCTACCTCATAGCTCTTTCATTTGAACCTAAGTGTAATCCTATTTTCACGGAGTGGTCCCAACTGGCGTCGTAATTGCTCGTATTGAACGAATTGAATGGAATCCACATTAGTGCATTCAGTGAAATGTTCAACATTACAGTGTTTTTTATGAAATTCCAAATAAAAACAAAAGTAAAATTTGACTACAACTTTACTGATTTCGTGGCGAGCAGTTTCTACTTCCTAGGACTTTTTTATGTTGACTGATTAACTAATACCTATACTGATACGATGGATGATGATTTTGGCGATAATGTTATAGTTTTAGTGTCCATTTATCCCAAACAAAAATATAACGATACCAATTTCAAAAATAAAGACTATTTTACTTAGGAAGTAGACCCCCGGTGCCCGATGTCAGACCATATTTAATTCATCCTTTATTTAAAAAACTAACGTCAAAAACTTTCTAATTAGACTTCCTGTCCAAGGATTAAGATTGTGCAGACATAATAATATAATACCTCTAAATTATGTTGAAATGCAACAATTTGCTAATTAGGTAACGAGCAACGTTCAAGTCAAATGTCGTCGCCTAACATTAGACGAGAAGCGGTAATGTAAACTTTAATAGTTTAAAAAATGGCAGTCATAGGAAATGTTAATAGAAGTGAAAACTTATAAACTCAGAATTTGATAGCTTACTTTGGAAACGGAACGTGAAAACGGAGGGCGTGGCCTTGGTCCCGAGTTTGCCCGAAGCTTTTTTATAATTCCCGAGCGTGAGGTTAGAATTCAATTCACAACTCACATAAAATATGTCTGTGCAGTGGCAAAAGAAGTTTTCACTTCAAAATTTTCAGTTAAAAATAGGTGTGATAGATACAACAACAAAATCTACTTACTCGTACGTTCTAAACAAAAACTGAAGTCAGAATAAATTAGAAGTATTTTTAAAACGTTATTAAAGCAGTATAACTTTGAAGAACGACTTTTCTTTTCCTCCAATTAAAACGAAAGTTAAATCGAAATGGTTACCAGTTGACGAGAAAAACGGACAGCGGTTTGTACGCTGTCTGTCCCCTTGTTAAAACTTTTCATTGTGGTTAGCGCTGACGTGGCGGTAAATTGTGATTTTAACCTTTGTTTTTATTAATTTATGTACCTTAAAATGTTGCTGACTTTAAGACTAGATGCATCCCGTGGTGTTAGCGGCTTATCTATTGTTTCTAAAATAAAAGTAATCGTTATTAGCCTAACAAAGATATCTAACAATAACAATATATTGATGTAAACTGAAATACTTTTTTTTTTTTAAAGATTAAGTTCGCTGTGTGTACTATTTTATAAAAGAGTACAAACTAAGTTTATAATAAAAGTATTTTTTTCTTTGTAAAACTTTAATAAAATTTCCTACAAACAAGTAAATTGAACAAGAATGAAAAACGAAACAACCCTCATTGTTAGAGTTGAAAATATTGTGCCCCAAAACCAAATTCTGCGTGAAATAGACAAGCCGCTTGTCCCTAAGGACTAACAACAAAAAATGGGCAGATGTCCTTCACCGTGTTAAGTGTGGGACAAAGGGCCTATTGTGGACAGAACTGTGACCTTTTGGGCTCTCAGATTTAAGCCCGACTTCCGAGCCTATTATAGGATTATACGGGACACACCTAATCTATGCTGTCAACATTAGTGTGGTAAATTGATGAATTAGGAACAAAGTAGATAGAGACCGATCATTGTGAATTACCACTATATTAATTATTATAACTTGTAGTGGGTGATGATGGAGAATAATAGAGAGAATACACACGGTGTGGTACTTTATTAATATCCACACAAAATAAAATCGGACACAACACAGTACATATGAGTCGTTCACGAACGAACGAATCAAATAACCCGGGTCGCGAGAACCATAAGAACCATTGGATCAGTAAGCTTAAAATGATTCGTTCGTTCGATTACAAGATCAGGTTACGCGTGAAGTTAAGGTCGAATAAGCCGACGAACGACCCGAACTATATTTGACCGAACCATGAGTAACTTGTTATTATCGTTTATCTTATCTATTGTATGCTGTTTATTTTTGGCATCCGAACTGTTCATGTTTCATTTAATCTATCTCCATTCATTATAGCTACATAACATAAAACCAGTTTGCGTATGAAAATCTTACTAAGATCAAAATCAGAATTAAATGGTTGCCAAACGATCGTCATGAATCCCGAAACGTAATTCATATTAACATAATTCATAAACTGTTATTAGTTTATGTTTATGAACCAATGGTGTGATTGAATGGTGAACGAAATGAAAAGCAACTGAACGAGTAGTTCTAATGACTAACATATGTAGAGATTTACTACGATAACATGACCCGCCCCTCCAGAATTCAAAACGTTTGAAAGTATTTGTGAAAGAATATACAACGCACCACCACGCATGTGTGCGTACTGCTACTGCAGACGAATAATTACAACTACATAGGTACAAACTCTTTCGACTACACACATTAAAACAGTAATTTGAAGGGGCGGGCCATGTTACCGTAGTAAATCTCTAGCACTGGCTCAAAAATAAACAATGGTTCGTTTGAACGGGTCGAACGACCCGGGTCTTTTTTATTTCAGGTTCAGGTGCGATCCGGTTCTCTCAAATTGAACGAACGACACATTCTTACAACACAGTTCTGAGGGAAGAGATGTGGTAGTATGGTCAGGCAGCTGTCCGATACTGTGACTCGTAATAGGTAGGTACTCTGTAAACGTGGTATAGGGCCAGGCAGCTATCCGCTATATTAGTCTACGAATATATTGATCGGTTCAATCTGGCTAGATCTGTTTTCGATACCACAATGGACGACACACTAGATGTATGTCGATCGCTGGTTAACAAACGTTAGCGTGTTCTTATTCTACCGTGGCGCCATCTATTGACGTTCGCCGGAACTTCACTATTGGATACTTGTGCTACAAACTATAAATTAGCATATAATATTAGCTTATTGCGTTTGTACTTGACAGCCATCTTGCTTGATGGTAAGCGCTGAAGTGGTTTATATAAACACGCTTACCTTAAAGAAACAGACTCACTGCACGCTTCATGACACCGATTATTTCCAGTTCCATTGTTATAGTAACTTATTCCACAATTTACATTTACTGACTTCTTAGCGCAGTTGCTAATAAGCCTCCATACTGAGTCATAGGTCGTGGGTACTAATCCCACAGGTGACAAATATGTATTAGGAGGTAGTTATATACTCAGATATATGTATTTTTAACCCCTGACCAAAAGTGTTATAAGTTTGACGTCGATGTCTGTCTGTCTGTGTGTGTGTCTGTCTGTGGCACCGTAGAGCTCAAACGGATATGCCGATTTCAAAACGTTTTTTTTTTTTTGAAAGTTAATATACGTGCGGATGTTTTAGTTATGTTTGGCTAATACCGATTCAAGATGGCCGCCACCACAAAATGGCGGACAAAATATTTCTTCACAACCTACCTTAATATGGGTATCAAATGAAAGAGCTTGACTAGTAGAATATTATCTGAGGTAGTCGGAGGTTAATCAACATAATTTTGTTCTTGCTATGTAGGTATCTACAAAATCAACAGCTGTCGATATCCAAGAAGGCCGCCACCACAAAATGGCGAATTATTTTATTTTTTTCACTCCCTTAATATGGGTATCAAATGAAAGGCTTTGACTAGTAGAATGTTGTACAGATAACAAATCTGAGGTAGTCGGAGGTTAATCAAAATTTTTAATTTTGTTCTTGTTATGTAGGTATCTACAATTTCAATTATACAGCTGTCGATATTTTCGCCAATTTACTGTTTTCAGAAGAAAAATAAATGGTTTCAAGCTACGTGGTAAATGGCGGTAGGTTTCAAGCTACGGGTAGATTTTATTTAAGTAAAACTATCAACAGAGTTCCAAGTTATTCCATTATTACAATACTTTTTAGCAAGTAATTTACAAGTGTATGTATTAAAATCAGCGAACCTTTCTTTATTTGTGACTTTAAAGTTCATAATTTATGGATTTTATTCGTAATATAAAATGAAACTAATAAGTATTAACTAGTAAATTTTAAATTAAAGTTACAGGGCTTAGAGATATAACATCTTAGATCTCTGGGTAACGAGCGCAGTGCAGTGCTAGGTAATGATTTGGACTCTTCATGTTCCAATAGCTGCGTGTCACTGTGTTGTTATGTGGCAGGCATGTTGCTTACCATCAGGCACATGTTCTGCTCGTCTCATCACTTTTTATTAAAAAAAAAGTATTTTGTCAATACTACTCAAATGCTTAGTTCGGCAATGAAACGCTTTAATCAATACACTTTTCTGTTCAATCTAGCAGAAACTAGGAAACAAACCGACCGTAAAAGGAACAGTAGGTATCGTCTGATACTATTTATATTAAATCGTAGAAAGAATTAAGTAATACGTTTTACAGACAGACACGGCTTCGGACACGGGCGTGAAGTGGTCCTTCTAAGTTAATTTACGTGGCCTAATGGTTATAACGTGTGTGTTCACAATTATGCGGCCGTAGGTTCAAATTCGCCTGCACTTTTGAGTGTGTTTTTAAAGTGCAGATGGCCAAGTAACACAAACTAGGGAAATATTCTGTTTAGGGAAAAATGTACATGGCTGATTTTTTTTATAATATAGTTTAATGTTTATGATACATAAAACACTAAGTAAGGTATAGAGCAAGCATCCATATTCTCACAAAAAGGGTTGCTTTAGGAGGTTATTCAACTCACAATCTAAGTAGGTTCAGTACTAGGAAAACTTACTACCAATCTTTGCAAATACGGAAAGCGTTTTATGAACAAACAGCGTTTTAAAGTCCTGCAAGCTTCGAAATTGCTGATTATTTCTTGGAAATATTTACAACTAGACCATGTAAGTACAATAAATATGTTCAAACTCTTTCTTCTTACTTTAAGTAAATATCGATGGGCAATTGGACATTTCAAACACAATACCGTTAGCTAGTCCCAAACAGCCCCAAACGAGACATAATATTCATATTGTAAATATAAATTTATCATACATTTGGTCGTAAAAATAAGTTTAAGCTAATTTGATTTGATTTTTTTCCAAAAACACCTCGTTTTTCTCCTTTCTTTCTGAGAATGCTGGTAGCATCATGCATGTAAACCCCCAATTCAGTAACATTTCATCCAAACTTTTTTTCCCCAAACGCTATCATGTTTTATTTCGGATCCGCGTCATAATGTATCCAAGTTGATTAATGTGCCAGAGGTTTTGCGGATCTCGGGGCTTAAAAAGCATCTCGATCAACCATTGGAAAAGTTAATAATGAATGGTTCGATCTGGTAAATACATTACGCTGTAGGAGAAGAGCGAGGGTATGGATTATTTGGGGTAGTAGAATTGACAAGCGATATTCTTTTGTTTCGAACTTGGTGTCGTTTTTGTGTGTTTGTAACTTCAAGTATGCGTGTAAGTTATTTTAGGTTTGTAGGATCCTGTACCTTTTATGGCAGCGCAAACATAATAGAGTTCATCGGAAGTTTCTCCTGCAAAAATGTTTTTGTAGATGTTAAATCATGTACAAAATGGGACAAAACTAAAGTCTGTGTGAATAAACATGGATTCATGAAAAACATGAAAATATGTTACTGAACAAGAAAATCAATTGAATGATTTTAAAAAAACCTGGATCGTAGAGATAAGTATATAAGTATACCTAAGTAAGACTTAAAGGGCTAAATTTTTAAGTGGGCCAAGTGTCGTCGCTAGTTTTGGTAAATGTTAATAGCTGTTATTGATTTTCATGATTTTATTACATAAATAATAATGAGATCTGATAATTACAAAAAAAAACTTTAACTGAAGACATTTTAAGATAGTGTGTAATTTTTTTATCGAGAATAAGTTTACGCTAGACCACAACCTTGCCTTATAGTAAAAATTTTGATTAACCCCCGACTACCTCAGATTTGTTATCTGTACAACATTCCACTAGTCAAGCCCTTTCATTTGATACCCATATTATGAAAAAAGAAATGTATTTCGCCATTTTGTCGAAGCGGCCATCTTGGATTTGAAATTTTTCATAGTGCAATGTATTCTACTAGTCAAGCCCTTTTTCGTTTGATACCCATATTGAGGTAGGTTGTGAAGAAATATTTTGTCCGCCATTTTGTGGCGGCGACCAATTTGAATCGATATTAACCAAACATAGCTAAGAACATCCGCACGGATATTAACCATCAAATAAAAAATACCGCATCGAAATAGGCCCATCCGTTTGAGCTCTACGGTGCCACAGACAGACACACACACAGACAGACAGACATCGACGTCAAACTTATAACACCCCTTTTTTTGGTCGGGGTTTAATAAAATCCGCTCCTCTAAAAGCTGATTCACGCCTTTTTTCCCAGTTCTATTCTAATTTCACAATTTTAAAATACCCAGATAACATCTATCAGGCAATGCTTTCCACAGTTTAGAAGTTTTTTCATAGATAATTTGCTTTCAAAAACGTAGTAGGTAATGAAAGCACATACAAAATGTAATAATAATTAATACAAAGTGCATTAAATTATTCCAGGTGCTCCGTATTTTACCGCACGGAAACTCTTACTACAAAACGCTCAAGAACGGATCGCGACCAAAATAGTAGCTACGTGATCAACTAAGCCACAACGGTCAGCATATTAGGAGCGAAATGAGGAAAATCTTTATGTTCCACAAAAGGTAGAGATTGCAATCTTTTTACGATAAAGCGGACCCTTGATTGTAAGCTGGCTTATTAAAATTACTGCCCAACGTCAGCTCTTTGGTAATTCTTCCTGCCTATTACTGGTTTCCTGTCCCTGGATGAAGGGAATTGACGCTCCGATAATATCTTCACGACGTGCAAATCGTGTTGATATGAAAACACAGAGTACAGAAATATAATGTTACTTGTTTTGCGTATCTCTGAAGCAGTGTTCAGTCCAGTCCAACTCAAGTTTAGCTAAATATAGATTTTATGTTGATCTAGAAATGTATAGGTAGAACATTAAAAAAGAAGAAGAAGACTTTTTCAGCTGACGATTATTATGATTGTATAAATTCAGACCAATGGAAACTGTGTTGCCAGACATATTGCATGCCTCTAGAAGAAGAGGCCAGTTTGTATGGGTCAACTACTAAAATGTTTTGTATCACCTTATCTTACCTGCAAATGGCAATAAAGATTTTCGTGTTTGTATTTGTATTAGCTGAAGAAACAAAAATGACGATTAGTCATGTAATAAAGTGTGTGTAACAAAATTTTGGCTGTACTACCGAGAGTCCAGTTTGCCAGTGTCAATTTGTATGAACTAACGATTTTTTGGCAAAATGCTCGCTTATTGTCTAGTTTTTCAAAACCAAATACTGAAATCATAGGTCGTTGATACTATATATCCAGTAAAATTTAGCTTTTAAACTTTTTATACTTACAGCAAGTCTCACAATACAATTGTAAAATTTTTACATTGTTCGTTACAATTGTAATAAATACATATATTTCAAACATTAAAATACACACTTGTTTCTACGATACTTATAATAGAACAATAGAATGTTCAATTTAAACTTTAAAAATGTATACTCTATGTATGCTCTCTTTTTTTTTTCAAAAATTGACGTGAAAGAACTTTGAGTTTGACTTTGTACAGGAGTTATTTAAAATGTATTTTAAAACAAAATGCTTTAGTAAAAAATTTATACCTATTATTTTTTGGCCCAACGCAAATGTCTCATTTATAATGTCAGACTAATTCTGAAAACGCTTTGTGTAAATTGAAGGAATTACTTGCAAAAACACACATTTTCTACGTAAATAAGCGTGACTTGCCGTTTCCAAGGCAACTAAAATATTGCTCCACCGCAAATTGGGTTCCGTATATAATTCCCAAACAAGTATTGCGGTTAAAAAGTAAATTAATACCCGGGGCAGGTTTCGGGTGACAAACTTTTTAAGGACCATTTTTCAGGATTTGTTCTCAATTTGGCGACTTCTCTGCGCTCCGGCCTAAATAAATATTTGATTACTTTGAAGTGGGGTGGAAGAATTTTCTACTTTATTGCATCGCATGTAAAGTAATTTGTCCATTAATAGTTTGAATTCACGTACACAAACATTATACTTGTATTAAGCTATTTGTTACGGGATTATACCATTTTGACTATTTGAACATTTTTAGTTACATGGAATATTTCAATGAATAGGAAAGACTATTTCAAATCAACGATTGAACAACATAGCATTACAAGAATATTATAGAAGCAAAAATATTATAGTTTGTAAGTATGTGTTAGTTTCGATGTTTCTCTATGACGGCTAACGGGCTGAACTAATTTGAGCGTATTAATAGGCGTGTCGACAGGTCCTGCAATTATATTAAATTATTTGATATAATGACAGTATTTAAATAGAATAAAATGTGTATCAATTTTAATTTTGATATTTTTTAGTTTAACTTACTTTATGATCATTCAAAGATGGATGGGCAAGTCCATTTTAAATGTAAGAAATTATTAGAAAATGTATTTACCATTGGATAACCCATTAAATATCAAGTTACTTTTGTTATGAAACCAGTTTCCTAAACGCAATATTTAATATAGCTACCAAACAAACTTTACGCGCAACGCATAGAAACTACGGCAATGTGACGTCACGTTTCTGTAGTGATTTGTATGAAGCGTTTTTGGGAGAGTTCAAAATTGTGATTTTAAAATCATGATATCACGGGAAGTTTTTAAGATAACAAAGTAATTCTTTCACCTATGTTTAAATTATTGAGCAGCCTTTTGATGGTATATTAAATCAAAAAATGAGTCGACATGCCTATTATGCTTGCTGCTTATTTAAATACACATTAAGCATAACACTTCATTCACTTGTATCCTGTTAAAATTAGTAGTTCACGTGAGAGACTTACTAAAATTATTTACTTGTATTTATCATACTTGATGAAATAAATGATAATCAAAAACTTTTCAGTTGTGTTTTATAAAGCTAGGCTCGGCAGGTAGGTAACTCATTCTATCATATTATGAGTAAAACCGTTGAGAAAGTAACTAACTATATAAGTAAAAAAAACTCAATAACTATGTTATTCTAAGACAATTAACATTTAAATATCAAAACAATTAGGTTTTTCATTCTAAATTAATAAAACGACTGTTAAAAACCAATTATATCTAAGAGTAATTTAGGGTCTTTAATTTGTTATTCCTTTTTAATAGGCATTTTTGAACAAGACTAATTTACTTATGATTGGGTGGACAGAAAACTTATTATATTGTTTATCATCAGTGTAATCAGTTTTCTGTTCGTAATTTTTCTTTTTGATTTTAGTGACAAATATTAAGAAAATAAAAATAGCCTCCAGAATTAATGATTTGGAGTGAACCACTTATTACAATTGAGGGTACCTATAGAATATTCACAAAAAATTATAAAAAACGGTTAAACCAGTAAAACGAGAATTTTACACAAAGATGGCAAACATTTTTTACGGTATATGATGGTCAGCTGCCCATACAGCGACACGCAGCTATTGGGACATGAAGAGTCCAAATCATTACCTAGCACTGCACTGCGCTACCTGGAGATATAAGGTGTTTTATGTCTTAGCCCAGTAATTCCTCTGTAAACATTTCCCTTCAAACCGGAACACAGTAATGTTTGCGCACTACTGCTTGGCGGCAGAATAACTAGCAAAGGTGGACTCTGCAAAGAGCCTTACCACTACAAGTTAGCAACTTCCTATTCACATGTAAGCTAACCCACATCGCAAAAGAAAAAATAAACAACTGAAGAATCATACTCACTCAGTTAAACAATTGAGTGTGTGCAAGTGAGTGACAAAACGTTTCTTTAACAGCGTCGCTCAAACTCTCATACTTGTAACAGTTCCGTTTCACGGTAATAAAACGTGCTTACGCGGCGTGATTACTTACGTACTGTGACTGCGTAGGCACGGAACGTAAGCGTTCTCATAGAACACACGGAATGGTTAATGGTTCACTTGTAAGGTGCGTTCCGTGACTGATTACCAGCTCTTCGCGTCTTCAGTTAATGAGATATTTATTAGGAAACTTAAATTAACTCCGAGAACAAGGATTCAAATCATGATTAAATTAAAATTCATGAGCCAATGAGCTCACTCGCTTATTATTGTTTGATTATGTGTATAAAAGACAAGATCACTCAATAAAAGCGTACAAAACTCACAAAAAGGGAGCTAACTGACAAATGGGGATCACACCATCGTATACCAATAAAAACGCGAAAACTGTATTTTTTTTACATCACCACTGGGATCGAATCGTTTAAAAAGCGACTTGTTTCAACAAAAATGTATTTAGCGGACAGATCTTATCCGCCAACTCGCTTTTAGGCAGCGTGGTGGTTATTGGTCTTAACTCACTGTTTGCGACGGGAGATTCAATAGTGGGATATCTAAAGTGCGCTACCTCATTTAGACATAATTGAGATTAAGTCAGGTTAATACACCTACATTATACGTGGACATGTAGTCAAATGAAGTAAAAAATTTATTCTAGGTAATTATTTTACAAAATAGATATCATAATACAAAGCAAAGTTAATTATCGGTACGCCCTAAATAAATAATAGCATTTCATTATAATAAAAAAGTTTTTGAGAGATAATAATTTTAACAAGTATCAACAATTTACATAATCTTTACAATTAATCAAACCATTATTATTCCCATTCAACAATCACTAAATATTTTCGTTCACTCAATATTTTTCCTTAAAATTTCGGGCCACTGCCCTATTTTCACGATTCTAAAAGTCACTGCGGCCACGTCATCAATCAACACTGGATAGCCGTGACGTCACTTGACTTGGTCCTTCATTGACTGTGCGATTATTTGGTCCGTACTTTTTAAAGGATCAAAATAGGTACCTACGTTGTTTTTTACTTTCAGGTCAATTATGTATAAAGGTTAAAACAGCAGTAAAACGAAAAGGATATGATTGATTTGTATGAAATAAGTATAATAAACAAGTAAAATAAAATGTATCTTGCCCATCCTAACCTACGGTTTGGATGACCCACAGACTTGGTCATTAACTAAAGCGCAGACGTTCTGCCTCGGAGTTTGTCAACGAGCAATGGAACGTAGTATTTTAGGTATTAAAAGACAAGACCGTGTTTGCAACACCATACTACGTTCCATTACAGGTGTAACAGACGTAGGGTTTGGGTCTGCCAAGCTTAAATGGGAGTGGGCGGGTCATGTGGCCAGAATGCACCCCGATCTCCTCTGGCCCACAAGTTTCTACGGAGTGGACGCCATCGGTCAGTCGAGTCGGTCAGGGGTTGTCTTACAACGAGATGGAAGGACGAGCTCGGAGCGCTTAAAAATGATAGGACGATGTCAGCTCAGGACCGATAAAGCGGAGGGAATTGGGGGAGACCTTGCCCAGCAGAGGGCCAACTAAAATAGCTTTTTAAAAATCTACATAATTCAATAAAATATCTCGGTAACAATAACCACTTCCTTGCAAAAGCTTTTTAAATACGAGTACGTTTAGTTTTATTTTAACGTTGATGGAGTCAAAAATAAGATACTGTTTTATAGCAACTCATACAGACAGAAAGATTTTGTTATGCACATCCAAAACTGCGTAATAATACTTACATACAATGTGGTGTATACAGTACAGTGCCTTAAATGGCAGCATTCACTAACAGCGATTTCTTTCTTCCAAGCAGCCATATATAGCGGTAAACAATACTAGAGAAACTTTCTTTATCTATAAAAATAAAACGTATTTAAATGTTTAAATATTTACTTTAAAACATGACTCATAAATATAA
The DNA here is from genome assembly GCA_017562165.1 of Ectropis grisescens. NCBI lineage: Eukaryota > Metazoa > Arthropoda > Insecta > Lepidoptera > Geometridae > Ectropis > Ectropis grisescens. The sequence goes on from CM029770.1 coordinate 24,926,271, forward strand.
ATGACCCTCAAAATTAAGGCCAGAATTTAAAAAATTGGGTTCAATTTTTCCCATTTATATTCATTTGACAGATGTTATTAGCAGAGCTCAATTTCGTAGCCTTTCATTTGACAGGTACTCCATGCTGAACGGGGTTTAGAGGTAAAAGGTCTCGCTCATCGATGTGTACGTCTATTTTTAACTAGTCTCGAAAATAATTAAATGTATTCGCTAATATAAAATAAATTACAAAGTTATTTTAAAGTAAATTAAGTACTTACAGACTTGTTTTATATTCTTTAAGCGCCTTATCCATTTATATTGGTTAATCATATTTATGTATTGTATATGTATTATACTTATGTAATATTATATATTTTGAGAAGTTTTAGCAAAATATTCATTGTATTTATTTATACCACCGCACCGTGGGTAACGAATCGATTCCTTAACTATTTAACCATAATTTTAGTATGAAAATTAACGTGGCTATTTACTAGCTACCCATTTTAAATAACCAAAACCTTGTATGAAAAAAAATCGACAAAGTTTGACCTAAATCAAAAATTATTCATGTGAATAACATACCTAACAGTTTTATTAATACTTATTGAGTACTCCGTTTTTGAATCCGTGGAATTGTAAGGCTGTAAGTCGACAAACTGAACCAAAGAGATTTTGCATTCATAACAATAGCCTGCTATGGTAAGACGTTTGATTCGTAAATGATCGATAAATTATTTACAGACGATCAACGTAAAGCGTCATTTTTACATATTTATGACACAAAACATTTCATTGGATTATTATATGATGGGGGCCTGTAGTACGAAGAAATTTGTGGGGGCTGTAAGTCTGACACATCGATCAATGCTCGACGAGCATAACGAGATAATGACGAATGGCACGTCTCAGCCCGACCGTATCGTGTATACCTAAATAATTAGGTTTCACGCAGGCTTCCCGCCGTGATAAATCAAATCTTGATACGACACGCGCTGGAGTGATTTTTAGGAAAAATATACGGAAAATACACACTAAGTAAGACAATATTTCGAAGTCATCTATGTTAATTAATCGTCTAAACTGCACTAATCACTGTTATCTTGAACATCACTGAAGCTAAACGAAGGGGAAAACGAAAATATGGTCTATGATTTATATGGTTTAACTCAAAAACTTCTCAGAATAAATAAATATTAGTGGACAATTCACACACAACACCATCTGACTCCAAACTAAGCAAAGCTTGTAATATGGCGGCCAGATAGCTGATATAATACTTATATAGTTATAAATACATACTTATTATACATAGAAACACCTAGACACAGTGCAAATATTTGAACTCATCACACAAATATTTGCACTGGGTGGGAATCGAACCCACGACCCTCGGCTTCGCAGGCAGAGTTAATATCCACTAAGCCACGAGGCCAGTCAAACTAAATAAACACCAAACTACATAAGCAGAGTGTTATGGTAGCCAGATAGCTGATAATAAACAGATTATAAAAACATAAATACTTCTGATAAATAAAAACACTGAAATAGACATAGAACCAACATCCTTGCACATCACACATTTTTTCATTTTTACAATCGGAAATCGAACCTACGACCTAGAAGGCTACTAGCTGATACGAAGCTATTCAAACATTTTGAATATAATTAAGTTTCTTTAAGCATCCTTATATAACCCCACTGCTAGGTCAAATTCCCAATTTCCTACACTTTATCCTAAAGGCGATATTTGAAATTTAAATGAAACAATTTCCTACACTTTATTCTATTAGCGATATTTGAAATTTAAATGAAACCATTTTTTTGCATTCTCATCTACCATTAAGCCAAACACGATTTCTAAGATGATTCTGTCCGTCTACAAAATATGGCAGTTAAATACGAGTAAAAGGTAAGATAGCATTTAGAAAAAACCTTTTACTGAGCTAAAAACTAGTATGTGCTGTAATCGATGTTTGTCATAATACATGAAATAGTTCTAAGTAATAATTTTTTGTTTTAGATGATAGACACATTTGAAAAATATTCCATGTGGTAAAATAACTTAGTACTAGGTAAACAACCCCAGTAAAAGTGTACAATGATAAAGCAATAGGAATAGCGGCATTGCGTGTTCATGCCTTGAACAATGGGATACAATCGCGAACAATGAAGGAGCTGAAATAATTCGCTACTGAAGATAATACTAGAAGCACATTAGGACTAATATATTAATGGCATGACTTGCCCTGTCTTGATAGATACAATTTCATGTACAGCCTTTATCATAGCTTACATCTTATTAATTATACATGCAAAAGTTTAGATGTTTGGACGTTTATTGTTTAACAAGCAGTACCTCGTGGTTTTACCCGCGTATTTCTCGTCGTTTCCTTTTTTTTCGAGATAAAAAGTAGCATAGTATTTTTCCAGATTATGAACTATTTATGCTCCAAATTTCAGTCCAATCCGTTTAGTAGTTTCTACGTGAAAGAGTTTTAAACATCCATCCTTCCTTACAAACTTTCGCTTAGTAGAATAACGTTGGAATGGCTAAACGAAACGGGTTTAAAATTTGAGTTATAGCATTTAGCCTAGTTTTTATCACAGGAAAAGGAAACGGCTACAACGCGGATACAGCTAAAGAGTTATGTAGTGTACTAATATGTTTTAAAAATATTACACAAGTATGTAAAAAGTATTATATCCATTATGTCCAAAGGCAATATACCCATAATACTATGTATATCCCATAATACAAGCTTTACATCGTTTTAGTCTAGATGGTGCTGTGAGAAAAATGTCAACCGTTATAGATTTTCGGCCCACAATTTCATCTTCCAATCTTTCTATATTTATATACAAATGTTATGTTAGTTTGTGTACACTTCAAAAACTCAAAAAGTTCAGCACTGATCGAGCTGAAATTTTAGAATGATTTATATTCCGCATCAAGGATTGTTTTTATCTAATGTTTGCATCACAATGTGCCACAGCGAAGCGTGGCAGGGTACAGCTAGTTTTATATAGTTTAAAACTATTGAGAAAATAAATATTAGATTTTTTCTAATTCGACTGATTTAACCCAAAATTGAAGCATTTAAACAAACCAAAATAACTTGTCAGTTTTATGGTTGTATTAGTATACACCTCCACGCTACGACAATGCACTAAGCACTATATTGTTCAGTGTTTTTTATAGTAATATACACAAACAGCCTACATTATGCCCCCAGGGACTGGAGACCTTCTGCCACAGGGTCAAGTACGCTGACTAAGCAACATGTCCTCGAAAGCCATCTTTCATGAAACATGTTGATTTCCTGGCAATAAATAAATATCTGTGGACATTTCACACATAACACTATCTAACCTCAAACTATAGTACCTACTCGTATAAAGACTTAGGTAGCTGAATATGTAAATACGTGGCACATGTGTGCATAGAAGAACGTGATTCTTACGAGCACGAGCGCAATATCTGGGAAATGGTAAATCAAAGAGAAAAAAATGTATAACATTTCTATAGAAAATTAAGAGAAATTTGTCCAAATTTTTTTCGATAAACCTTACTCAGTTTTCGAGAAAGACTTAAAACCTAAAATTTTTAATTTTGACCCGAATAAGTTAAGGAGCACATATGCAATTGAAGGGAATTTTTGTGCACTTTATTTGTAATAGTAAAAAATCCAAGGCCTCTGCAAAAATTTGGCTCTGTCGGAGTTTTTGTTATTTCAATTGTATAAATTGACTTTAAGCAAATCTTGTACTACGTTAGATAGCTGACATAAGTACCTACCTAATTAAATATTGAAAATAGTTCCTTATCTATACAAAGAAATAAAATTGAAATGTCTGCTTGGATCATTTAAATAGCCGTTTTTTACTCCATGCATAGTATGACTGTACATGCTGTTTATTCCGGCTAAACTCTGCAACGGCTGAATCGACTAGGACGAGACTTTCACTACCAGAGTGCTAATGTTCTAATGCATCATCATCATCATCAGCCGCAAGACGTCCACTGCTGAACATAGGCCTCCCCCTAGATTTACACAACGAACGGTCCTGCGCAACCTGCAACCAGCGGTTTCCAGCGACCTTTATGAGGTCGTTTGTCCATCTAGTGGGAGGCCGTCCAACACTGCGTCTTCCGGTTCGTGGTCGCCACTCGAGAACCTTTCTTCCCCATCGGTTGTCAGTTCTGCGAGCGATGTGGCCTGCCCATTGCCACTTCAGCTTGCTTACTCTTTGAGCTATGTCGGCCACTTTCGTTCTTCTAATGCATAACATAGGCTAATCTTACTTGACCAAAATAATTAGGATTCCGTGAAAAAACAGAAAGTCTTTAAAAATTCATCACACAAATATTTGAAAATGAGTCAATCGAACCCACGACCCACGGGTTCGCAGGCAGACTATCAAAAGCCTCGAGGCCAGCCATGCCATTCACTACTAAAATCGGGGTAAATATGAACTTATTGTTATCAATTAATTGTGGTTTTGTCATCAGGTCCGATAAGCGAAGAAACGGTATATGATGAGAGCGCGGTTACTTAGAAGAAACCGATTTATTCTCGACTTGAACATACCCAAATCATGTTCATCAGGAATACCTACTCAGCCAATATATTCGATAATTTAGATGTTTTTAATAGGAAAATGGAGTCTAAACATTTTCCTTCAAATCTTTAAGACGTCTATCATAAAACTAAGTCGCCTTTTCAGGAATATATTTATTGTTTTATACGTTTTTTGCTTATTTGCCTTTATTAATGGGTATTTTTTTATATTTATAATCAAGTTAATGGTATTATGTTTTTTATTGTTATTTATGGTATATTAGAAAAATTTTACCTTTTTAGCAACGAACAGTGTGACATAAAAATTGGGAGTTAATAGCTGCAAACTTTGTTGTTTAAATGTTGTGATACATAAAGCGATAAAATTGAACTTTGCGGCTTTACTTAAGGTTTTGAAGTTAGTTAAGCTTGTAAAACTGTGCATGTTAAAATCAGCATGTCCATGTCCTCACGTCATAAAATCGTCTTTGGCATTGAAGTAAAGCAACTTCCGGGATAATATTCCATACTTTCTTGGCGTATAGTTCGATATATTTATATTATTTTTAGCTAATTTTATATCTAATTGAGTCGTAGTCTATGTATCATTGCACAGGCTTTGATTCGTTTCCAATGACGTGAGATTCTAACGTTATCAATAAGTTTTTGTTGTTTATTCATCGATCTATAGTTTTTTTTTTGTGTAAGTATTTCGTTAGGTATAAAATGTGGCTTGCATTATAATTCAGTTGAATGTTTTTTATATGTACGTCTTGGTTTCATCAAGTTGTTTGCCAATTATGTGCAGATGTAAATTAATTTAAATAAGTATCGCAATTGTAGACTTCAAAATCTAATTAACAAGTTATATGATTTGGCTTAACATCGATTGTGACATCGATTGTGGTTCCCCAAATAACAAAGTAGTTTGAGATTTAATCACATCGATATTTCATCATTAAATTATAATAACAACCGTTAGTTACCGTTAACCGACCCCCAACCATAATAACCGTAATTTTAAACGTGAAAACTTTCTGCAAAATTAATTAACATTGCCGCCTAATTATGGGATAAAATGTGGTATTAAGTCATCAATAACAGAGAAATTAAAATGAAATATTTGCATAATAAAAGCCGAATTATTCTTCGCTTAAACAGTGTTATTAGCATAATTTATTCCATTATAGTCTGACACCATCATGATGGAATATTCAGACTGAAGCGGAGCATTAATAACATAATAAAAATTTCATACGCTCTCTCGAGTACACAATAAACTCTACACGTTCCCATAAAACGATATTATTAGCGAACCCTAATTACATATTAAATTGAGAGACAATAAAATGAACGTAAAATTCAATTACATAAGAAAACAATTGACGACATGAGCCGCCGAAAGAAAGAAAAAAAAACGTTGTAAACTTTAAAACCTTTTTCAAATTCCGAACACACAAACCTTCACGGTTCACGTTCACAATTCAAATCCGGTTCGTTCTGAATTCAAAATTCACTGGCTTACAAGGATTGCAAGTCCGTTGCACTCTGGTAGGTACTTTGCGAATGGTTTACGTAACTGAAAGCCGCGTTTTCGGCTTCGGGTCGCGTCGGCGTGCTATCCCGAAAGCGTTTACGGCGCGTCTGACAGAACCGGCTCACACTACCCCCTATCTAGAAGCTTGAGGGTTGAGCCATAACTGCATTGCGCTCGTATAAACTCAAGAATTGTTCTTGTAGGCAATACGAGAAAGTATTCTGTAGTCTGGGAGCTTTATGCTCACTGCGTAAAAATATTGTTTCTAGTTTCAACGAAAGCTTGTTTCAGGATTGTTGTTCCTTTAAATTTTGCTAGCTTTTTTATATTGATAGGAAGTTTAGATAGTAAATTTGACCAACATCTCGTCTGTTGTTAAATGATTAAAGTTTTGGGGTATAGGCTGCATGGAGATTATTTATTTAGGAGAACTCGATAAAAAATTAAGAGTGTCTTCAAAATTAGTTTAAAAAAGTTGTATTTCTATAAAATGAGATTTCCAATTGCAGCCAAAAATGTTATGTCTCAGACTTTATTCTGTGTTTTAAATATAAATGTAAATCTATGATAAGTATACTAATAATTATTTGATAATTTTCTTACATCATTGTACATAATAGCTGGCCCTTGAGTGTACAACATTTCTCAATTATCATTATCCAAAATTATGTAAACTTACGACATGAAGATATTTTAGTTACCTATAGGTATCTAGGTGGTTATGTATTCTTGAAATAGATAACCAAAAATGTTCCCAAGACGCATCACAAACAATCGTGAAACGTAATTTCGAAACCTATGTAGATTCCAAGTTCATAACATTATGTACAACCATTCACTGTCATAGTGAAGAAAACATCGTGAGGAATCTTTTCTCTTTAAAAAAAACGTATTTAGAGGACATGGAACATTCGTCGAACCACAGTTCTGTTGGACAACATTTCGACTTTGATTCTGTCCCTGTGAAAGAAGATACTTCCGACCCTGAGTTCCTGCACTGAGAGTAGGGAATAGAAGTTGTATTTGAGCCCAAAAATGTCCCACCAGACTTTTATTTGGTCCAACGTACAAGCATTGCAATTCAATTTTTATTGTAATTGCTTAGATCTCTGCTTGACGAGCGCAGTACAGTGCTAGGTAATGATTTGGACTCTTCTTGTTCCAATAGCTGCGTGTCACTACTGTTATGTGGCAGGCATATTGCTTACCATCAGGCTTATGTCCGGCCTGTATCGTCATTCTTTATTTTAAAAAGAAACAAGAATTTGTTTCAGGACATACAAGTTTCACACAATGGACACGAATGACTCACGTTAAAACAGGCTGGCACCCCTGCCACAGAACATGCAGAATGGCATGAAAGGCATAAATAAGTAATGTAAACTTTTGTCCGGCTGAGTTTCGTACCCGGATTGTGAGGCACATGACGGCTGAATCAAAAATGTCGTTGATTAATTTAATAAATTATACATAAAATATACAAAATATGTTTAGTGAAATACAGTTCAACCATAGATAAAGAATAGGTAATAGACCAGGGTTTTCCACACGAATCCTTTGTAGCAATCGTAAGCAGATGAGGTGTATGTTAGCTATGGCAACATAGTGATGTGACACGACAAAAGTATGATGACACTTCCACAAGAGCGACAAGACGTGCCGGAGTGTGCCTGTACGCCCGTGACGACATCTGCTGTCGGCGTCTCCGTAACCTTGAAGACACTAGATTTTATACCACCTTGCCCTTTTTTTTTTCGGAATGCTCGTAGCTTGAAAAAGCGACATCGTTTCATGGTTGATGTTCCAAAGACACGAACGAAGAGATTTGACTCTAATTTTATGATAAGAACGTCTAGGCTGTGGAATACGTTGCCTGAGTGGGGTTTCCCCGATGATTACAATCTTTGTGTCTTCAAATCGAGAGTGAATCGGTTTTTTCTAGGTAAACACGCTCCATCGTAGACCGGATTGTCGTTTAACATCAGGCGAGATGGCGGTCAAGTGTAAACCTATAAAAGATAAAAAAAAAGACATGAGCGATCAGGCCCGTGCTTTCGGTGTTTTGTTCTAACTCCATACGTAGTATGTGTAAACTCTTTGAGTTCAACCGTGTCCGTGGGCCAAAATACCGCCCGCAAACATTGGTAAAAATGAAATATATTTTTTATCCGTTTAAAAAGATACAATAATAGTGACACTGTAAAAAGGTTTCATAAGTTTGGCACAAACCTCTGCAATTGTAATTAATTTCTTCTTTATGACGCAAAGTGAATGCTCATATCGTTTGTAGCGACACAGTTTGCAAGACATACGTATAATGATGTGGTAAGCCACTATTGAGTTGTATTACCATGTTTGAAGTTGTTTACTTTAAAATAGTTTAGTTCAAGTTTTTCGCCGATGACGCAGTTCCAGTTTCAAGTAGCCTATTTCCTTCATTCTTAATAGAGCGCTCATCACTTCGGCGAGATTTGAGTGGCGTCATAACAGTGCTGGTTTATTGCCACCATTCGTCTTCTCCCGCCTTTTGTGGTAATTTAATCGCTTCCTGGATTACTCGAGATTACGGGCAATCAATGACGTGATTCTTTGGATTCTTTTGTTTTTGAATGTTTTTTAAACGAAACGATGAGACTAGCATTATGGATGCCTGGTATGAATAGCGACGATATTTTAAATATAAATACCTATGTTGATCTGTTTTGCACTGTGCTCGGCACCTCTGAGATTCAAGCTAATTTATATTTATGTTCGAGATGTCTTGGAAAATTTTGCCCTTCAAGCACATTAACGTTTGCATGTCGATAGATACAATATCAGAATAAAGTAGCAATTTGCTGACCAAGCTTTGCATAGTTTGGGGTCAGATGGTGCTGTGTTTGAAGTGTCCACCAATATTTATTAATTTATTTTACACATCGGTAGAGCACGACCATAACATCGAAAGATAAAGACCATTAATATCTTACCGTAGAATTGTATTAATACTAATCATCATCAGTAAATAATAAAACGCGTGAGATTATAAACCTTAGTTTATCTAATCTAACGTACTTATAATCTAAATCTAAACTTATGTTATAAGGCTGAGCAGGTTATTTGTTAGAACGCTCTTATATAAGGAGCTGTAGGTACATATTCCACAAATTCTTTCGTCGGTGGATATGTACATATGTAATCCCTGAGTGCTATAGGTTTTTTTTTAATATAGAGTAGCGAGACGAGCAGGACATGTGCCTGATGGTAAGCAACATGCCTGACACGCAGCTATTGGAACATGAAGAGTCCAAATCATTACCTAGCACTGCACTGCGCTCATCACCCAGAAATCTAAGATGTTATATCTCTAAGCCCTGTAATTTCTCTGGAAATATTGCCCTTCAAACCAGAACGCAATTATGTTTTCACATTCGCAATAATGTTTTCACATTACTGCTTGACGGTAGCATAACTGGCAACGGTGTGGTACTTCCCCAGGCGGACTCTGCTAGGAGTCCCACCACTACAAAATATATTTTATATACTCGTTATAGTCGTATATATACTACAGGCAAAGCCAAGACGAATTGCTAGTCTTAGTATATACTAACAATCAGTTTATAATGTAACGACGTTATGTTAACACTTTTACGATGGCATATTATTTTATTTTAGATTTTTAATTTACAGAAACGAAAACTAATTTATTTTTTGAGGAATCAAATATTCTAATCATGAACAAAGCATTTAAATTAAAAAAACAGTAACTTAATTTAATTTTACTATTTATGTTTGTTTTAGTAATTTTTGCTGTTGTTTTATTTTCTTTGTAGTAGTGGGATTTGTACCCATATCTGTTGGCTAGTTTTCCAATAAGTGACAACAAACAAAAAGTTTATATATTTTAATTAAAAACTTTTTTTAAAAACACACAAGAATTTTTCGATTTTTCGTAGGCCTATCAATGAGACTCATAGTTCAGAAGTGAAAGAATCGTTCGGGTGAACTCGGGAGTGTACCCGAGGGAGCGAAAGATGGATTGATGGAGATCAGATGCCACAGACACACAAACAGTATAGCGGGTCAACAACGAAGTTTCTAGTAACTATTATCAGCGCTTCAAGGACAAATACTCATCGTGTTAGGGAATTCCTGTGTATTTATTACATATATACACAGGAATTCCATACATTATGAGGTATATACAAGCATTTCTTGGTATGAAACTTGATAGTATTAGGCGAATAACAGCCATCAATACTTTTTATTTAGTGTTATTCTAGTCCCAACAGAATTGCTTACAGAATTCAAGTTTTTCTTGAATCAGTAACCCAATACATTCGGGCTCAGTGACGGCGTTCAAACAAAATTGTCAAAAGCTTTTAACTTTTTAGTTTATCGTCTGGTCGATTACCGGTCTGTCCCGGCTTTACCCGTGCTACATAATATAAAGCCTATAGCACTCAAGGATTACGTTTATATATCGGCAACAGTGAAAGAGTTTTGAAAATCAGTTTCTGAGATAATCGTTTTAAAAAAAAACTTCAACTTAATAATATTAGTATAGAGCGCGATTTTAAATTGTTGTCTTTAAAGAAGTATTTTACGTAGTTTAGAGGAAAAAATAGCCCTAAAATTACCCGAGGAATACTTTAACATATTTTGAGCCACACTCTCCAAAATGTATCAAATAAAAAACTCATAACCTAGCAAATTTACGGCGATGTTCAAGACTTTGAAGCTCCTTTCGAACAAGAGTGTGTTTGCCTAAGAATTTAATATAGCTTAGTTGTCTTTTGGTTGTTAATGGTGTAAGTGCATTATTGTGAATTAAAGGAAGAAGCAATGACTGGATGCGTGATAGTGGCAGCAACCTGATATCCCTGTAAGTAAATGATAATAATACGTGGGAGTCCTTACTGAATTCTGGTAAACTTAAGAGCAAGTGTATTCCGCCTACGGTATTCCTTCAAGTTAAACAAGATTATTCGTTTTTTAACGATTTAATTTCAAAGTTTTTTAACAATTTCCAATTTAGAATCTAGAGGTAATGTATTTCTATTTATGTGATCATTTGTATGTTTTTTCCATATAATTTACTAAAAGTAGCTCGCGGTTTATTCACGCACTTTCCGTTCAGGTTATATGTAAATTATAAAAAACCTAAGTACTATTTCATATATACCTTACTGATACTATACCTTACCTGACTAACTATAAGCCTAACTGAGTTAAATATTTCAAGACAATCCGTTCAGACGTGATTGATCAAAAAACACCTAAACATTAACATTTACAATATTTGTAGAATAAAGTATACGTGTTAGATTTTTCCATATTTCGACCTGCGTCAAACTTCCCAGTAAGCAAAAGACACTGATTTACTTAGAATGAGACTAATAACGATTGAGTGTAAAGCGAATAGCGATCCCTCTGAAAAACCCCGATGGATGGTTGAAACTGAAAACGAATTATAACGATCACAACACAAGTGAGTTACCCGTACATCAATTTAAAATATGTAACAAACACATTAGGTTTTATACTAAAAATGATACTAATAACCTCACTAATTCTTTGATAGTAATAGATTAGAAGATTGATTAACATAATAGATATGCACTAAAAACCACTGAAAGCGAGCTTTTAAATCAAATAAGCCGAAAGGTAATGGAATTGTTAAAGTAATAGCGTTACACAATTTGCTAGAATTACTCCTCAATCCGTGACGCGGCCAAAATTCAATTTAATTGGATTAACTCGATGTACGTCCTTACTCCATTTACATTATTAGTTATGTCAATAAATATACATATTATCAAGATACCACTATCGATGTGTCATCGAAATATATGTATTGTCTTTGCGTTCTTCATTTAATGACCGTCATTTATTTTTCGTCACCGATATTGAAATAGGAATAGTTTTTATACTCTTCTGATTTTAACTCAAATATAAAAATCATACAGGGCGTATCGCGATCTAAATTTCTCTAAAATTTTGAAAAACTAAATTACAATAAACTTACGACAGACGCTTCCGTTCCGTTAAGCACCGTTATGAGATAGTACAATAGCCATTTTCCGAAGGTTACGTAAAAGAACCAGCCCAAGAAGCAGGGAGAAAAAATCCACCTAATAGGATGACTTTCATCAAAATAGCATTCCGCAAAAATGGTTCTGATGTTAAGCTATAATATTACCTCAATAACTATGATACCACAATAAAAGACTGTTGAATAATAGCGAATTATTCAAAAATTAGCGACGGCGTGGCAGATGGGAAACTCGATGGTTACGTTGGCCAACCTTCAAAACAGACCCGTTGTACCTGATGCTGTGCTGAACGGATCAGAAGCGATTGACACAAGGCTAGTGTAGATTGTTTTTTTTTAGTATATTTCAGTTTACAGTTTTTGTCATAAGTATTTAATTTTACATTTCAGACATAGTCATCAATCACACACAGCAGGGGCTATTATTCACACGCCCTTCTTATAATTATTCATACCTCTGTATTCGTAATAGTCGCACAAAATGTTCCCTTCTCGCAACTACCGCTATTGTAGCGCATAATTAATTTAAAATTCTATTATTCCTATTAGTTCTAGTATTGATTATTCCCTGCCTTCACGTTACAAAGGGCACTACAGACCCGCGGGCCACTGTTTATCTTGCCAACCGTACGTATCGACGGAACCAAAGGTAAGTCAGCAAAGAAAATACAGAACGATCCCTTGTTTTGAATAATTAATGAACGTTTAAAAATTTGAAATGCATACAATTTACGAAAACAAATTTGGTAGTGGTTTTTACTAATTTTTCGCGTTATTATAGCTTTATGAGATAAAAAAAATATATTCTTATTTTCATAATCTTAATGTTTTAATATACCTGGCTCTGCTACTCAACTATATTTTAATTTAACTTAATATGACATAATTATGTTATTAACAAAAATATTTTGTTAATGTATTACTCGTATGTTATGAAACACGCGACACATACCTACATGTGAAAATTGTTTTGGATTGTATGCAATTATTTTATTCGTTAATCTTTTCACTACGCGTGTTACTTAATTTAAAAAAAATGACAATAATTAACTTTTAATATTTTTAATACAACTAGATGTCTGCCCCGGCTTCGCCCGTTGTACATTATATAGCACTCATCAGGATCTCGTACATATCCAACGATGAAAGAATGACTGAAATCGGTTCATTCATTCCTGAGAATATCGCTTTCAAACAAAACACCTCTTCAACTACCTGCTACGCCACCTGTCGGTAATTGGTCGTACCAACGCAGATTTAAAACAAATTTGATTAGCAAAGCGAAGTGATTAATCTGTGAGCAAAGGTGAGGTATGTAGTCTGTGGTAAAGGTTTATATTCAATGACGCAATGTTAGACACATGCTGTCATGTGTCATGTCAAAACACGAAACGTTCGAAAACTTTCAAAAAATAATATTTTTTCCCAATTTTGTTACATTCTTGATTCATGCTCCGCTTCTATGACCTAATAGTAGCGTTATGTTCTATAGCCTATATAAATGGACCTTCCTCGATAAATGGACTATCCAATAGAAAAATAATCTTTCAATTCGGACCAGTACTTCCCGAGATCCTAGCGTTCAAACAAACAAACTCTTCAGCTTTATAATATTAGTATAGATTATATTTATATAAACGATCAATGTGTATTACTTTTTTTTTTTTTTTAATCGGTTCAGTAGTTTTTGAATTTATGTTACAAATCTTTCTCTAAATAATATAAGTATAGAAAAGAAAATAGAAATGATATACCCAGAGTAGTAAAGGATTCAAAATTAAATGGAATTACTTTAGATCATATACTCGTAGTCACATTTCCCTCTGAATATGTCCGATCTGTGCCGGCGGCCATTATCGCGGTCCGCACACGTTTTGGGCTTGACAGTGATTCCTTCACTGTTTGACGGGGACCGCGCCGGAGGCAAACGGTAGCTTGTGAATCACAGATAAACATGAGCATGTGTGTGTTTGGAGTTGAGCTGCGTCTCAAATAAACTCTGGCTCGTTGACGTAGGCCTTACAAAATACGGTACATGCAACTAAAATTGTAACTCTGTTTATCTTTCTGACCCTACCTACTAATTTTTAGTTTTAAATATATATTAGAAGTTCACTGAAGTCGCGGATTTTAACGTATGTCCCTACTGTGTATGTACTTTGACGATTTTCAATGAACGTCGTTTACAGTAGATACAAGCAACGCAGCTTCTCAAACCATTGGACTCAAAGAGTTTCATGAATCCTTTTCTCATTATTTCGTCAAAACAATATTTCATGACTTCGAAACATTTTTACAATGTTTCCGCATGGGTCATCTTTTACATTTTAATAAAAAAAATTGTATGTTGTCGAACTATTCGGATAAATACAGTGCAATCAGCCACTTTCATTATCACAAACACTTACATTTTTTTTTTTGAGATTGTTAAGAAACATAATACAGATGATAAATTTCAGTCAAGTGTGAATGTCTTGATAAAACCTATTTAGTTTTATACAATTATCTTTTTTTGTAATTGAATAGAAACTTTGAAGAAACAACAACACGAAATTATTTTCACAATTTCAATCAAAATTAAATAGAGAAACGTTTTCTACTCCAATTAGGCTCAAATGTTTTCTTTTATTAGAACAGAGATCCAGGCAAATGTATCGTCAATTTAGAAATGAAATGAAAGCAGTGCTTTGATGTTGTTTTAATTCGTTTTATTTAACGGCGATTGCTTTGTGATTTAATAGGTAGAAAAATTTACACTACAAAGGGAACAATAAAGATTTTTTTCGTAGTTAAATTTGTTTGTTTTCTTAAATTTTATTTTGTTGTAGGCTATAATTAATAATAATAATTAAATATTGAGTAATGAGGTATTTATATATTTATTTCTATAATAGGTAGCGCGTATACGAAAAATTATATAATTATATAACCTACATACATGTATGTAGTAAGACAGTATTTTTTGATTTCGAGAGACTATAAAGGTTAATTTAACGATTTTTTTTTATATGAACGAACTTTAATTTTAATGTGGTTTATCTCAAAATAGAGACCGGTTCAAGCAGACGCCATTAAAAACAAATTAATGGGTATACCTTCTCAAATAAAAATACCAAAATAAAATTCTCTCGCCAAAAGCCCAACCGCAAAGTTAACTTTGTAAATTTTTGTATTTCGGTGTAATAAATATAGTTCCCAAAGTGTATCAAGCGGATATTGTTAGGATTAAAAAAATACCACCATTACTCTCGGCCTGTTATCGCCGACTGAGCATACGCGTCTCTTCACCTTCGTTTTGTTGCATCTTGTTGAAATCGTGTGTTTCCGAATGTCCGAAATTAATTCCGAAGGTTTATCGATGGACGTAAAATAAAGCGTGTATTCATTAAAAATAGATACTTTGATTAAAGATATCATTCCAAAAATGTAAAAAATAAATTATTATATTATAAAGGCTAGTTTGTTCGTTATGTACCAGCATATTAGCATAGAATACAGAGCCCACTTTATGATCCTCTCGTTCTAATTCAAGGTTTTTTCCCATCAAGAGAAAGTTAAAGCCGCTATACACCATGCTGGTCAAGTGTCAATAGAAAGTTAACACACGTCCTCGAAGCTTCCTTTCTATGAACACGCTTGTTTCATTAAGATATTAGAACCTGATGACCTGATGACCTTTCCCATTTAAAGCCAGCGAAAATAACAACTTTTTATGGCTGCAATTATACAAATACTTTTGGTATCTTTAAATCAAGAGTGAATCGGTTTCATCTAGCTAAGCACGCTCCATCGTAGACGGCTTCGTTGCTTAACATCAAGCGAGATGGCGGTCAGGTGTAAAACTATAAACGTTAAAACTACGGAGCAGGTTTCCTGCCTACCTACTCCTTAATTTAACGTTTCGAAGCTCTGAACTGACGCTTGTGAAATCGGATTTTTTTCGTTACCAGATCAACATGACTTACAACTTTTCTTTACCAGATCAACATGACTTACAATTTTGCCCATCAGAGGTACATAAAATAGCCTTTAGTAAATAGGACTATTGGCCTGAAAAACACAATAATATGTAAAAGCCAATTGATAAGTCCAGTTATATATAAGAGCCTTAACCTTTAAAGTTCAATAGAAAATTAACATTGCAAAAGTTTCTAGCATTCAGTTTGTTTAATTTAATATCTACTGTAATACTATAATACATATTCCAGAAAAAAATTAGCTATAACGTATATAATTCGCTACTGTAGAAAATATCAAGCCGTAATGAACAACTTTTGCGTACTTACGTATCGTTAGTTCTACCACTCACGATGCTCAATTTAATGAGAAAAGTTGTATCCACTAAAGTTTCTTACGTCTGTTAGTTTGCGTATTGCTCGCTAATAGTAGCTGTAGTTCGGTTTATGCAGGCCTTGAGAATGTTTTTCTAATTACTATTGAGCCAAAAGGGATTTTAAAGGGTTGTGCGACGCTAAAGATTTTGATTATAGTCTACATTAAATAATTAAAAAATAAATATGAATAAATATTGGTGGACATTTCACAGACAACAGTGTCTGACCCCAAACTAAGCAAAGCTTCTACCTACAGTGGAAGCCAGATAGCTCATATAATACTTATATATTTTTAAATACATACTTATTATACATATAAAACACCCAGACGCAGTTCAAATATTTGTATTCAGCAAAATTCACAAATATTTGCACTGGGTGGGGATCGAACCCACGACCCAGGGCTTCGCAGGCAGACTTACTACCAACTAAGCTACCAGGCCAGCCAATTATCAACTGATATATACTCGTATCACTACGAGACATTCTATTTGTCTACATATGTGTCTAAGTTGGTTGTGAGGTACCTATAAATTATCAAACTTCTGGAGTGCTGGGTTGTGATGTCATTCATTCATAATTTAAGAGCGACGCTCTTGTCGGTGGAGTTCCTTCCATGTACTTCTACACTCCACCTTCTCCTTGACTTCCTGATACGACACTACATTTATGTGACGTCGTGCCTTCATAAAAATCGTATGAAGACGTGACGTCATTCGATACTACTCAGCACTTTCTCTTAGCCATTTTTGTATGTAGAGCAAAAAAAAATACGAGCACAATATTTTTTATTTTAATTTTTAAATAAATAATCTAATTATATGATTTTTAGTCTTTTACTCACCATGCCTATTATAAATAAGCACAAAAAGTTGATATTTATTTTTTATGTTGAATGCACAGTTTAGAAAAATCAAATAATGGTCTAAAATAGTGATTTACAAAAAAACGCCTGCCCCTAAAATCACCTCCCATGCAAGCTACTTGAATACAAAGAGTCCAAGTCACTGTTTAGAACTGCATCGTATTCGTCATTCAATCATGTAAGATGATTTGGTTATTTGCCCTACAATTTCTCTGGGACTATTGCCCTTCTGACCGAAACACAGCAATGTTTGCATATTACTGCTTGGCAGAATAACTACTGGTATAGGTATTACGTCCTCAGACGTAATCTGGATAGAGTCCTACCACTGCACAAATCATCCAATTTTGTTTGTTTGTGGTATAGCAACGTACAAACATATGGTACAAATTTCTCATTCTTGAAGTTCAATTTGTACTAGCCTGACTTTCAATAAAAACTATGGTTTATAAAACTAATGAAAAGTTTATTTTGTTAAATTTTTCACTTACATCATAAAACGATCTAATATTATGCATGTTTCAATTTTATTTTGTGGCTTTTGGTCACAGAGAAAAGATATGAAGATATAAAAATAATGAAATTTCTTGATCTGCTTACAAATGAGCCAGTTGTGCTGCTATTTTCATTATCTGTGTTTTGGCAATCGCAGATAATGTAATTTGGCATTGTAACTACTCAGAAGTATAAAGCACATTTCAAGGGCAGTGGCATCTTTAGCGTTCAGTTCCAAAGTTTGTTTCTAGCCAAGTTGCTGGCGCATTTATTTCCTGACGATGTAGTGGTAAAGTTTAAAAAAAAAATTCCCCACACACATTTGACACAAAACTGACACTAACTAATTGTTAGGTAAACACAAAAAATCGACTGATTTACGTACTATTGTACGTAAATCAGTACGTACGTACGTAATAAACTATACACTATAAAAAAATCAAATCCAAGATGGCCGCCACCACAAAATGGCGAATTAAATTATTTTTTTCACTACTACCTCAATATGGGTATCAAACGAAAGGGCTTGACTAGTAGAATACTTTGCACTATGATAAATTTTAAATTTTGTTCTTGTTTAGCGCGTTCATCGAATTATATGACGTTATGACGTGATCAGATTTTATATTTTTTATCAAAGACATGCTCGTGCTTAACCGTAATCTCGTTTGATCAATACCCATTTGAAGACAGTCAAAATTATAAGAATTGGGTTATTCAAAGTAGTACAAGCTGAACTACTGGAGTGGATACTCAGACAACATATTTATTTCATTTGTTTGCTACATTCTTGAATATTGGATACCAAACTGTAAAATTGCATCTTGATATAATTATGTATTTAAAATCATACCACTGCGTAGTACGAAAAATTATGTGTAAATTATCCCACTAAATTGATGGTAGTAGCAAAAACGCTCTTGAAAAAATGCCTGTCAACTTTGTAGACAATGTTTGATATTTCTTTGTCAAAAATTGTGCTCTAATCTGACTCCACTCCACTTAACGTCGTTCAAAGCCGCTTAGCTTGCGAGCTTGATACTATAAATGAGTTAGCAACTTTCCTGTCCTGTTTTCAAAATCTGCTTTGAGTTACTGTGCCATTGATGAAAATTAAATTAAGCTATTTAGAAAAACTAAAACAATTTTAAATATTCGATGGGATGATTTTTTTACAATGTCTTTTTGTATAGCAAAATACTTGACCTGATGTCAGAGCGATGCTGTAGTCTATAATGGAGCGACTTGGAAGATTTATCCGTTTACCCTGTAATTTTGAGATGCATTTTTTATTTTTACTTGTATGTCATTACCATATATGCTGAAATTTTATAATTTTTGATTACAAAGCATTTAAAATCCAAGAATGCGATTATGTTATATCTGATCAATATATTACATTTGACCTTATTATTTTATCTTATACCTTTAAACGAGAAATTCTTATCTAATATATAAAATTCTCGTGTCACAGTTTTCGTTGCCATACTCCTCCAAAACGGCTTGACCGATTTTGATGAAATTATGTAAACAGAGGGTTTCGGGGACGATAAATCGATCTAACCAGGTTTTATCCATACTTAATATTATAAATGCGAAAGTAACTCTGTATGTCTGTTTGTCTGTCCGTCTTTACCGCATAAACCAACCAACAGATTTTGATGAAATTTGATACATAGATAGAATAGATCCCGAGAAAGGACATAGGCTACTTTTTGTTCCGAAAAAAGGGTTAAAAGGGTTAAAATAAGGTGTGAAAGTTTATATGGAAAACTTCGTTATTGTTGAAGAACTATGAAACTTTACGTCTAGATATTTAACACGAAACCATAAAATGTATATTTAAGCAGTTTTGTAGTTTCGAACTGTACCTACGGGGGTGGAATTGGGGGTGAAAGTCTGGAAGTTCAATATGACTACCATGAAACTTTGTATCTAGACACTTGAAATGGAGTCGATAAACGTTTGTTCCAGCAGTTTTATAAATTCTAACTACGGGGATACTTATATAACCGCTTGATACACTGGCCGCTTTTCGCGTTTTACAAATTTGGCGGGAAAACGGGTGTCAGGTTACATAAGTGCGGTGTTTATGTTTCGGCATATGAAGTGCCACCTTACTTTTACCCGTTTGAGCCATTTACTCTCAAGAGCGTTTCAAGACGCTTCTAGCGGTATTATTTATTTATAATTAATGTACTTAAATAAATTCAAGATGGCCGCCGCTACAAAATGGCGGATAATTTGTTTTATTAATCCCATCAATATGGGTATCAAATGAAAGGGCTCAACAAGCAGAATACAATATACTATAAAAAATTGAAATCCAAGATGGCGGCCGCTACAAAATGGCGGATAACGTAGGTTTTATCAATCCCATCAACATGGATATCAAATGAAAGGGCTCAACAAGCAGAATACAATATACTATAAAAAATTAAAATCCAAGATGGCGGCCGCTACAAAATGGCGGATAACGTAGGTTTTATCAATCCCATCAATATGGGTATCAAATGAAAGTGCTCAACCAGTAGAATACAATGTACTATATAAAATTAAAATCCAAGATGGCGGCCTCTACACAATGTCGGATAACTTAGGATCAATCCCATCAACATGGGTATCAAATAAAAGGGCTTGACAAGAAGAATACAGTGCACTATACAACCTCAATATTTAAGATGGGCGCTGCCACTAAATGGCGTATCAGACAGAATTTTTGATAGTCGACGAGATTTCCATGGTGTCTTATCAAATGTTATGCATGATGGACGCTCGATTAAGGCAAATTCAGAACTGCGAAAATCAGTTTTTTGGAGGAGTAAACGTATTACTTTTCGGTAATCTTTTACAACTGCCTCCTATAAAATGATCAGGAACACCTGTTTTCAATTCTAATACGAAATTATATATATGAAAGTAGCTCTCTCTGTCCGTTGCCGTCTAACGCCTAAGCCACTTAAAGAGTTTGTTACAATTTGGTGCACAGATACACTAGACTTAGGAAAGGACAACGGCGACTTTTTATCACAGAAAAAGAGTTGAAAAGAGTGGAAATGAGGAGTTGAGTGGAAGGATCTTTGCACTCTTTGTATGCTATTTTTAACCGACTTCAAAAAAGGAGGAGGTTATCAATCCAGTTGTATTT
Organism: Ectropis grisescens; assembly: GCA_017562165.1. NCBI lineage: Eukaryota > Metazoa > Arthropoda > Insecta > Lepidoptera > Geometridae > Ectropis > Ectropis grisescens. The sequence goes on from CM029770.1 coordinate 24,947,228, forward strand.
CCAATTGTGAATCAATTTAGATGGTTATTTTTTGGTTGGTAGATTATAGTTCAGAGGTGGTCATATAAATTTTATCGAAATCAGTGGGGCGTTTTTTGAAATATGAACAACAAACTAAAATTTGCGTTCATGTAATCAGACGATATATCTACTAATATCTACTAAGACTCTAATAAAATTTGGTGGACCGTCCCAATATGATTTTAAATTAAAGTCTGTTTTGATAAATTTTTGAGAACATAGTTTTTTTGTAATTTGTCGTGTAAATTGTACATTTATTAATAAATATAAAACTTTGACTTAGACCGATTTTGATTAGGAAACGTGAATTTGTATGGTAGTAGACATACGAGTAGGTACTGCCTCAATTACTTTAATAAATATGTGGCGCGGACGAAGTCGCGGGTATAAGCTAGTTTAAAAATAAACGCCGTTTTATGCGCATTTTTAGACAATGAAAAATTGTCACATAAACATTTGAATGCGGCGGTAAATTTCGCGACATCGCGCGGCAGTATGTTAGCTCAGTCAGGAAGTTGGACGGTCATAACATGGTAGGTCCGGGCTCGAATCCAGCCGGCCGCCTTTCTTTTTTCAAGTTCTTTTTTTTTGAGAAAATCTATTTGTATCTAAGTAACTGAGCAAAGTCACCCAGGTACTGTTTATATTGTACGGGGCTTAATCGCGATATAAATCATTGCTTACTTACCTCGACGTTTCGGCGGCGGTACAAACGCGCGAGTGGTCACGAGAAGACTCTATACTCTAAAGACGTATTTGACCTTAGCCTAAGCAGTGTAGTTGTTTACATTTGATATTCTTTCTGGGTAAAAAGCAAAGGAAAAACAGTTATTTTTAACAGAATCAAAGTATAATGTTAATGTAAATATTTAACAAAAACATTAATTCAACAGGGAATGGTAAAGCAAAGGACAGCCGGGGGCAATCTACTCTGTAGACGGTCAGCCCTTTATCTTCCACCGCTAATTGGGCCGGTAATCAGAGAGGCTTGTTAGATGGTGTCGCCGAAATTAGAAGAATCCTGGAGGCTATTATCGTATATTTCTGTTCAGAAACAAAATACAGCAGGCATCGAATGGTTTATTTTGCTATTAAACAAAATAAAATCCTGAAATCTGAAGCTAATTACGTTAAACAAAGTATTAACAAAGAATAGCCACTCCCAATCTAATTCGTTATCACAAAACTAAGAGTAGTTTTTTTTCTGTAAATACTACTTTACGTAGAAAATTACAAGTTTTGAAATTGATTCTAAAAATTGTGAAGTTGTGATGAATAAGTCAAGAGTCTATGATACTTGAAATGAATAAACTATTGCTATTATTAAAAACCTTATAAGTGGATGTGCTTCTAAGTTTTGGACCTAAACATTTCCTTTTAACTATATGATTCTAGAAATTCGTAATATTTGTAAATTAAATAAGCACACAATTCACTTGTTCGTATGTGGTGGTAATAATATTGTATGACATACCCATTATTTATGTTCCATGGCGATTTTAATGTATAAACACGTATAGTTAATTACTCGTACCTGCAACAAAAACATTAAAATTAATTAGTCCATGGAATAACGTTTTCAGTCATACTTTTGCTTTTAGATTTTTTAAGACACGCTTAAAAAAGGCACAAAAAGACGAAAGGTACTACAGTAAGAGTTAATATAAAAAATATAAATGGCCACATTGAGAAACCTCTTCCTTTTTGGAATTCGGAGAAAATATTAAAAGAAAAATGTTTTTTTTGGAAACAAGAGATAGACGAAATGTAATGTAACGTAAAGTCCAAATAAATAAATAAATAGATAGAAGAAACACCCAAACACAGAACCACATTCGTATTCATCACTAAACATTTTGTAATTTTTGTCTATGTTGAGAATTGAAATCTACGAGTCAAAAACAACATAATATTGTGCATTCGTCATTTAATTTTTTGTCTTTGGTGAGAATCGAACTGACGATCCATGGGTCAGTTGGCAGGCGCATTATTGAAAGAGTTGTACGATGTTGATTTAGATAAATAGTTTTTTTTTAACTTTTATAGTTTTATACTTGACCGCCATCTCGCCTGATGTTAAGCGACGATGCGGTCTACGATGGAGCGTGTTTACCTAGAAAAAACCGATTCACTCTCGATTTGAAGACAAAAAGATTGTAACCATCGGGGAATACCCACTCAAGCAACGTATTCCACAGCCTTGACGTTATTATTACAAAAGTAGAGTCAAATCTCTACGTTCGTGTCTTTGGAACATCAACCATAAAACGATGTCGCTTTTTCGAGCTACGAGCATTCCGATAGAAAAAATATATTTTTTTATTGTCCACAATACAAAAATTATGAACTACTATTGATATTGATTTACTACCTATGATTAAGATTTATGATACCTACTTAGTTGTTTTAGTAAATTATGATTTCTGAACATTTTGAGAATGAATCAGTTTCGACACTGTGACGTTGGGATTTTTTTCCCAACGAGTAATATTATCGTAACAGTGTGACTCGATGGGAATTTAAACTATTAAAGGAATTTGCAACGAGTGTGACTGGTTGGGAAAAAAAATCCCATCGAATCACAGTGTGACTCGTTGCGAACCCACCGTTTCTTCTACGTAACGTTACGTTCTACGTTTCCGCATTAAGCACCATATGCTTAACTTTAGGCAAGGTTGCGTTCAATTACAAATCTATTGTCAATAAAAACTTTTTTTACTATCTTTTATCGAGGCTAAAAATAAAAGAGGTTCTCAATCGACCTATACTTTGGTGTGTGTTTTAATTCGAATTATAGGTATTTAATTGGGAAGAAGAGTTTCCGAACAAGTTTCGGCCGTGGATTGACCGACCAAATTACACGTGAGTTTCCCGTTTACCCAATTAAATATGTAAAACAACTACGTTAATTTTAAAATAATTTTTTTTATAGGTTATACCTCTTTTGATAATACTTTTATTGTTGAAAATTGGTGCTCCCTGCGTGGTCACAATTTTATCACGAGCTTTTGTTTTTGAGTTATCCTTAATTAATAGTGCGTATCTGGTTATTATGTCGTATAAATTATCTACGTTATGAGCATATTTTATTATGGTATACATTATGGACAGGCTTAGACAAGTAGTTTTATCATATAAATATAATTACTTGTACTAAGCTTTTATTTTTTGATTTGATCATTTTATTTTTGTTTCATCGCCAAATTTGAGTGTGATGGTCTTTGAAAATGGTTTTATACTTAGTATGTTGACAACACGAATTGATTTTACTTTAATTAGATTTCGTCTCTGTTAGTAAGTATGCACTGTCACTGTCTTTTCGAAGTCATGTGCGAAATGCCGCTAACTTAAAACGGTGAAGGAAAACATCGTGAGGAAACCGACATGTACCTGGAATCTTTCGAAGTCATGTGACATCTACCAACCCGCACTGGGCCAGCGTGGTGGATTATGGCTTTAAATCTCCCCTTGCAAGAGAAGGCCCGAGTCCCAGCAATGGGAACATTTAGTGGGCTGTTGATGATGAGTAAGTATGAGATACTTAACAAACTTAAAAATCCTATTACAAAATTGCAATCAGTTTTGCTCTACATAGAAGCACAATGTGGGTAAAATTACCCGACAAATGCACTAATAAAATGGCTTCGCGAAACAAAATAAAAAGAATACGTGATTCTGCTCGTAACAGACCAAACTAGTCTATTGGTCTGTACAAATCGTCTCTGTCAAATTCTGTGATTGTGCGTTTGTCGTATTGTTCACGCAATAGTAGCAAAACTGATCAACAATTTTAATTCATGCATTTACCCAACAGAATAAATAAGATGGCCATTATGTGGTAAACTTCTAATAAGCACCCTGTTATCAAAGTTTCTTCAACACTTGATTAGCGGCTTTCTTGTATTCTTGCCTTTCTAAGCAGACAGCTGAGAATGAAACAATAGTATAACTAGAATGCATTTGTATCTCCTTTGCAAAACACATTTCGGATTTGCGTTTCGGAATCAAGTAGCTGAACTCTTTGGAGAAAATTAAACGAAAGTCACTACTCGAGAAGTATAGTTTTAAGCAATTACGGTTGCTATATTCATTATTAGTCGTCAAAGCTATTCTCAATTTGAACACAGATTTTAATAATACACAAAAGAGCATTTATTTATATAATACGTGGTTGTCTATTTTTTATTGATTTGATGTTTCTATGCATAATTTATAAAAAAACATTAGCATTATATATATACTCGTACATCCGCGCAAATTTATTAAAACATGAGCATGTCTTTTGCTTCATGTATCAATAAAACATAGTATTTTGGGACATTTAACATTTAGTGCGGATATACCTACGCCAATGTTTTAAAAAATGCTTATTTTGGGTATAAAATATGTGGCAGTCGCCAACCCGCACTTCCTTGTCAAAGTGGCCTTGATTCTTTCTTTTGATAGAACATTGAGTATTTGCAGTGTTGATATAAAATTAACTACTTATTCTATATACTATATAACCGCGGTAGAGATCCCATAGTTACTAATACTAGTCTAGAAATTTAGAATGTGTAGCACTTTGTGGTTATAAGAAAAAATAACGAAATTTTCCCAACACTGAAGATAGCGCTCTTTTCTCGAAGAAACGTAGTAAAGCTGCAAAAAAATTTAAACCTGACTGAACTACTCCCCGTGGTATCACTCGTTGATTAAAATCATTTAGATGTGACGATTTAAATAATTCTAAATCACATTTTGATAAAAATATTGTTAATGTAACGTTTCGGATAGGGATTTTTAGTTTTGTTTTATAGCTTTTGTGTGAAATACTATCCAAAATGAATCCAACATTAATTCTCAGACACTTTACTGTAAATATATTTTCTTAAACTTTTAGTAATATGCTCGACATATCCGTGTGCTCGACAGATTTTTTTCTTACAAAACCTCACATTACTCTTAAGTAAATGAAAATAAAAGAAATACAATGAAAGTCAGATAACTGATGCAATACATTTATTATTTTGAATATACACATATAAATTATACATAGAAACAAACATACAAATTATACTAAGACGGTAAACAAAAGATCGTATTCATCACACCAATTTTTGCAAAGGTTGGACACTGAACCTTATAGCTAAGAAAGCAGACTCACAACCAACCGAGTCAAAAGGCCAATTCATACTTCAACTTTAAGACTTGGTTTTGGAGTACCTTTGTCTAAATCAGTCGAATCGGCAAACGTGTGACGTTTTGAGACTAGACGGAGTGATGATTTACGAAAGGCAGATAGATGGTGGCGGTTGGAAACGTAAAGCCAAGGGTTGGGTGGGTTGTCATAATATTAAGGGCAATGTATATGCCGCTAACTTAAAACGGTGAAGGAAAACATCGTGAAGAAACCGACATGTACCTAGAATCTCTCGAAGTCATCTGTCATCCATCAACCCGCACTAGGCCAGCGCGGTGGATTATGGCCTTAACTCTCTCCTTGCGAGAGAAGGCCCTGAGTCCCAGCAGAGGGAACATTTAGTGGGCTATCGATGTTGATGATGAATGTATAGCAGTAGACGAAAATTATAACGATGACGATATAGATATCAATAGCAACTTGGTACTCCATTAATTTGGTAATACGAAATAGATTCGTTAAATTACAAATGTAAACATTTTAATCATGTTTCGTCAGTTTTAATGGATCGGTATAAATACTTAGATAATAATTTATCTCAACAGAATATCAGCTTTTTACGACAGCGGTCAAATGAGGGTCAACTGTACGCTAGCGCAAAAAATAAATCGAGTAAAAACTATTTAGACAAGCAAATTTTGTGTCTAGACCAAAAAATTCGAGAGATCCGTTAAATCTACGCGTACATAGAAAATTAGGTCCTTAATCGAATTTCGAGATCCATTGTGCTTGTTTCGGTAGGTATTAAAATACCTTGTCTCTATTGTGGTGGGAATCTTAAAATTAATTTTTTTAATCGTCAATAAGTCTACGCTTGACCTCTGTGTCTCGATCATGCGGTTTGCGATGTAATGTGAATCTTCGAAGTTACATTAGCAAGAATATTTAAAAACGCGGGGTGTGTAATCTAAATGTAATCTAAAAATATTTTAGCAATTACAGTTACATACACTAAAAATAAATATACATAGATACGAATACAGATAGGTACATACTAATACTTACGATACTTGTAAAATATACTAATATATAATGTGAATACGACAAATTAATTATGTTAAATATGAATGTTAAAGTTTCTCATCACTTAATTGGCTTTAAACGGTAAAAAAAACACGTTGCGTTTCTAAAAATGTTATCAGTAAAAAAAAATGTTATGATATATATTACACAGCCCTCAAATCGAGAAATGAACTGTTTTAGACTTAAGTAGTATGATTTGTTACAAGGGTGGCATTTAATTAAAACCCTGTTTAAATCCAATAAAGAGAAAAAAAAATATAGGTTGCCTGTAAAGTCGGTATACGGGCGAAAGTTTTACGTGACAACGACTTTGAGTGGTAAAATAATTTTACGGAAGGGACGCGTGCCTTTCACTTTTTATGTCTGTTTCTCTCGCTCTTAGGCGGGCTAACCATGCCCGAGTGGAAGGGACTCGTGCCTTTCACTCGCTCTCGTTGTGAGCGCATAACGTGAGCGGAGCGTAAGGCTGCGTTTCCACCAGAGATGTGCGATGGAAATGTGTCGTGCGAGGATGTCTAGCTGTGCTGTGAAATGTGTGGGTGTTTCCACCAAAGCTGTGCGATGATAATGTGCCTACGAGGATGTGTAGCGGAGCTGTGAAAATGCGCATTAATGTGTGGCGCTATTATCTATTTTGCGCACTTCTACTTCCAACAAACTCCGTCTATGGACTGGCTGGTACAGTATGCGCAAACCTCGCAACACATCTTTCTCAACACACATTCCTCGCACACTTCCTCGTACACATCCTCGCACATCCTCCTCACATCCCGCGCTTGTTTTGTATGCACAAAAATCTAGCTCCGCTGAGCCGTTTCCACCAGAGCTGTGCTGACCGAGGCAAGGTAAATGAAGCGATCCTATTGGTTCTTTACAAACACATCCTCGCTATGCATCCTCGCACATCTCTGGTGGAAACGCAGCCTAACGCAGTTTCTTGAAGTGTCACCCGGCAAACCAATTTATAAGACGTTGTCACGTCAAAAAAAAAATTATCATATGGTAACCCGCACTAGGCCAGCTTAATAAACTATGCTTTGTCTACGGTATCACAAAGTCTGAATTATGGTTTATTTTATACTATTTGTCATAAGTGTGTTTTTAAAATTATACCACGCATGTATTCGGCAATCTGCCTCGTCGCTATGTAGAGCGAAACTACACTAGTTACTTTTAGTATCGGCGATTGGCGTCTACGTCTAGATGCTGCATCACGATTCCGAAAAATGAGGTTTTGTAGTGGTAGGACTCCTAGCAGAGTCCGCCTGGGGAAGTAGCACACTTTTGCTAGTTATTCTACCGCCAAACAGTAATGTGAAAACATTACTGTGTTCTGGTTTGAAGGACAATGTTTTCAGAGAAATTAGAGATATAACATTTTAGATCTCTGGGTGATGAGCGCACTGCAGTACTAGGTAATGATTTGGACTCTTCATGTTCCAATAGCTGCGTGTCGCTGTGCTGTTATGTGGCAGGCATGTTGCTTATCATCAGGTACATGACCTGCTCGTCTCGTCACTATTAATTTAAAAAAAACCCTAGTGTGGGTACAGTGCACACTAACACAAAAAGTACTCGTTCACTGTGTCTCTTATTACTTGTATTGTATCCTTTCTTGTGTTTTTAACCGACTTTCAAAAAAAGGAGGAGGATATCAATTCGACCCCTATGTTTTTTTAAAAATTTTTTTTTGTCTTTCGTTTTTGACACAATATACTTTTTTCATTTTTCGTAGAGTCGGCTAGTGCGCTGTGTATGTGTGCGTGTAAGCCTGTATGTGGCAGCTCACTGACCGACTATAGAGACACAGTCTCAGACTGTCTTTAGAGACACAGATTTTGTTTTAGCGAGACTATGTCCGACTTTTAATACGTCCATGAGAATGACTTATTAAAAAAAATAGCAGTACCGAGATTATCAAGCCATAAAAATTGAAGCAATGAACTCTGAAAAAGGAGAGCGATCAGTTAGTTACTATCATTGATTACAACCAGACTTAAAATGTTGAACTTCCAAACAGACACGCTTATCCAGGTTGTATGTGAATCGAACAAAGGTCGCCCGAGCGTGCCTGTTCGCTTTCCGGGCCGTTGGACGGGGCATGGCTCCAAATTCACATACAAAATACATCATTGTGCGATCGACTGCAACCTAAAATAATCCTTATCTGTCGATGTTATGGCTTAGAATTTATTGTCTGTTCGTTGTTAAATGGAATCGCATAGGTTTGTTTGTTTGTTCAATAAAAAACTGCGATTATAAAGCAAATATGCTAAGTGATTACAGCTTTTATTGAATCAACAAAAAGTTGATTCACCTTAGACAGTGAGTGCTTGATAAGGATGTTAAGGTCATGTAATATTTAGGGTATGAAAAAAATTATGTGAATACTAGCTGTACCCTGCCACGCTTCGCTGTGGCACAATATGATGAAAAATTAGATAAAAACAATAATTGATGCGGATTATATATCATTGGAAAATTTCTGCTCGATCGGTGCAGAACTTTTGAGTTTTTGAAGCGTACACAAACCAACATAACATTTTTATATATAGAGATATTTTAATGAATAAAAGATAATTTAACCGTTTTAACCACGTCAAGAATGTTTTTTTGCTGCGTTACGTAGTTTTGATTTGGGAATAACCTATTTTCTTTAAAAACACAAGAACCGACTTCAATTTAAAATTAGATTCAGTCACTCGGCCAAATTTCATAAGAATCTATGAATAATTTAATTTATTGTAATTTCTCTGAAAATATTTTTCTCTCAAACCGAACTACAGTAATGTGTGGTTGGCGGTTGTTGCAATTGTTTCATACTTTAGCTTTAGAATAGTACTCGTATTTCTATTACATAACTCCTTTTCTACATTCCAAGATTGCCTGGAAAAATCGCTGTGAGAGATGGATGATCAACATTTGGTAACATTTTTTTTATTGTTACATAAGTTTGTATTGTTCAGTGCAATAAAAAATCTATCTAGATTTCCACCTTTTTTACCAAATTACGTGCGTCCAACGTTATTTTGTGTTGCCATCATTTTACCAGTACTTACCTTAATTCCTTACGCAATGCAGCACAAATGAACGAGTTTGTATGCCCACGCGTTGCCCCACCTCATTAAATAATAAAATTACGCAAGCCCGGGTGCCAAAGCCGTACTCATACCAAATTCATATGCTGACGTACAATCGCAATGTGGAAGTAATAGGTTAAGTCCGAACCTGCCGTAAATAGATAAAAGAGTCCATTTTCAGTCATATGCGATAAAATGGACCACTCCGCTTGGTTGCGTTGTTAATTTTTGAAGTGAAAATTCGTTGGTCGTGATATTTTTTTAACAATTTTATATGTAGATTGGTATGATTATGACCGCTCTCTTGCCTGGTGTCAAGCGACACTGAGGTCTACGATTTAGCGTGCTTACTTATAAGAAATCGATTCATTTTGAAGACGCCAAGATTGTTCGAGAAAGAACCTTCGGGAAAAACTCAAGCATATCATTCTACAGCCTTAACGTTTTTTATTATAAACGTGAAATTAAAGTCTCGTTCGAGTCCTTGGAACGTCAACCATGATTCGATGTCGTTTTAACAACTACGGTTAGTTCGATTGAAAAAATAGCAAGGTAGTATTAAACCAACTGTACACTCACCAAAATGTATCCAATAAAAATCGTTTGCAAATTTTCGGCAATTTTCATGATCTTGTTTTAAACCAGATTATAGTTTACCTCTGACACGGCTCTTGATCAGATCCAAGGCTTTACTTAGCCGATCAATTCCGTACATGTAAACAGTGCTGGACTGTACTCGTCACTTGGATATGTTAACTGATTTATCTCTTAGCCCTGTAATTTCACTGGGTACACTCTCCTTCAAACCGGAATATTAACACATTACTGCTTAGTATTAACATTTGCTAAATTTGAAATTAAATTCGAGATGGAACTATCCAAAACAACAGAGCTCTCTTAATTGGAGGTCAAAGTGAACAGGGCTGGAAATTGTGTGGTCATACGGACATATGGACGCGGTCACTGAAGTTAATGGATTTTCTGCATTCAAGTTTTGGTGTAGATATAAATATAATTTATTACAAACTTCAAAAAGGGTTAGTATTACGTTGGTTGGTTACGTTCCTAGTATTTTTTTGTAGATGTTATCTTTTTCCATTAAGTCATTTATATAAACATATAATTTTATACACTTACTAGATGTCCGCCCCGGCTTCGCCCGTGATACATTATATAGCACTCATCAGGATCCCGTACATATAAAACGGTGAAAGAATGACTGAAATCGGTTCAGTAATAGGGAATATGCATGTAGTTTAAATTGGCTTGATTTTTTTTCGTAGAATCCGAGAATGTCCCGCCATTATGCCAAAACAATTATTTTATTATTTAGTTAGTTATTAATTACAAAAAATATTATTTAAAAAGTGCAAAATAGGCGCGGGAAATTCAAGTTTGCAAAACGCGTCACTATTGGTCGAAACCAAATGTGACGTCACATGACATGTTTTCTGCTTTAACGGTGTCGATATTCGTACTGAGCTAGTAATGCTAGAGAGAAAAATCGTGTTCTCCATCGTTTGATTAGCTAGCACAACTCAAAAATCGATACAAAGTAACTGCAACACTTGTAGTAAACAAACACAGGTCGTGGCCTGTGACGTCATGCAGGCGCAGGAAAGATGGCGGCGTTTAAACTGGTCAAATTATATAGATATTTTAAAAATAAATTTGTACATTTACATTTTATTTATAGAGTATTTATATTTTAAATTGGTGTAGCGGTTTTTGAAACATCAACAAAAATCTAAAATTTGCTTACCTCACAGTCTCATTGGAACAGTGTGTTTAGTTGACATAGCAATTAATATAAAATTCAGACAAGTGTAGTCTTAGCTTTGCATTAATCTCGACACCAATCAGGCAGGAGCGTGACGAGACAGACAGACAGGCACTTGACTCTATAGAATTGTATGGAGATTCTATAGAGTCAAGTGCCTGTCGCGGTCTCCGGTCGCGGTCTCGCGTCGCGGTCTCGTGTCGCGGTCTTCGGACGAACTTGTGCCTTTAGAAATGTTAGTTTATGCATGCATGTGAAGCATTTATTTGCATATAATAATTATATTTTCACGCAAAATTAACGTTCGTAAAACGACTTTACAAACAACATTTTTTATTAATATTAATAATAATGTAATACAATATTGGTTATACATCCGACTCTCTGATTGATATTTAACGCATTTACTTAGCTTGGAGCTGTTGAAACGTCTTTCGATGAAATGGAAAAGACGTCGCAATGTAACCTTTATCGCAAAACCGTAAAGTGCAAACATAAAACGACTTTGGCACCGTTCTTTGATTTAAAAGCAATGAAATTTTTATTCACCTATCAAACACTGGAGCCGACATAACGCTTACATAGACAACCACGATTTAGAGGCCATAACACCCTATTGTTCGGATTCAAATTTTTATCCACCGGGTTTTAGGGATGACGACATAAACAGAAAATAACTTATTATAGAAAGGAACAAAGTTTAATGACTTAAATAATATAAGGGCGATGATATAAAAAGAAAATAACTTATTGAACGAGGTAAAAGGTGTATTGTTTTGCAAATTTTCGCGATTTGAACACATTATGTTTTTATTGTGTACGGGGCTTAATCACGATATAATTCATTGTGTAATTACCTCGACGTTTCGGTAGCGTTACAACCGCCATGGTCACGAGAGACTACCACTTCTCATTATATTATTAGTAACTAGCTGTACCCTGCCACGCTTCGCTTTGGCACATTGTGATGCAAAAATTTGATAAAAACGATCCGTGATGCGGATTATATTATGTATATAATTCTAAAATTTTAGCTCGATCGTTGCAGAACTTTTTGAGTTTTTGAAGCATACACAAACCAACATTACGTTTTTATATATAGAGATTAAAACAGGTATTTAAACAATGAGTGGTAGACCCCGTACAATTTAAACGTTATGAGGTTCTAGTTTAAAGTTGACAGCTTATCAGTACAAATAATAGTTTTTGACGTGACAACGTCTTATAAATTGGTTTGCCGGGTGACACTTCAAGAAACTGCGTTACGCTCCGCTCACGTTATGCGCTCACAACGAGAGCGAGTGAGAGGCACGCGTCCCTTCCACTCGGGCATGGTTAGCCCGCCTAAGAGCGAGAGAGACAGACATAAAAAGTGAAAGGCACGCGTCCCTTCCGTAAAATTATTATACCACTCAAAGTCGTTGTCATGTAAAACTTTCGCCCGTATACCGACTTTACAGGCAACCAATTTTTTTATAGCTTAAATCACAAAACAACATTTGAAATCAAGCTCGAGCAATGTACACATCGATATCGGTTGAAAACAGTGTTAGTACGAGAGCCATCCAGTTCTGATATAAATATGAAGTGAGATTTTTTGTACAAAAACTAGCAGTGCCTAGTGGCTTTACCCGTAGTTTTCGTTCCCGTTCAATTTTCGGGACGTTACTTACATAAATCACGACGTGATCCAAATATCCAAACATTGATATTTATAATATTAGTTGGATAAAGCAGCAATAAAATACTAAATTTCGGAAGAATAGGGAATTTTAAAATGTTGAATGATGTTTGTGCAAAACTATGGAACATTTTTTTTTACAACGCACATTTAATTTGTTATTCACGATTTATATCAACCGTGCATGTCGAAATCGTAGTAAGAAATATTCTGTGACAATTAAAAAAAAAATCAATGAAATAAAAAAAACTTAAATGATTTGAACATACATAGCATCATGCGGGACTGACATTAAAACGTTGAAAAATATAAAACCAATAAATTTGTAAAAAGAGTGTGTAAAATTGCTAATATAACTTTTCTCAGTAACTTACAAAATCTAACATAATGGCTAGGTTCCATAAGTGCCCTTGACAACCCTATTAGCGTTCTCACATTTTCACGCCTCGTTATATCGTTGATATAAAGGCGTTATTTTGTAGCCATTCTTTATGTGAAAAGCTTTATATGGGTAGGGCTGAAAGACCTAACTGAAAGTATGGGCACGTTAGAACCGCGTGTTTTATTAAGGCTACACGTGTGACGTGAATAGCTCTATAAAGTGCTTATGGTGAAATTTAGGTATGTTATAAATTTTATTCCATTCTCATTATACAAATTCGTTGGATTTTTTAGTATTGTTAAATGTGTTGCCTCAATGGGCATATTTTCGTTATTTTGAAATCTTTTTTTGTCGCGTTCTATTTAAGACACCATCCAAATATGAGTAGACGCTTTTCTGGCAGGCATTATATTACTTAACGGAAAAAATACTATACAAGTAAATATGGTATGGTAAAAGTGAAAACATATTGTAGGAAATTGATGTAGCTGCATAATTGGATTTTTGTTTATGGCTGTTTGTTTTGTTTGTGCTATCAAATCTCACTTCATAAACTTAAATTGAATTATGTGTTACTTAATTGAAGTAAACATAAACACAATTCATTGTCAACACCATATTTTTGTTTCGGTGAGTATGAGCGCTCCTACATGCGCAGTTGTACAAGGTATAATATTATGTAGAGGTATATGTGAAAGTTTGTGAGTGGATATAGATTCTTGTTACTCTTTCACTCAAGACTGAGAGGAACTGGATAAAATTTGGTACAAAGATAGATAGAGATAGATACAGTCTGAAATAAACCATAGGCTAACACTTATTCCGGCAAAATGTCGGGAAAGTGTGAATTTGCGCTTCATATGAAAGTACATTGTATTTCAAACTCCAAAAACAATAAGACAAAAAACGTCTTAATAAACTCTAAATATCTTCAAACTCTATTATTATATCAATAACTTATTGTTGCGAATTATAAAAGTCGATCATCGAAACAACCAGACGAGAAAGAAGAATCACAAAGAATGAACGAGAAACTTACTAAGTAGGTAACTACTTAAAATATTTCTTTGATGATGTATTGAAGTAAGCAGTTTTGCTTAAACTGTTTTGTCAGGTATTTTCACATTCATATTGTACTTAAATCAGTAATTCAATTCCGCTTTACTATTTCAGGGCTCGATTGAAACTTTTCTCTTTTGTCCTGTGTACTATAAATAAGAGGACGTAAAGCTTTATGATACAAAGGGGCTTATTTTACACAGTGTGTACCATTGTGTAGAATATACTGGACTGGACTAAATGTCTGTCTCTTGTAGACTTAGGTGTTGTGCACGTAAACCTCTTAACTTATTGTTCGCGTGGCATACTTTTGAATTATTTCCACAATACTAGTCATTGTCGCCTGAATGTGTATTGACATTCATATCTGCAAAAAGATTTACACTTCGTAAAATTAATTTTGTTAACTAATAGTGGTTTTATTCACATAAGTCTCATTCTCGTTAGAATCGCGGGATGAAAAGTAGCCAATAATTATCTTACGGAGGGGACAACTAGCAAAGGCGTGGTACTTCCCCAGGGGGGCTCTGCAAAGAATCCTACTACACCAAGAACTTATTATGTCTAATCTTAATGCAAAGTAAATATTTGCTTGTACTCTTAATATAAATTATTCCCATTTTTCTATCGGACTGCTATAAGCTTGCAAAAGCAACATTCATGGTTGATATACCAAAGACTCGAACGAAGAGGTTTGACTCTTCTTTTGTGATAAAAACGTGGTTGGGATTGTCCCGATTGTTCCAACCTTGTAAATTTATGTTTACACAAGTATATATATGTTTAAAATGCTTCAAGATTTTTTCAAAATAATTAAAATAAACCGATAAGATAAGGGAATTTCAAAATGATTACCTATTTTGACTCAAGAAGTCAAGGAGAAGGCGGAGTGTAGAAGTACATGGAAAGAACTCCACCGACAAGAGCGTCGCTCTTAAATTATGAATGAATGAACCTATTTTGCATGACAACGCACGTGTCTAAGCTAATTTGGCCCCTGCCTGCCTCTTTCAAACAATCAACTCGTATAGTATCCGTCATAAATATTTTATTTTTCTACGGTGTGTCAAAATTGGGAATTACTGAGTGACATTTAGACGCGTCTATGGGCACCATGATGGGAAACTTTATGAGATTTTTATGATAAAAGTAATAAACCACATAATCACGCCACGCTGAGGTGTCGTATGAAAATCTCATGGGTTATAAATGTTCGAGCACACAAGCGAATATTTACGTTAGTTATGTGTGGATTGTGGAATAAAGTTGTATAATAGATTAAGTAATATGTATATTAACCAATTGTCTTTTAGATATTCTTAAATTTATTAGAACGACAAGGCAAAAGAGATGCTACCCGTGCTTTCGGTATAAAGCGTTTGTGCCAACTCTATACGTAGTATACATATGTAAACTGTTTGGCTTAAACGGATTGGGCTGAGAATTGATTGACACAGATAGATCGTTGTCTTGAATAACACATAGGTTGGCTTTAATCGCGGGAAAAAACAACAAAAATTACACTTACGTAAGATTATATAATCATTTGGGCGTTCAAATTGAGGATGAATATGAAAATATTTCTTCTAGCTAGGCGCGCTCCACCTTTGACCACATGTTGCTTAACATCAGGAGAGATGCAAATATATTATAGAATACTAAAAAACAACTCCGTTTTCTGTATAAAACTAAAATATACGTAGATATGAAAGGTAAATTAATGGTTAATGGTTAACATCAAGCAAATAACTTGTTCCTCTAGTCAATCAACTCTTAAGTACCCTCTTAATTCTGTATTGTCCTCGAAATCTTATTCACCACATAAATTCATTCCATCTGAGTGAATGTGTTTCGGGGCGTTACCAGAGAGGCAGCCAAGATATTTTGGCACCCGCAACGCATTTTCCGTGCTTTATAGAAAAACGCAAATAAAACGCGGCATTATGATTTCTACGCTAAAATATTATTTGACCTTGAGAAATACAGCCACTTACTATTTCTTACACATATGTGACATGAATAATTACCTTTTACTTTTTGTGGTTTGACAATAAAAGCAGTAAATTCAGCTGAAACTGCGGGAATAATCATTCACTGTTTTTTACCTTTTAGGTCATTTTTGTAACAGTGAAAATTGAATGTTGTATCATGAACAATTTGGCTTTATATATACGTTTTATTAAAAAAAAACAGGTGATTCAACACAGAGGCACAAAGAGCTCAGTGTGTTGCAATATTCCCGACACTCAGCTCACCAGCGACGCAGAGTTCGAGTCTACATCCCCGCAACCACCACCGAGTCCTTGTATAAGATACGGTTGTAATTCATCATCATCAACAAAAACAACAACAACATGAACATCTTGATTATCTGTAGACCTTCATTGGTCTATGGATAATTCAGGTGTGCTTAGTGTAAGTAGTTAGTTAGGTATGTAGTTCTCATTGTATTTAGTTTTTGTTAATAAAGGCTCTGCCCTTTAAATAAAACAAAAACAACAACAACATGAACATCTTGATTATCTGTAGACCTTCATTGGTCTATGGATAATTCAGGTGTGCTTAGTGTAAGTAGTTAGTTAGGTATGTAGTTCTCATTGTATTTAGTTTTGTTACTAAAGGCTCTGCCCCTTTAAATAAAACAAAAACAACAACAACATGAACATCTTGATTATCTGTAGACCTTCATTGGTCTATGGATAATTCAGGTGTGCTTAGTGTAAGTAGTTAGTTAGGTATGTAGTTCTCATTGTATTTAGTTTTGTTAATAAAGGCTCTGCCCTTTAAATAAAACAAAAACAACAACAACATGAACATCTTGATTATCAGTAGACCTTCATTGGTCTATGGATAATTCAGGTGTGCTTAGTGTAAGTAGTTAGTTAGGTATGTAGTTCTCATTGTATTTAGTTTTGTTAATAAAGGTTCTGCCCCTTTAAATAAAACAAAAACAACAACAAACATACAAACGACACTATATCACATGTGAGTTACCCATAAATTGTTATGTATATAAATATTATTGTTACATTTCATGCTAGAATAGATATTTCTATCTCTCTCTCTAATTTTGCTTACAGTTTTACATAGGAATAGAAGCACAAGACCAATGTGTAGCAATACTACACAAAAGTTCATGAGTTCAGTTATATTGTGTTTTATAATATACTAGCTACCACGCTTCGCTGTGGCACATACTCGTATGTCACTGATGCAAAAATCAGATAAAAACAATCCTTGGTGCGGATTATACATCATTCTAAAATTTCAGCTCGATCGGTGCAGAACTTTTTGAGTTTTTGAAGCGTACACAAACCAACATAACGTTTTTATAGATATAGATTTCAAATGTTGAACTGTTATAATATTTTTGCTGAACCAATTACCTAATAGCTCAATTAACATTCCTTTTCAAAATGTAATTTTATCATATGAATAAAGTAAAATACGATGTTTGCGAATGTTTTCTTAGGATACCAATCCAATGTACCGTTCAACTATTAGGCGTAACAGACTGGCGTACATGAAACATTTATAAGCTTCTGTACCTTTTATTTACACAGATTTTAGGTTTTAGCCCGTAGTAAAAAAACCTTTTTATCAAAAGCTTTTGGTAGACACCTAAATTTTAAACCTCTAATGCCCGAGCGACACGAAGCTAGCTAGGATAGCAAGCTAGTGTTAGGAGGCTAGCAAGCTAGTAATAATAATTCTAGCTTCGTGTAGAAAAAACAGGCGTTGTGTAGCATTGTCTACACGAAGCTAGAAAGTACTAGCTTGAAAAACTAGCCTTGTGTTGCTCGAGCATTAGAAAAGAGTTCTGTCTTCCGTTACTTATTATTGTTGGAAATAGTACATGACACGGATCTAGTTACTAAACGTTATCGCTCTGTATTTCAATTCTTAAAACTACTTGCAACTTCGGTGCGTAGAGTTTGGAAAAAAACTTACTGCTGAAAGAAATGTGCATCTGATTTGGGTCATACAAGTTATTCTTTGCTCTAAGTACTTTGGAATTTAATATACATATGTGGTACTCGAGATTACTACCTACGTTTATTCAATTAAAATAAAATTTATATTACATTGGTGGTTTTAAAATGTTTTCCCGTTTTGCAGTTATTTAGTATAAGGTCAAAAAATGTAATAGGGTCGGTGTAGCGTGTATTTGAGTGAAGTATTTTTTTTAAATAATAATGATTTGATTTGCACTTATTTCTTATATATCTAGTAATTGTGTAATATTAGGGATGATGATGACATATTTTCATGTGCACTCCTAATTCAATGACCCACTTTTACTACCCCGCTAAGAAATTAAGATAAGGCAGTCGTAAGCAACAGGAAAAGCAGTTTTCCTCAAAATTAGTGTGGAAATCACGTTTCGAGTGAAGTGGTGATTTCGCTAACCAGGTAAACGGCCGAGTTCAGGTTAAAAGTTTATTAATGTAATCAAATTAGTAAACATAGGAAAAAAAAGAATCGTGACCTATGCATTAATCATGTGACGATCTTTGGCAAAGTGTTATGCCAAAGGTTTCTGTGTTATAACGACCAATTTTCAAAAGGTGACGTAAAAAAAACTCGAGCAGGGTAGAGCTAGTTATCTTTGACAGGCAAGGTCTTTTATCAGCTGTACATACATGAAGCTGGTCAATTTTTTATCAACAAACTTTGATTCGTATTATCTTGCGACCTAAAGTGCTGAGGGGAAAGATACCGTCGGAGATGAAGTCCACATCAGTGTTGGAATAACCTGTTAAAATATTGTTGAACCTCACTGCAACACGTTGTTTAAAAATATTATCATTATGCACATTAAACACATAAGATAACGCATTTATGGGTTAGCTGGACGTTTTGGATTCAATCGAGAACCGTTTCAAAAGACTCATAAGCACGAGAGCATCAGTGCGGCGCCAGGTAGGTAATGATTTGGACTCTTGATGTTTCAATAGCTGCGTGTTACCGTGCTGTTATGTGACAGGCATGTTGCTTACCATCAGACACTTGCCCTGCTTGTCTCGTTACTCAATACTATAAAAAAGTAGAATTGACTGTAAATACTTAGCAATTAAACACTCAGGTAACCGACATAGTATTCAGAATAAGCAAGCTGAAGTGGCAGTGGGCGGGTCATGGATATGTCAGTTCAGAGCCGTTTCCCATTAGTTCCTGGATCTCGACGTTGGAAGAGAAGAGTTCCTAGAGTGGAGACCACGTTTAAGACGTTCCGTGGGACGGGCTCCCTGTTGGTGGACCGACGGCCTAAAGAGAGTGGCGGGAAGCGGGTGGATGCGGAGAGCCTAGGACGGATTTGGTGGCACAATATTGGAAAGGCTTATGTCCAGCAGTGGACTAACATGAGCTGACGACGATGATGATGATGAAATACTCATAACAAGCATTCATATTACTCACAAAAAATAACTGGGTGGAAGTTGAACCCATAATGTAAGGCAGGGAGCAGACACAAAGTTGAGAGGGCTACGAACTAAGTAAATATAATCGCGAATGTTATAATCGCGAAAATTTGTAAGTAAAGATGGATGAATAGATATATGTTAACAGTGGTAGGACTCTTGGCAGAGTCCGCCTGAATATTATTTCTACCGCCAAGCAGTAATGTGCAAACATTACTGTGTTCCGTTTAAAGGGCAATGTTTCCAGAGAAATTACAGGGCTTAGAGATATAAGATCTTAGATCTCTGGGTGACGAGCGCAGTGCAGTGCTAGGTAATGATTTGGACTCTTCATGTTCCAATAGCTGCGTGTCACTGTGCTGTTATGTGTCAGGCATGTTGCTTACCATCAGGCACATGTCCTGATAGTCTCGTCACTCTTTATTTAAAAAAAAAAAAAATGTTACTCTTTCACGTTAAAGCTACTGAACGGATCGGGCTGAAACTTGGAACATCGAACACATAGGCTAAGGTGGTTTTTATCCCGAAAAAAAAAACGGGAACGAAGGGAACAGGAACTACTCGAGTAAAACCGCGAGGTACGGCTTGTATAAGTATATACTTAGTAGAGTATAGTTAGTAAACAATCACTTTTATAAGCAAATAGCCTCATCTTGTATCAGCCCTTGAAATTTCCCTCCAGGGAATGTTTTCGGAATCCTGGTTGTAAAAGCAATATGTCGAGAAAAGTAAATCTCATCACTGAGTTATGACTATGCGCTAATACAAGCTATGTCGGCTCAGAAATGAACTTCCAGCGAAAACAAATGCTATCCTGACTTAAGCTCAATCTTTTTACTTTGAGTTCTATTGACGCCAAATGTTTGTAGAGGCCGGTTAGATTTTTTTGAAAAATTAATATTTATTTTTCTATTTTAGGTACATGTCTTATTCACACTGTAAAAAAAAAATAAGTTGTTGTGTGACGTAGCTTTTGAATAAGCGTTTGAATTACGATGACCAACGTTACACAAATGTTACGTTAAATTCAAATATTTTGAAAAAAATCCAAAAAATTTAATCACTGTGATAATGTCAGGAATTTCTATCTGGTAAATTATTTAACCATACAAAAAAAGGCGAAGTAAGCTTTTTTTCTAAACTTAAGTAATCAGTTTAAACTATTTTTTTCAATTGTGACATTATATTTGTCTTTTGTTGATTTCAACTTTATTATTTAACACTTTTTTTTAACTTTATTCCAGCTGTATTGTCTAATATTATCACAATATTACATGATAACTTACAAAATATACTCCACAAACATTGTAAGGAATTTTCAATTTTCCCTCGCGAAGTCGCTACGGCAATGCTTAGTAGATTCCAACCAGCTACGAAACTCACTATATTTTTTATGTGGTGCGCTACTCGGCGTAGCAAAGGGTGTCATGGCTGTGGAAAATTCACCAGGATTGCATAAATGATAGAGCGTTATAGCAGAAGTAAAATCATTCAAAAGCCAGCTAACGCAAAACGTGTCGACGAGAGCTGTAAACACATATGCCCCAGCTACACGAGGCTAATTTTTCAAGCTAGGATAGCAAGCAGTGCTAGTAAAAGCCTACAAGCTAGTACTTCTAGCTTCGTGTAGACAATTTTTGTAGTGGTAGGACTCTTGGCAGAGTCCGCCTGGGGAAGTACCACACCTTTGCCAGTTATTCTACCGCCAAGCAGTAATGTGCAAACATTACTGTGTTCCGGTTTGAAGGGCAATGTTTCCAGAGAAATTACAGGGCTTAGAGATATAAGAACTTGGATCTCTGGGTGACGAGCGCAGTGCAGTGCTAGGTAATGATTTGGACTCTTCATGTTCGAATAGCTGCGTGTCACTGTGCTGTTATGTGTCAGGCATGTTGCTTACCATCAGGCACATGTCCGGATCGTCTCGTTACCATTTATTTAAAAAAAAAAAAAAAACGTTGTCTACACAAAGCTACAAGTACTAGCTTGCTGAAACTAGCTTGCTATCCTAGCTTGAAAAACTAGCCTCGCTTAGCTCGGGCATTAGTGAAATAATAATCTAGTTCTATTTCAGTTTCTAGCTGTTTAATTGCTTCTTTAAGATGAGAAGTCATGTAATGAGGTTTGTTTCTGCTTTAGGGATGGGATGGCTCTGACAAATACCAACTTTACAACCAACTTTTCTTTACAAGAGGCGATTGAAAGAGGTGCCAAGGGAATGATAGGTGACGAAATTGTGTTTGGATCCCAGTGCCAAACCTTGTGGTGATGCTAAAGGTCACTTGCTTCTAAGTATACATAAGTGCCACCAGTCCAGCAGACATTCCAAAACTTTGTACAAAACCCATTAAGTCCATATTCATTATTCGCATTGTGTAACGGTGGAACATTTTACCTAAGTCTATACCTCCCGATGGTTAAAATCTGACTGCCTTAAAATCTGATGAAAAGAGGAATTTTCTAGGTAAGCGTGCTTCACAAAGACCTCCGTAAAGACCACGCGATGAAACAAAAAAGTATTACGACCTCCTAAACGAATTAACAAAAAACGGCTATGTAGTTAGTTTATACGCTGTAGAAGTGGGAGCGAGAGGTATACCAGCAAAATCTCTCTATAACCTGCTGAAAGACCTTGGCTTATCCAGAAGTGCAGTTAGTTCTATACTAGAACGAGTATCTAAAGCTGCACTAGTAGGCTCATATCAGAATTGGCTGGGCAGGGAGAGAAAAACGAGTAGTGAAGGTGAGTGTTGATGTACGTCAGAAAGGGGCCCCTTAAACCTACGCCCGAGTCACAAGTCTCGGGGACTACTCGGGTTTTCTTTCTCTGCCACACGATGGACCCGGCACCCGCACGGTAAATCCATGGAATGATAAGAAAATCGTCTCTTGAAATTTTTGTTTAAATAATTTAAATTCGATTCTTAAAACAATAAGGTATTTGTTTTCAGATAATCATATAATATTTAGTAATTAAATATAGTTTCCTAAATATATAAATCAATATAATTCACATTAATTTCCAGTAATTTTATTTCATTTGCGATAAGTACGTCTAGGTTGAGGAATGCGTTACCTAAGTGGATTTTCCCCGATAGTTACAATCTTGGTGTCTTGAAATCGAGAGTGAATCGATTTCTTCTAGGGAAGCATACTCTATCGTAGATCGCATCGTCGCTTATCACAGGCGAGATGGTGGTCACGTACGTAACTATAATAAGTAAAAAAAACTCCATAGTAAAAATAAAACAAAATACTCAATCAGTATAATAAGTTTTGTGTCTACACATCACAATTCTCGCCAGAGTGACGATGTTTTGCCATAAGCGGTTTATGTCCGAGCCAGTACATCAAAATAAATAATCCTGTCAGACCTCTGACAAAATAGCCTCGGGTTTGACCCCACGGATTCTGTCCGAATTGGCTCCAGTCCATTTTACCCCGGGGAGCTGTAAGCCTGGCCGTGTGAATACGCCCGAAAATGATAATAAAAATGAAAAGGTACAACGAACGCCATTGTACCAGGCAATGTGGATTTCTTTAGCGACAAAGTTTTGGTTCCTTGTCTTATTACAAGTAAATGTATACCTATAGTTTGTTTTATTTTATTATTACAAACAAAAATGTATAATTTTTTTTTTACGTACGAAAACACCATTTAAAATCGTTCTAACTTTAATTATAAAATCTAAACACCCAGTAAAAGCACCGCTATCTACGAGCACGTAGGCGGCTACGGAGCTACGGTTCGTAGCAAAGGCTTCACCGCTAGGGGAAAAAGTACTAGGGTGACATAAACTCGCAGAGTAACACGGAAATGCGATCACCATGGAAACCCGTGGAAAGCGGAAAATGAAAAGCGGAAGTGGATAACCAAGTTCTAATTCGTGGCTATCGGCTAAAATAGGATTGCTGGAAATCCCGATTAGAGCGGAAAATGTCTCCTTTATACCAGGTTCACAGAAGCACGGTAAAGTTATCAGAACTTAGAAACGAGGGTTAGATAAGGATAGGCGTGCTTAGAGGTGGGGTTTGTTTCCGCATGCGCAAAAGTACACCAAGATTGACAGACTGAGCGCCGTGTTCCGAACAATCCAATCCAATGCTTACGTGAGCCAAAAAATAATCACATTTTTCAGAAAATTTTAATCAGATTATACATTGTCGACTTTTTCATTATTAAATAACTTCAAAGTAACAAATGAAACTTTGAAAAGTGTTTTTTTGAAACGTTTGTAAACATATAAATATTATCTTGGGCACTGTCCATTAGTCCATAAAAAATATGTTATAAGTTTTTTGGCTGTTTAGTTGTTTCCCCTTGTTTTTTTTTTATATGAATTTTATTTAATTGCTTGTTGGCTTATATACATTATTAATTTGTCGAAATATTTTGTAGCCATGAATTGCAAAAAGCGCCATCTACATAATACAGTAAATACTTAGTCGTCAAACACAACAACCCTTAGTAAATTTTATTGCGCCATCTAGCGTTGTTGTGGTAAACCAATTTGAACCATGCGAAATGAATTTCGTCTCAGCAGACTTTGTACTAAACACTATGTTGTGGTGTTGTTAGTTTTAATGGATTTTCAGAGATGGCGCTGATAAAAATAAAACAGAATCTAGTAAGCTTGTAAATAAAAAAATGTTCGTTTGGTTCGCTGTGGTTGTTCTCGTCCAATTTACTCGAGCAAAAGAAAATTGGAGGCTATTTATTATTTTCTCTGTAATTTAGGCATTTATTTCCTTAGTAGAGTGATCCAGTCGTTCCGAGGGTTGACGAATTGAAGGAATCTCCACATAAATTATTATCTTTCTCCTCTAATTAATAAAAAAAATAGTCTTGTCAATAATAATTGTGTAAATTTTTCTTTAAAAGTATATCGTAGCATAATTAATAAATACTTACTTGCCTTGCTTTACTAAGGGAGTTAATGCAGACAGACATTACCTGGAACAAAAAATTAGGTAGGTATAGGTAAGTACATATTTTATTATATTGAATAAAAATATAAAGTAGGTAATAGTTAACAACTTTTAAGTACTAGGTATGCAGATTGCAGATATTTGTATAAAGTAGTTGCATGTAGTATTTAGTTAGCTGCATCATCATCGGTCATGTGATCCATTCCCACCTAGTACAAAATGTTGTGTGATCAATACGGATGCTAGCTTGTTCTGCCCCAAATAGTTAATTTTTTTAGTACCTGCTATGTATATGACGCATAAGAAAACATAATTTATTTTATAGCCTTTTTTATGAAACACCTAGATAAGTTTTTTGCAGAATGGGCTTATGCTTGCCTTCATAATACTACTAGCTGCGCTCAGTTTGAAGATAGATAGTGTTGTGAAAAGATTGACTTATATTATTGATCTTTTCTAGCTTTTAAGGTTGGTCCCCCAGCAAAACGAGTTTTTTATCCAGTTTTCAGAGCTATCTACTCATTAACCAAAACAAATATCAACTGGTAAAAATTACATTAAATTTCTTGGCTTCAAAATGGTACTTAGTTTATTTTTTTGTACACGAATTTTTTTTTAAATAATCTCCTCACAACGAAACCATAAAAGACAGAAATAATTGCAATTATCTACTAGAAAAAACGCCATTATTTGGATTTTGTTTTTACACCAACGGATAGGCAATTCCGTTACAAAAATTTTGGTAGAAATATTTTTGACGTGACAACGTCTTATAAATTGGTTTGCCGGGTGACACTTCAAGAAACTGCGTTACGCTCCGCTCACGTTATGCGCTCACAACGAGAGCGAGTGAGAGGCACGCGTCCCTTCCACTCGGGCATGGTTAGCCTGCCTAAGAGCGAGAGAGACAGACATAAAAAGTGAAAGGCACGCGTCCCTTCCGTAAAATTATTTTACCACTCAAAGTCGTTGTCACGTAAAACTTTCGCCCGTATACCGACTTTACAGGCAACCAATTTTTTCAAAAAAATACCAGAATCTGGTTTTATAAAGAGTTTATTCTAAAATTTGAGCGTAAAACAGCGACAAATCGTACCTACTGTTTCTCTCTTGCTCTTTCTTGCGGTGAGTGGTGAGGTAAGACATACTCAAGGTCATTTGCTCGGGGCACGGCCTTAAACAGCTGCACTGGTATGTATAGTGCTTACCTATTTTCCTTTTATTCGTTAACCAATTTCATCCTTGTATAATGCCCTATAATTTTTCTAATTTCTTCGAGCCATCTGGTGAATCTGGACGTCTACTCTTTTTCTACGAAAAACGTAATTTTGAAATAGATTCGCGACTTTCCTACTCCGGTTCTACTTAGTTAGTTGGGTGTTTTCTAATATCAAGAAGAAAGTCAAGGCCATCCACCACGCTGACCCATTGTGGGTTGGTGGATGACACATGACTTCGAAAGATTCTAGGTACATGTCGGTTTCCTCACAATGTTTTCCTTCACTGTTTTAAGTTAGCGGCATTACGCACACGACTTCGAAAAGACAATGATGCGCGTGAAATTTAAACCCCAATGCTCCGGATCGGCAGTCGCCGTTCTTCCGACTAGACCAACCGTAACTTCTGCGCTGTGCAGAACTAGGTAATGAGGCTTTCATGTAGGTACCAATAGCTGCGTGTCACTTTATTGTTATGGATAGACATGTCGCTTACCATCAGGCACAAACATGTCCTGCATGTCTCGTTACTATACAAAAAAAATCTTGAAACTTTGTCCGTCAAACCGAAGCACAGTGATGGTTGCATATTACTGCTTGGCGGTAGAATAACTGGAAAAGGTATGGTACTTCCCCAGGTGGACTCAGCAAAAAATCCTACCACTACAATAAGCTATACGATTATTTAATCAGGGATTAGAGTCTTTAGATAATCTTGAGATTATTACGGAGATATTCCAAAGGCTATACAGTATACCTAATAGATTTTTTTTCGCAGAATGTATTTTGTAGCTATCCACAACAACGGCTGAGACACCCGGAACAAAGGAGCTGAGAACAAAGCCGCCTCATCTGAAGGTCTGACGATATTAACCCGAATAATAGACGAATAAATTGCTCCTTGGATGGATTGACTGGAATTTTCGAGTGTTTATGAGAGAAGAAACCGATAATAATATCGTATGTCTTGCTGTGGAGGAGATTCGTAGTTTTATTCGTTTATATGTCGAGGAAATTCGGTACATACACTAGCTGCGTTCCGTAGTTTTACCCAGGTTGTACCCGTTCTCATTGCTTTTCCGGGATAAAAAATAGCCTAATTAGTTGAAAAAATTAGTGTTCTTCCAGGCTATAATCTAACTAACTTAAACTTTGTTTTTTGTCAGTGTAAAGTGGAATCAAATATTTTTGTTTGTGTCTTTAGAACGTCAACAATGAAACGATATCGCTTCTTCAAGCTACAAGCACGCCGATAACAAAAAATAGATAAATTTGTATTAGACCAAGCTGATTAGTTACACGTTCTCAGAAATGTATCCGATTATAAATCTTGCAAATGTGCGGCGGTGTTCAAGGTTTTGAAGTTTTTTTGCGAGCGAGTCGTTGTCTAGGAGCGTCTTGATCTATCCTTCAATCGCATACGAAGCCTTCATCTAACAAAAGTGTATTATTAATAATACGGAAGCGACGACTAACAACCATGTAGGACAAGTAAGCGCGTGTTAACCTTGCTTATACTTATGATTGCCATTTTGTGTGTCGGTGGTTGGTTTTGTGGGTGACTACAAGTATATTGTATGTCGCGGGTGCTCTAGTCTTGAAAAGGGCAACTACCGGAGGCTTTGGTTCGAATTCCACAAGCACCACTGGGTTTTTGAAGTCATGTGGGTAATGTATGATAATGTATGATTAAGCGGGGAAGGATAACATTGTGAGGAGACCGACGTGTTTCTAGGATCTTTCCACGTTATGCGTCATCCAACAACCCGCACTGAGACAGCGTGATGGATTATAGCCTTGATTCTCTCCTTGCGAAAGAAGGCCCCGATCCCAGCAGTGGTAACATTTAGTGGGCTGCTTATGCGTATCGTAAATAGAGCGTCGCTAGTGATAGAGCGCAAACAAAAGGAACACAACGACGACCAGACCGGGATCAAAGTTTGGGTCACACATGATCCGACTAAGATTGAAATATTATTCACGAACGAAATTATAAAGCACAAGCTGTACCCTGCCACGCTTCCCTGTGGTATGTTATGATGCAAAAATTAGATAACAAGAACAAAATTAAAGATTTTGATTAACCCCGACTATCTCAGATTTGTTATCTGTACAACATTCTACTTGTCAAGCCCTTTCATTTGATACCCATATTAAGGGAGTTGTGAAAAAACTCAAGTATTTCGCCATTTTGTGGAAGCGGCCATCTTGGATTTAACAATTGTCATAGTGTAATGTATTCTACTAGTTAAGCCCTTTCGTTTGATACCCATATTGAGGTAGTAGTGAAAAAAATTACATAATTCGCAATTTTGTGGTAGCGGCCACCTTGGATTTGATTTTTTTACAGTGTATGGTACTTTACTAATCAAGCCCTTTCATTTGATACCCATATTGAGGTAGGTTGTGAAGAAATATTTTGTCCGCCATTTTGTGGTGGCGGCCATCTTGAATCTATATTAACCAAACATAGCTAAGAACATCCGCACGGATATTAACTTCCAATTAAAAAAATCGCATCGAATTCAGCCATTTGAGCTCTACGGTGCCACAGACAGACACACACACACACACACAGACAGACAGACATCGACGTCAAACTTATAACACCCCTTTTTTGGTCGGGTTTTAAAAACAATCCTTGATGCGGATTTTACACCTTTGTAAATTTTCAGCTCGATCGGTGAAGAACTTTTTGAGTTTTTGAAGCGTACACAAACCAACATAACATTTATATATATATAGAGATTTAAAAGACTGATTACGTTATTGTGTCATAGTTAAAGCCTTTTTAGATGGTGTTTGTAGTTGCTATTATCAACGAAATCAAATCGGTACCTTTCATAATGTAATGATACTTATGAGAAGAGAAAAAAAGAGGAGGAGAAAAGAGGAACTAAATATTAATCGATTCCAATCTCGAAACTATAGTTCCATGAACACTCTCACACCATCATCGAAATAGGTAGATCCGTTCAGAAGAAGCTTAACTACAAACGAACGCATAGAAGATTTATGCATATGAATTTATGAAGGTACAATGAGAGAGGTGACTAAAAACTAATTAGCCCCTCAGTTAGATTACTACAGAAAATATGATAAATTTTTTTACACAGTTACAGTTTGATCATTCATACCTGGAAGCAATCGCTCTTTGCGACAAGGTCGATATTTGCTTCACTAGCACTAGAAACTTATTCTTGTCCATCACTTAAAATTGTAGAATTCATGTATCCCTTACGATTACGAAACGAATGTTATTTTATTAATCGAATCGGAAATATTTGCTAAATTTTTCTTCCGAACGCAAAAAGCTTACGATGCTCATTTTGGTGTCATTTTTCATCTCGTCCTCAAATTTTCTGGTGCTTGAATAATTTATTTTTTCATGCATACGTCCTATGATACTTTGACATGCAGCCATGGAACGTGGAATATTGATGATCGGTACGTCAGCTCTTTAGCTGTATTTATGTCGTATGAAGCCATTAGACTTGTAATGTATGTCTACTCGTACCTATATTTATCAGAAAGACAATTTTGAGATAGAAAAATATTTTAAAACGTTATTTAAAAAAAAAAAGAAAATATAAATTCGACAAGCATATTTTCACTTAAGTATGTTTTCCGATCTCACTAGGACACCCGAATCAATTTTGATAATTCATTTGATTTGATTCGATGATATATACCTACATTTTATTACAATCTACTGATTGTAATAAAATGTAGGTATATATTAAACTGTATGAGTGTACTTACTGTACTTATTAAATTAAAGTCTGTCGTTTCGTTTTCCGGATAAACAATTACACAATTTGTTTTATTTAACCTTTATTTTATTTAAAAAACATAGTAGTTCGTAGTCTAAACAGTTATCCAATTTCATGCAGTGTTTTTACAACGGGACGTATAATAATCTAGAGGAAAGGTAACAATATAAAGAATATAAACAGAGACTACAAACAAACAATACCTATTCGTCTGTCTTTTACAGACGATCGTTCAGTGTAGAGCACTATCCGTAATGACTGAAGGGAGTAAAAAATAACTGATCACTAACCAGCTTAATATTATGGTTTTGTGTACTAATTGTAATAACTAATTGCAATGTAATAAATGTAATAACTTGGAAAATTTTCTGATGCAACAGTTCAAATTATTTTACGCTATACATGCCCATTAAGACACCATTAAATATTGAAAACTATCATATAGATATCATATATCATTTATGGCCATGTATTGTTATGTTTCGTCAAATAAAAATCTGATTCCGATTCACCAGCTGGTGGCGGTTGGAAGATCGGGCTGTGGACGAATACAGGCTGATGATGATGATGATGACCTAGTATTTTAATGTTATAGATTTTTTTTTATTTGCCATAATTTCATTTGGGATACTGGTCAATAGACATAAATATTGTTTCTCATAATTTTATATCTCATACTCATTGTTTACAACTCGGGTACACTCCGCGAGGTATAAGCTGAGCTTTGCATTAGTGTGAGTGATCACCAATCAGGCAGGAGCTTGAAATTTTGTCCGCGAGGTATAGGCTGAGCTTTGCATTAGTGTGAGTGATCACCAATCAGGCAGGAGCGCGGCGAGACAGAATGGCGCCGCGCCTAAGGCCGGTTGTCACACCTACACTATCCATGTACACTCACACAAATGCAAAGCTCAGCTTATGCCTCGCGGAGTGTAATATATTGCTTAAATCTTTCGGGCAAACAATAGACAACCGAAATTAACATGTTTATATTATAACATCTATTGCACTCAGTTTTGGCAATGTAGGTACGAGTACTGAGTGGTTCTGATATTTGAAGATTAATCACTGCTTCAGATTACATATGATCGCGTGAGCGACTGCCGTCGTCATTTTCCCTACATTTCCGCTTATTTCCCTTTACAAATGTAAGGGATTCCATCTGACAAGCGTTTCATGACGTCACACATGCGGGCCGGCCCGTTTGTCTCTTGATTTGTTTTATTTATTTGGGGTGCTTTGTCTTTGGCCCTAGCCTTCACTTACGGTGTTCGAAGACAAGGGTACGTTTGATGGAAGGTTGGACGAATAAAGGAAAACAAAACACGAACTCTGTCCTTCTCTGTCTCTATACAAGGTTACCGGTAATCAGCCTGCATCAGGTTAAGGTCATGTTCTGTATTTTTTAATAAGGAACTTTTGTTCTACAATTTTTGTTAAAACTCAAAGCAAATCCAAAAAACTATTATGTTTGTTTTCCTTTCTAACACTGTTTAGCGGCTGTTTAGTGTTTATTCACATCACATAATTTATCGAGCGTTAATAAGTGCGTGCGCTCTTTTGTTACGAAGAGTGCAACGATGCTTTTAGACTGGGCTAATACATTCTTTTTTATTTTGTATTCGAAAAATCTATACGAATTTTGTAAACTGAAGAACAGAAATTGACCTATTATTTATTTTTATTTTTTTAACTTTTATACGTTTACACTTGACTGCCATCTCGCCTGATGTAAAGCGTCGATGCGGTCTACGATAGAGCGTGTTTACCTAGAAGAAACCGATTCAGTCTCGATTTGAAACACAAATATTGTAACCAACAGGGAAAACCCACTCAGGCAACGTATTCCACAGCCTAGACGTTCTTATCACAAAAGTAGAGTCAAATCTCTTCATTCGGTCTATGGAACACCAACCATGAAACGATGTTGCTTTTTCGAGATACGAGCATTACGATAGAAAAAAGGGCAAGGTGGTATTAGATCGTGCAAATCAGTCGCACACTCTGCAATATGTTTTTTTTAATAACAAAATTCCACAAATAGCTCGAACGACATCGTTTCATGGTTGATGTTCCAAAGACACGAACGAAGAGATTTGACTCTACTTTTGTGATAAGAACGTCTAGGCTATGGAATATGTTGCCTGAGTAGGGTTTCCCCGTTGGTTACAAGCGCGCTACGAGCCAACAAGCGTTAGTATTTATCGGTACCGGTTCAGCTGCCAAGCTAGGTTGAACCCGGAACCCGAGCCCGAACCCGTGCGGAGTCCGTAAGGCGATGTTGGTTATATTTCTGACGTCGCGTCGCCGGCTTGTGGGTTCATGTTTCCGGCGCTCTGGGATTAATCCAGAGATTTTAAGTTTTAAAGAGAATGTGAAGGTCACATATAGTTTTAGTATTAAAATTAACGTGGTTGTTACACATATTTAATTGGATAACGGGACACTCACGTATATACGGTCGGTCACGTATATACGTGAGTGTCCCGTTATCCAATTAAATATCACATAT
This sequence comes from Ectropis grisescens, assembly GCA_017562165.1. NCBI lineage: Eukaryota > Metazoa > Arthropoda > Insecta > Lepidoptera > Geometridae > Ectropis > Ectropis grisescens. Next base: position 24,979,290 of record CM029770.1, read on the forward strand.
AGTTCTTGTAACATTTTTGATGCATAATAAAGTGTTTTGTATTGTATTGTGAATCGGGTTTTTTCTAGGTAAACACGCTTCGTCGTAGACCGCATTATCGCTCAACATGACGCGAGATCACGATCCGTGGGCGAGATGGTGGTCAAGTGTAAACCTATAAAAGTAAAAAAAAATAGTACATGTATTTTTTCTTGTTTTTTACAAACAAAAATTGACGAATATACAGTGACGTCACAACCCCGACTCCGGAATTTTATGATCTATATCCGATTGTTAATAATTTGATAATATTAAGAAATACGTTTCGCTCCCTGACGAACTAATTAGAATTGTATTAGTTTCTGACTCAGTCCTCATCCTAATTATAGAGTGTTCCGCTAAATGACGACGCTAGACGATATGAATAATTATTCGCCATAAAACGAATCCAAAAAACCCCGAGAATCTTCTGTTACGAGGTATCTAAACCATTTCCCGCGTTTCCTCGATTCAATTATTATGAGAACATGGCTCAATTTGGCGGTTTCAATATTCTCAATGTAATTTCCTTAGACGGATCCGCTGCGATTTCTTACAGAGATTATTACTTAGGAAAAGTTAATAAAAGTTACGCGGATACTTCCTTGTCCGGATGTTTATGTATATATCGATACATTATCATCATCTATGCTTCTATCTTGTCATATTATCTTGCCATGGTTTTAATTTTTTTTCAAAGTTAGACCTGATGGGTGTACGATCACATGCACGTCTCGATCATGTCGTAATAAACAACCATAATGTGTTGAAAATTGCTAAATCATTAATCTATGATTCTTCAAATAAATGAAAACTTGCATGATTTGTATTCCTGTGTATTTTTTTAGAACACTTTCTTTTGCACGGCATTACTATACAGCAATAGTTTTAACAATATCATGTAGGGCAGAACAAGGACAGAAACGCGGCCGTAGTGGAGGCTCTGCGCCGGGAGGAGGCGGCTTAAGCAAAAGACGATGTCGAGTCGATTACTATCGGAATCCCAACCGGTAGTGATCGGCTCAACAGACGAAATCGGACTGACTAGTACTAGAATTAAATGTTCACAACACCCCCCCCCCCCCCTATTTCTCATTTCTTCTCCTAATCAAAGAAATATGTAAAAAAAATGACAAAGTCGGTACGTACCCCGGAGTCTGTGAAGCGGCAAAATATCAAATGATCAAATGACCTATATACATCAATTATACGATGAAATTAAGGTAATTATCGATAAACATTCAAATGAACAGTAATTTTTGGACGGTATTATTTTTCATTGTAGAGTTTGTGTATGTTTCAGTGCTAGATAACGTTTTGGAACCGATGCCGTGCTTTTTCAAATCACCTCCCGGATCACTGAAAGAACAAGAGAAGAGGTAACAACCCTCGATATTTTCCTCTTGTCGCATGATTTTCGAACGGCGCGGCGTTGCGGAATAATGTGTTAGAAGAGCCGTTGGAACTGTATGGTACCTATGCCGTACAGTATCAAATGACCCTGTTGATGATGAAATTTTCCTGAAAAATTGGCGAAAAATCAAAAATGTTTTCGACTATGTGGCGCACTATTTTTGTATGGCATTACGCGTTTTGTCATTATATTTCGTGCATCTACTGATTTTAAGAATGCCGTACAAAAACATATGACCAACATGTACTAGCTCTACTTGCGTTTTTGAGTTCTCACCTGCACTAAGTTGGACAGCTGACAGGTATAGTGCTGAACCTAATCATTTTATACCCTTCTATTATCCTACATAGGTCTCTTAGTGGTTCATTTGACCCTTATATTTTGTTCACGGGCGTGCAGTCTATATCGTTTAGGTAATAAATCCTACTAATATTAAAATCTCAAAGTTGGGATCTTTGTTGCTCAATCACGTCGTAAAGTCTGGACGCATCATGTGAAATTTGAAATACAGTTTAAATATAGTCTAAAAAACAGATCGGCTACTTTTCATTCCGAAAAATTAACGGGAACGAGTAACACGCGGTTAAAACCGCGGGGCACTGCTAGTGATATAAAGTTTGAAATCACAACTTATTTCCATAAGACCAAATACAATGCAATCGCCAAAAATAAGTGATTTTGATAGTTTTCCTGCAATCAACTTGAACTGGGTGAAAATGCGTCCCAACTTTACTATATTTGTATTGCAGTTTCTACAAAATTTTGGCCTTTTAATTGTTTTTTAGTAAAGGACTACTGCTCTTCTTTCTGTAGAATATTGGATGGGGCATAAGGCACAGTAAGTACTCATAGGTTAGTACTTCATCATCATCCACAGCCTTTTCTATCCCACTGCTGGGCCTGCCTCTCTTTCCACATGCTATCTTCCTCTACTTGCATCTTACCAACTAGCAACCTTTAGGCATACGTAAAGTATACCTGACATCATTTTATACTCACTAACAATATTTAACGAGTACTGGCCACAGTACAATAACGCAAGCATTCTTAGTAATCAAGATTTAATAAAGAAATTTGCTTTAGCTATTTCATAATAAACGAGAACGAGTATTTCTTAAGTAAATTTCAGTTTACCTTTTGCAGTAAAACAGCTAACTGCAATGGCAACAATTTTCTACGGAGCTTTCCTCTGGATCTAACTTTTCCATTATAATATTTGCGCGAATCGACTTCCGAGCTCAGAAAGTTGAGCTGAATCGGGATTGAGCTCAGCCGAGTTCAAAATGAGCAATTGACAGCTAGCAAAAATATAAAAAAGTTGGGCTTATAGTAAGTTCGTATAAACTGAATTTCTGAAACCGAATTTGTGTATCGATCTGCATCTGATATCTGTGTGATACAGTTTTGACCTGTATTAGTGTGTTTTTCTTAGTTAATTTTGTTAAACTATCTTTATAACTTTTATATACTTGTGAAACATTTAAAGTTTGTCACTCAATTACAATAGAATGAATAAATAAATTGGGCTAATAGTAGGTAATAAATGAATTATTGCTATCGCGGCTGCCAAGTAGGTACCTTTTATGGCATTATGGGTAAACGAGCTTAGGAATAAAATTAAACGGTTGAATTAATAGAATACGTGGAACGAAATGATATACTTCTATTGATACATATTACCTATCTGAAATTGACATTTTTAAACTCCAAAACAATGAAAATCGAGCCTAGGTCATGGCTCGTCAACTACTATTCTATGCACCGAATAATGCTTTGAATGAATATTGCCTTTATGGATGCAGAAAGAACGACTGTGAGTCAGACATCTTCTATTCCTGTGGCTGGGTAACTTAAATGTGAGCGTTCTTCAATAGTCACAGCGGGATGATGTTCGTAGTACTAGCACAGTTTATTAAATGATATCAATATTTCAATCGTAGTATTTCTTTATAATGTGGTACTAGTAAGTAAAGGTGCAAAGTATACCTCGCGGTGCAGTTGACGCTGTGTAAACTAGCTCCTCCGAGAGGAAAGGCGCGGTTTCAAATTAAAATCTGAATTTTTATGTCATGACAAAAGAAGCTCTCGTTAAAAATAACAAGAAATGCTGGTAGTTTGGTTTTTCTTTTCTTCTTCTTCTTTCTATTCTTCTAATTAATAGCACAAAATCTTTGATACAAAAAAAGTGCAAAGTTTCTTAGGAAATAATCCGTTGCTCAACTCTACGCCAACAAAGTATCGAGCACATACTCGTACTAATCAAGGAATATACACACATAATATAATATATGATGGATGACTAGAGCTAGTAGGAGTGAACCAGTATTCCTTGACGGGTATAATAATTATTGTAACTATAATACGTTTAATTAGTTCATATATTTCAATCATAATTCGTCCAAAAAATTCAATATGGATCCAATCTAGGCTAGCACTATGTTTCAGATGTGAGTGGTATCTTTCAAAGTATATTTTAATTTTGTTTTCATCAAACCAAGAATAAGTCGATTTCTTTTCGGTGACCATGCTCCATTGGCGACCGTATCGTTGTTTCACATCAATCAAACGAGGTGGCGAACAGGTACAAATCTATTCTTTTATAAAAATTTGAAAATCGTTTCAATTATTATTCTACCGTGTTATTAATTTATGCTTCCTGACCATTAATGTTCTAAGCGACGAACAAAAGATCGGGATTCAGATGATTGTTGTAATAAAATTTGAAAAGTTAGTTTAGGAACAAGTGATTACGGCAACGGATAGGGGACAGTTGACATAACCTTCGTAATTTAAATGATTAAATGAATATCTGTAGCTACAATACAATGCGTGATGCTAACTTAAAACGGTGAAGGAAAATATCTTGAGAAAACAGACATGTACCTAGAATTTTTCGAGGTGATGCGTCACCTGCACTTGACCGGCGTGGTGGATGACCTTGACTTTCTCTTTGCAAGAGAAGGCCGTGAGTCCCAGAAGTGGAAACATTTAGTGGGCTGCTCATACACGCAAGCACAATACAATGCAGTTATTACTTACACCTTAGCCTATGTTGTTTTAATTTTAAATTACGAGTGTCAGGATTATTTACAGAACCACAAGCAACATAAGAGGTTGAATAAGGTATCTTCCGTTCCGAATCAAGGCGCTCCATCGTATACCACGTCATTCATATTCGGATTAAAACCTTTGCATATCTATGATGGATGCATTAAATAAAATAGTTAGATAGAGATACATTTACGCTTTATTGCAACAGTTTAATAGTGGATTTCTTACGAAGTCTTATATCACCGAAAATCCAAATCAGTGAGAATCGTAGCTTTTGGATAGTATGACGCAATAGTCTATTACATTTGATCAGTGTTTCTCGGTATTAAATTATCAGTGCTATATTACATGCGTCAGGAGTACCTACTTAGTATTTTACACTTCTAAGTATTTTAATGCGTACCAAATAGAATAAAGAGACGAGTTAACGGTCAAAAGCGTGAGACAAAAAAAATATCCCAGAAATACCAGTATCAAGAAAAAATTCGCTTGTGTATATTCCATTTTTCAAATATCGAGATGAAAATAGAACTGAAACGTGTAATTTTATCAAACCAAATATATATTAAGATGATATCATAATAAATCATCATTTTAATATTCCCTAATTGCACAAAGTACCTGCTATCAATCTCTCTAAAAATATCACGTATCTCTTGTGGCGGTTTCTTAACGTATAACTAACCTATGAACTGAAATTGGCTTTATAAGTACTTAAAATATATCCTCTAAAAGTAATCAGTTTCCCTTGGAAGACACGACAGTGGATCCCTCCCCGTACTCAACAGAGAAATTAGTCAAACTGTAGGTACAATTACACCTGTTGTTGTAAGCTACTGAAACGATTTAAGCACGTTCTATTTTGGTTCTTCGACACTCTGGTATACAGTCTATTTTACTTTATTGAGTAAGATCGAGGGTAAAATATCAACGCTTTGATAATTTCACGAACGCGTTATGAGTAACTAATTGAGTGAAATATTCCCTAAATACGGGACATGTGCCATAATTATATTGCCAAAGTCTTTTTGAACTCTCTTGCATATTTCACAATTTAATATAATAAATTAGAGCTAAGAGTATGTGATCAATTGAATAATTAATCGTTTAAGTAAATAAGGCGTTTGAGAAATTTTCCCTCGAGGTTATAAACCACATACATCAAGTTCAAAAAGTAGGACCCAAGTTTACCGATTTACAAATGGATGTATAATTTTAATTACAAGAAACTTAAGTTTATACAAACAGCGAATCGTAATTGAACCTAGGTTAAGCTTTGTAATACAACGGCTAGTTATGGCCAAAACTTTGATAAATTTTACACCTTCATAAAGATGTGTGCCGGATAAACCTACTCTATTGTTATATTTTTACCTTCTTTTACAAATTAAATTTATAATTTCTTTTGTTAGTTTTGGTACACGTAATAACAAATTTGAATCACGAAGTAATAAGTTTAATTTTCTCCGCTACGATTGGTAACGTAGTGTGACAGAGAAATAGCTTTGTGCAGAGAAATCATGTTCTATATTTCTAGTGGGTACGACTGACAATTAATTTATGCGGGACATTGTACCAATGAGCATATAACTATGCCTATTGCCTATTAACTTTAGAGTCTATGAGCATTTTGGTACATTAAAATTTCTGGTTCGAACATAAACCCTTCAGCTGATACTTATCCAACCCTTTACACAAGTGCAAAGTATTTACTTACTACATTCACCAGCAACTGTTTAGACTTAATAAAAGACATATTATATATTTTTTTATATTTTTCTGATGTCTGTTATGACCTTACCTATCATGCGACTTCGGCTTGACGTCGACTTATGGGACAGCCTGTATAAAAAAGTGACAAGACAAGCAGGACATGTGCCTGATAGTAAACAACATGCCTGCCATATAAAAGAACAGTGACACGCAGCAATTGAAACGTGAAGAGTCCAAATCATTACCTAGCGCTGCGCTCGTCACCCAGAGATTTTAGATGTTATATCTCTCTGTGATTTCTCTGGAAACATTACCCTTCAAACCGGAACACAGAAACTCGAACAATTACTCATGTTTTACCAAGCACACCGTAGAGAGGATCTAGTTTTTGACAGCTAATTTAGCCTAAGACTTGATGAAATAGCCAAAGTCACGCGTATGTATTAAGGCCAGGTAATTCTGTCAAAGTAGGCATTTAACGCTGTCTTGTTCTCGCGACCGTCACCGACCGCGGAATCGGTGCCACAGTGCAGAAATAACATTAAAATATTGGACTATGTGATTTAAACTCATTTTTTGTTTAAAATTTGTTTATGTTTGTTTGTTTATGATAAGAGTTTTAGTTTTTAGAAGAAATATTAAATATATATTTTTTTTTTTTTTTTTTTAAATAAAGAGTGACGAGACGATCAGGACATGTGCCTGATGGTAAGCAACATGCCTGACACATAACAGCACAGTGACACGCAGCTATTGGAACATGAAGAGTCCAAATCATTACCTAGCACTGCACTGCGCTCGTCACCCAGAGATCTAAGATCTTATATCTCTAAGCCCTGTAATTTCTCTGGAAACATTGCCCTTCAAACCGGAACACAGTAATGTTTGCACATTACTGCTTGGCGGTAGAATAACTGGCAAAGGTGTGGTACTTCCCCAGGCGGACTCTGCCAAGAGTCCTACCACTACTAAATATATCTATACTCGTAGGTATACAAAACTCAACCTTTTCTTTTTTGGTCACACTAGAAGTTGAGAACGGCTTTTCCAATTTCATGCATCTTTTTAAAATGGTTCCTAATAATTCACAAGTTCGTCAAAAATTTAAAAAAAAATTCTGACACGTAATGAAAGGCCAGTAAAAATAGAAGGTTTTTTTTGTCAACTTTGCACTAAATTTCTAAACCAATTTTTTTCTATAAGGTAAAGATCACTTACTGAGCATAAAATTACAAAATGCTCACAGATCAAGATAGAGCTTCAAACGCCAATTGAAAAAAAACTGTTTTAGCCGATATTTTGGAAACTATATATTTTGACAATAATTGTAGAAAATAAATTTTGCATCTTTTGTTGCTAGTAAACTTTTTTTGTAAAACTTACCGTTAATAGTGGATGAAAATGATGTGGTCTACGATGGAACTTGCTTCTCTAATAGAAACAAACACAGTGTACCTCGTAACCCCAAGGTTCGAACCTTCGACAAAAACCCACTCTGGCAATGCGTTTCACAGCTTAGTTGTTCTTATTACAAAAGTGGAAACCAAACTCTTCGTTCAACTCTTCAATCATGATGATGAACGGTGCTGTTTATTCGAGCAGCGAGCAATATGATAGAATAACTTTAATTTAAAAACCCCGACTACAAAAAAAACTACACGTAAAAAAATATTACCTACTATCTAAGGACACTTTGGCAAATGAGACTAGTCTTAGAATATCTTAGTTACCAAAATCCATCCAGCCGTTTGGAAGATATGTGGAAATAAAAGTTTTACAAACATAAAGATACGCGCGAAAAACATAACCCTTCTTCCATTCCGGTAAAAAGAGACATGTTTATGCTACTGGGAACAGATTTCACATCTTATTTTTTACATTGTTATCATTAAATTGGACATAATAAATCGTAATCGGTAAGTTCGATAAAAAAAGTTTACTGGCAACAAAAGATGGGAAATTTTATTTTCTACAATAATAATAGACTTTATAACTTTTTCAGAATATCGGCCAAAAACGTTTTTTCGAGCTGGCGCTTGAAGCTCCACCTGGATTTGTTATTATTTTGTGATTTTATGCTTAGGAAATGATTCTAAACCTTATATAAAAAATACGAATCGGAAATTTAGTACAGAAATAAATTCTACGAGTAATTTTACTGCCTAAAAGGCTTCTTATCAAATTTGGTCGAGTGTCTAAATTTCATTTTAAATGTGTTTTAAATGACCAAAGTTGGGTTTTTAGGGATTCGTAGACAAATTTTCAAATATACGTTATGTCTGTCCATCCGTATGTGACAGCCATTTTTCTCCGAAACTATAAGAAGAATACTATTAAAACTTGGTAAGTACATGTATTCTATAAACAATATTAACATTTTCATACAAAAAAAGAAAAAACAATAAATTTTGGTGGTGTCACAAACTTGGAAAAGAAATTTAAAAAAAAATCTACAAATAACAAATAACTAAATACACGTATGGTTTTGATAGATTTTGATGGATAGGTGTTCAAAATTGTATTGAAGTTCCAAAATTTTTTTTTCTAAACTGAATAGTTTGCGCAAGAGTCTCTTCCAAAGTGGTAAAATCTGGATGTGAGGACTTTCCTTCCAAGTACTAAATACCTTACTACCAAAGAATTTACCTAAATGGTATCTATCATAAATGATACCTTACTTGCATTTATATTAGGGGATTTACGCAGGGGATTTCTCCCCTCTCATTATTTCCTTATCCCGATCTCTGATTTGACGGACGAATATTTTACCGATACCTATCTATTTTCCATTGCATCCGCATTGATTTTTTTACTGATGTGTTATCGACGTCAGTTTTTTGAGACTCCCCTATTGGTCTACAACATAAAGTAAACAGCGTACTAATTAGTATCAACGTCTATTTGCAATTCCAATGAAAACGGTATCAAAAATCAAGATCATAGCGTGCTTCACTAGTAATACCTACTGATATTGTTATACTGTGGCACTATGATCGTAATATTTAAAATTTATTGGTTGCCAAAATTGCAAAATCAAGCACAGGCCCGTCGTCCGTGAGCGCCGAAACGCGACTGATCAGGCCTGCCGAACGGCGCGCTATATATATGGTAGATATTAAAACATAGTGAATAACTAATACTTTTTATCAAGTCAAACTCTGCGAATGCATCTATAACTTTTAGTGGCTTTCGTTGAGTACAAAAATTTAGTTAAAAAATTCATTAGTTTAGTCATAAACTTGAAAAACTTTTGAAAAGGGGTAACTTTGGGATTTTTTCTATCAAGTAAAATTCAATAAATCGTGTTATTGACTGCGAATTGCACTAGATTAGATCCTTAACTAATACATATATTTTTTTCAGAGTTTAGTACACTATTTTAAAGGTCTTAAAGTTGTTTTAAAAATTCAAAATTACGGCCCACACGCCCTTAAACTGATTCATAAAAAATCAAGGTGTCCATCAATTGTAATAAAAGATCTTGAAAACGATGAGTCTTTTTATTTAAAGTTAATTTTATGTTTTCATTCTTTTCTAATTTCACTAACAAATCCTCTGAGCCTATTTTAAATCATGAAAATGAAGTAGACTCTGCAATCCAAAGTTTAATTAAAAACGCCAGATCCTTTATTTAATCAAATCCTTTTGTCAATGATTGAGGAAAATATAGAGATGCCGTGTTTCATTTTAAAATCTGTTAAGACATCAGTGATAAATCACTAGCATTAAAAGTTTTCATGATAACACATTTTATGGTGTCGTAAGTCAAATTGATGATGGATACATAATCAACACAAACATATTCGTCCAATGTTGGACAACTAGATTGTAGGTTCTAATTCAGCCTTCAAACCTCAATAATTTAAAGTGCAAATAAATATAGAGGTACAAGTTTGTCACTAGCTTCACCGCTAACGAAAACAATCGTGACGACACCAACTCGTATTAAAAATCAACATCATCCGAGAACGTGCACCAGTTGCCAACTCGCACTTAGCCAGCGTGATCAACTTTATCCTTTACTCTGTCCTCGAGGGAGAAGGTCTCAAGTCTAAACAGCGGGAACTTGAAGTGGGCTGCTAATGATTTATGATACACGCACATCGCATAACTACTCTTGCTAGTTGATTATGTTGTGGATTGGTAAGTTTTTTTCCACAAAAGAAACAGATTACAATCCTTAAAAACGTATAATGACACTATTTTTTATTAAAGAACTTAAGGAACAATGTAATTATTATATGTTGAGTTTCCATTTTAGTCAAAACTAACTAACGTCAAACAAAAGTTGAATAGCATTTAAGGCCAGGTAGTTCTGTCAAATTAGGCATTTAACGCTGTCTTGTTCTCGCGACCGTCACCGACCGCGGAATCGGTGCCACAGTACAGAAATAACATTAAAATATTGGACTATTTTTGTTTGATTTTTTGTTCAAGATTTGTTTATACTGTTTATACTAGTGATAACAATTTTGTGAATTGTGAAGTGAAACGAAGAAATACTAAATGTATCTATACTCGTAGATATACAAAACTCAACCTTTTCTTTTTGGTCACACTATAAGTTGAGAACGGTTTTTCCAATTTCATGCATCTTTTTAAAATGTTTCCTAATAATTCACAAGTTCGTCAAAAATAAAAAAAAATGTACTGAAACGTAATGAAAGGCCAGTAAAAATAGATGGTTTTTTTGGTCAACTTTGCACTAAATTTCTAATCCAATTTTTTTCTATGAGGTAAAGATCACTTACTGAGCATAAAATTACAAAATGCTCACAGATCCAGGTAGAGCTTCAAACGCCAATTGAAAAAAAAACTGTTTTAGTCGATATTTTGGAAACTATATATTTTGACAATAATTGTAGAAAATAAAATTTTGCATCTTTTGTTGCTAGTAAACTTTTTTTGTAAAACTTACCGTTTACGATTTATAACCCATTTAATAATACGATTGCCATGATGCCGATAATAGTGGATGTAAATGATGTGGTCTTCTCTAATTGAAACAAGCACAGTGTACCTCGTAACCCCAAGGTTCGAACCTTCGACAAAAACCCACTCTGGCAATGCGTTTCACAGCTTAGTTGTTCTTATTACAAAAGTGGAGACCAAACTCTTCGTTCAACTCTTCAATCATGATGATGAACGGTGCTGTTTATTCGAGCAACGAGCAATATGATAGAATAACTTTAATTTAAAAAGATTTACAAACATAAAAGACACGCGCGAAAAACGTAACCCATCTTCCATTCCGGTAAAAAGGGGCATGTTTATGCTACTGGGAACAATTGTTATCATCAAATTTGACATAATAAATCGTAATCGGTAAGTTCGAAAAAAAAGTTTACTGGCAACAAAAAATGGGAAATTTTATTTTCTACAATAATAATAGGGTTTATAACTTTTTCAGAATATCAGCCACAAACGTTTTTTCGAGCTGGCGCTTGAAGCTTCACATGGATTTGTTATTATTTTGTGATTTTATGCTCAGGAAATGATTCTAAACCTTATATAAAAAATACGAATCGGAAATTTAGTGCAGAGTTAAATTCTACGAGTAATTTTACTGCCTAAAAGGCTTCTTATCAAATTTGGTCGAGTGTCTAAATTTCTATGAACAATTAACATTTTCATACAAAAAAAAAAAAAAAATAAATTTTGGTGGTGTCACAAACTTGGAAAAGAAATAAAAAAATAAAAATTCTAACAAAACCATCCGTGTATCTATGGAAAGTGTTCAAATTTGTATTGAAGTTCCTAACATTTTTTTTCTAAACTGAATAGTTTGCGCGAAAGGCTCTTCCAAAGTGGTAAAATCTGTATGCGAGGACTTTTCTTCCAAGTATTAAGTACCTTACTACCAAAGAATTTACCTAAATGGCATATAAATGCAAGTTAGGTATCATTTATGATACCTAACTTGCATTTATATTAGGGGATTTACGCAGGGGATTTCTCCCCTCTCATTATTTCCTTATCCCGATCTCTGATTTAACGGACGTATATTTTACCGATACTTATCTATTTTCCATTGCATCCGCATTGAATTTTTTACTGATGTGTTATCGACGTCAGTTTTTTGAGACTCCCCTTTTGGTCTACAACATAAAGTAAACAGCGTACTAATTAGTATCAGCGTCTATTTGCAATTCAATGAAAACGGTATCAAAATCAAGATCATAGCGTGCTTCACTAGTAATACCTACTGATATTGTTATACTGTGGCACTATGATCGTAATATTTAAAATTTATCGGTTGTCAAACTTGCAAAATCAAGCACAGGCCCGTCGTCCGTGAGCGCCGAAACGCGACTGATCAGGCTTGCCGAACGGCGCGCTATATATATGGTAGATATTAAAACATAGTGAATAACTGATACTTTTATCAAGTCAAACTCTGCGAATGCATCTATAACTTTTAGTGGCTTTCGTTAAGTATAAAAAATTTAGTAAAAATATTAATTAGTTTAGTCATAAACTTGAAAAACCTTTTTGAAAAGGGGTAACTTTGGGATTTTTTTCTATCAAGTAAAATTCATTAAATCGTGTTACTGACTGCGAATTGCACTAGACTAGATCCTTAACTATTACATATATTTTTTTCAGAGTTTAATACACTATTTTAAAGGTCTTAAAGTTGTTTTAAAAATTCAAAATTACGGCCCACACGCCCTTAAGCAAAAATGTGTTTATGAGAAGAAACTCGGCTCTAAGTGAAAGACTCGTTTATCTTCTCAATTGCGCTATATAGTCCACGTTTTAAAATAATGAAAATTTTCCTTTATCGAGGGACATTTGAGGGATAACCGGATAACCACAATGATTTGCGCTAACGCTTGAATTAATTTTCGCGATCATCTTTTTGCCGACAATGTACCTACCTACATTTTGTTGTGTTGGAATATTTTTGTGAAACAAAATTTAAATTGTTTCGCTGTATTAAGAGTCGCTCTCACGGGTCGCTCTGCTTTTGTCATATGTATCTAGTCTGGTAGTACGATAATTTAATTTCAATGTTGTCAATATGTCAATGTCAATAAAAGCTTTTGCCAAGCTTTTTCTGTGGGGTTGACATAGATTTCTAATTTAATAAAATGAATATAAATGTTTGGGGCTTAACTTAAATCTGGTGGTTCAGTCTTTTGATGATTTTATTATATTGCTATCTTTTTTTAATACTGGCTGAAAAAAAAGTAATTCGAAATTCCATCTCTCTATATATACAAATGTTATGTTGGTTTGTGTACGCTTCAAAAACTCAATAAGTTCTGCACCGATCGAGCTGAAATTTTGCAACGATATATAATCCGCATCAAGGATTGTTTTTATCTAATGTTTGCATCACAATGTGCTACAGTGAAGCGTGGAAGGGTACAGCTAGTTAGTTATATAATTTCATTTCAATAGGACATAACTAAACATTTATATTTGAATCTAAACCAGTTTTTTTATTAATTATGCGCCAAGTTATTTTACATGTATTTTTAATTAATATTAATATTTTAAATCGTTGATGAACATACGCTTTATGTTAAGCGTATGCTTGTCAAAGATTAACGAATGTTACGAACACGTTTAAAATTATATATACCCTACGATTTTTTTCTTGATCAAACTGATAAACTCTTGACTTCGATATATTGTAATAGTTATACTAATTTAATTCTAAATTTACGAATTAATAAATAATTAAAACATTTGTAAACAAAACAAATTAGGCAAAATTTGCTATGTGAGAACTGGATAGCTGTTAAATTTAATACTTACATGATTGTAAATACATTTTTATTGTAAATAAAAGCACCCAGAAACAGAATAAATATTTGTATGCATCAGAGAAATATTTGTCGTAGGTAGGATTTTAACTTCTCGCTCAGCAGACCACTACATACTGCCCGAGCCACGAAGCCCTTCACGTGTGTTAAAAACTGCGGTAAGGTGTTTAGTAAGATTGCGAAAATTGTCCTCAAATTGTATTCCTTCATATTCAAAGCTGTATATAACATCTTTCGTCAACCGGTCACAAACTATGAATATTTATCATCAAGCGGAATTTTCAGAAAGTACTGTTTCAGAATCTGTATAATGTCAAGTGACTGCGGTGATGGATGGGGTGGAACATTCAGGAGCGTCGAGATCAGACGAGTTACTTAGCGAGTTCGGGAGCAAAAATAACGTTTTAAGATTCTGATTTAAGAACTGGTTTTTTAATATTTAATATATAAAATTCTCGTGTCGCGGTGTTTGTGGTTAAACTCCTCCGATTTATATCGAAAACGTTGTTGGAAATGGTGAAAAAGATTCGGTGAAAGTTAATTTTTATTAAAATTAATTTTAGAAAATGTAGAAAACTTTGATGAAAAAATATGGTGCTAGGTACGAAGTTCGCCGGGTCAGCTATTTTATTTTATACTAGATGCCCGCCTCGGAGTCGCCCGTGGTATTTTTATACACTCATCAGGAGGTACATATACAACGGTGAAAGAATGACTGAAATCGGTTCAGTCATTCCTGAGAATATCGCTTTCAAACAAAACACCTCTTCAGCTACCTGCTACGCCACCTGTCGGAAATTGGTCGTACCAACTCAGAGATTAGCAAAGGTTTTATATTCAAGAGGTATGTAATCTGTCATATTTAATGACGCAATCTTAGACACATGCTGTCATGTGTCATGTCAAAGCACGAAACGTACGAAAACTCTCAAAATATTTTTTCCCGATTTTGTCACATTCTTGATTCATGCTGCGCTTCTGTTAATAGTAGCGCTATTTTCTATAGCCTATAGCCTTCCTCGTTAAATGGACTATCCAGTAAAAAAATAATCTTTAAATTCGGACCAGCACTTCCCGATATCCTAGCGTTCAAACAAACAAACAAACAAACTTTTCAGCTTTATAATATTAGTATAGATATAGATATAAAAATTATTGTTGGGACAATGTTAGTACCTATAGCAAAAAATCTGTCAATTTTAACGAAATAAATATGGTGGTACGAAGTTTACCGGGTCAGCTAGTCTAAATATAAAGGTTTATAAAATATAACCTCTGTAACAAATTAATTTGAAATGAGATTTTGAACAATACTTATATTCGATAATATGTTTTCCTAAAAATATAGTTAATAGACCTCAGCGTATATCAGCGTAGACCTCATAATATATACCTAGGTCTAGGTATTTATGCGTATAGTCATCATCAGCCTATCTTAGTCCACTGCTGGTTATAAGTTTCTCCCATGGCTCGCCTCTCAGCCCTATCTTTCAGCTTTACGTCTTCTTACACAGCCGGCTATTTTCCGTATATCATTATTTCATCTAGTTTCAGGGTTCTACGTCACTACGTTTTGTATTAATGTGTATAAATATTATTTATTTACAATTTAAAAAGTCATGTATCAGCTATCTTGCTGCCATTGTACAATATTTTTCTTGATTTCCGACTAGATAGCGTTCTGTCAGAAATATCCAATTTTTTAAACTACATTAGCTTCGCACACAGATTTCTAAACAGATGAAACCTTCGTGAAAGACACTGTGAGGCCAGTAGTTAGTAATGTATGCGTGACAGCTCTCACCGACGTTGTCAAATTACTCACGTTGGTGCGCGTGTAATGTTCCCAGTCTTAAGAAAAAAATCCCACTATTGTTGTCTTAGCTTCGGAAATCTTCGCGTATAATAAACACATATTCTACTGTTAAAATAATTTATCATTCGTACCGAAAATTCAGTAGTATTAAAAACTTGCTTCATAACTATAGTTTTCATCAACACTATTAGTATTTTTATAAACACTAGTAATGACGTGGATTTGTGCTAGGCATCGATTCACATTAAATTAAAAAAATACGATTATAAAAATAGGGCTTAAAATAGAATAATACAATTTACTTAAGTACATAAATAATTTGGTCTACGAGTATTTTCAAAAAATCATAATCTATATTTTACCTTAACTTTAGGGAAAATAATTTCAGTTTAGTATAGCAACACTAACCAATTTTCGTTGAGGTGTTGTGTTTCTATTCATCAATCGAAATGAAATCGCCTAAATTATATAAATAGCAGTAAAAATATTCAGATTTTCCTATGAAATGATATTCCTCTTTCCTTTTCTTATTTTTGGGAACAATGTTTGCAATGTTTGAAGACACAAGACGGCATAATCTTAAACAAAACTTAAAATCACACGGAACTCCCGTACGAGACGGAAGTCCGTTTCGTACTGACTGGAGTTTGTATTTGCTTTGGCGTTTGATATTTGCTTTCTGGACCTAAGGATCTGTGTTCCGAACGTTCCATCTGCCTTTTGTTTTAGAAATCTGTGGCTTCGCACTTCACCATCATCTCAGCGTCGATGTAATCTACAATGATAGATTTATATTTGTTTTTGTTAGTGTCTTTGTCTCCTTCGTTCTTGAACTATTCCACTAGCGTGTTCAGTGTGTGTCTTCAAACGCAGCACACACTTAACGGCAGAAGTTCTAACATATCTACACAAACAATACGACTATTGCACTGAAAGCATTTTACAGCAGTCCCCGCGCAACACAATACACAAGTCTGTAATCTTACTATTTCACGGGGCTATCTACAATGTCTTGGAACTACCGGAAATAAAAACAGTAACTTAGTAAATTCATTCATCAAGATCAAGATTCAGTGTTCAAATGACGGCATTGTAGTGGTACAACTCGTTAAAGAGTTTGCCTCGGGAATCACCCACCTTTGACAGGCGGACAGATAAGTATTAGACAGAGTTACTTTTGCTTAGTAAACTTAAGTAAGTACTACTAAATAATACATTGCGTTACTTATAATATTAGTAGGGTACTGAGAATTCTACGACTTATTGGCTTACGTAAGCCTTACACAAATATTTGTAATAAAGACAGCAAAGATAAAACGCGCACTTACAGAAAATTACAAGTGAAGGTCTATTACTTAGGTCTTTTTAAATTAAAGATCTTTATCTAAAAACGAATAGGACTGTAATAGTCAACAGTCACTTGCAATCTAGTTACTACTACCAAAACTATCTATCATGTACCATGTACATTTAGGTACTCGTAGGTAGTTTTTGTGTACATTTTGATAACAGTTTTTTGTACTGTCTGTGGACCCATGGTAGATTAATAATAAGAACATACGATATTTGACAGTTAGTCATACACTTTTAGTCTCACACATACTTTGCAAGATGATTCCAAGGGTAATTGAATAAAACTCCCGAACCTTTGATTTCAAATTCGATTTTCAAAGTGGATGAAAATCACTTTCTAATCGAAATTATATTAAACTGTATACTTATCTAGACAAATGAAGTAACGGGTTCAGCTGGTTAAAATTATGGAACAACCACATTCGTTTCCATGTACCAGTTTATCATTATTACTAGGTAAACTTTACGTTGAAAGAAACTATCGTGAAGAAAAAGACATGCTCTAATGCAGTTATTTTTTAGGGTCACTTAACGTTTGTCAAACCATACTACTTGGTCAGTGTAGATTGTGGTCGAGTTAAAGAAAGTCAGAGCTTCAGCCTTCAGCAGTGGGAACAAAGAGTGGGATATTAAGTTCCACTTTATATAATAGTACCCGGTTGACCGAGCTTTGCTCGGTTTTTTTAAATGATATTTAGGCATGTACGAATTACGAAGTGATGACTTACTTAGACCTACTAAAAGGCGCTAAGTATAAGATTTTCTCAGAAAAAAAAGAAAAGGACCACTAGGATTCGAACCGGGGCCTGTTGTCTCCGAGGCCATTTAGACTTAAAGAACAGTGGCGAAATAAGTTATCGTATTCTAATGGCATTGTAGGAGTTTTTCATTGTCTAAAAACACGAATAAAATGATGTTTTTTAAAAAATAAAACCTAGCTAGATCGATTTATCGTCCCCGAAACCCCCTGTATACATAATTTCATAAAAGTCGTTCGAGCCGTTTTTTTTTTTTTTAACTTTAATAGGTTTACACTTGACCGCCATCTCGCCTGATGTTAAGCGACGATGCGGTCTACGATGGAGCGTGTTTACCTAGAAGAAACCGATTCACTCTCGATTTGCAGACACCAAGATTATAACTATCGGGAAAAACCCACTCAGGCAACTCATTCCACAGCCAAGACGTTCTTTTCACAAACGTAGAGTCAAACCTCTTTGTCCGTGTCTTTGGGATATCCACCATGAAATGGTGCCGCTTCTTCGAGTTACGAGAAGTACGATAGTAAAAAGGGCAAGGTGGTATAAGATCATGCAGATCAGTTGCACACTCTCCGTTTCCGTGATTCAGATTCTATACATATACTAGCGGCCCGCCCCGGCTTCGCCCGTGGTACATATATATAACCTACATCATTCAAGGATTACGTACATATGAAAGAACGGTGAATGATTTTTTTAAATCGGTCCGATAGTTCCCGAGATTACCGTGTACTAACTATATATATGCTATAGACTACTTTTGATCCCCAAATTATCGTGCTGTTTACTGGGTCAGAAGTGACACCTGTAGACAACTGGCAGGGATGACTAATTAAATGACGATTGATCAGTTTTCGACCGGAGGAAAATGATTAAATTACTAAAATGGCTATTAAAAAATAAGGGTTGATCGTAGAATGGTAAAAATTGAGCATTGTATGTATTTTTGTATGTTGTATCATAAAATAATAGAAATTAAAAAAATTGTCTAAAAAATAAAATAAAAAATTTAGGGGTGGACTACCCCTAACATTTAGGGGGATGAAAAATAGATGTTGGCCGATTCTCATAGATACCGGATAAGTACAAAAAAAATCATCAAAATCGGTCAAGCCGTTTCGGAGGAGTATGGCAACAAAAACTGTGACACGAGAATTTTATATATTAGATATACAAGAATTGCTCGTTTAAAGGTATAATATAAGATAAAGTTACGAGACAAGCCGGTGGCTGATGGTAAGAATTTCGCCTGTCCATAGTATCACCGTACTACTCAGGTCCAACATGAGATATTTAAATCAGTTCCGAGTACCTACTGGACTGCGCTCGTCACACAGAGTTAAATAATATGATTGTTTTCTGGATGAATTGCCTTTTTTACCAAAACACAGTAATGCTTGCACATTACTGCTTAATGATTGAATTACTGGCAAGGTGTGGTACTCTTTAAGTTGGCCTCTGCAAAGTGTTCTACCGCTACAAAATAACATATAATATGTCTTTGTTTTGATGACGCTATTGAACTTACAGTATTTTATACCGTGTTGACTATTTTGTTGGGCATAAAGTGACTTCATAAACAAAAATCACTGTGTAAAACATTGCTCAATTCACATTCAGTTAAATTAATTACAAGCCCGCTAAATTGCCCGATTAATATTGCACCAGCTGTTTAAAACACAACCATTCTGGCGGACCTTAAACGTGAACAATAATTTTAAACAGGACCTTCTTAATAGACTTTTCATCCTTACAATTAAAATGAAAAATGTATCTTGTGTTCTGTGCTTGGGTTAGAAGTATTTTATGTTCTCATTTAGGCATCTTAGAAATATTTTTTAACAGATTACGCAACCCAATGGACAGTCGTAATTTTGTGTAAATCGTTATGAAATTAGTGTCAAATCAGTATTAAGTTTTTTTGTGTGTTATAATCAAATTAACTTAAAAGTTGATTTGTGGTGAGACACCACAAAATCTTGGGAGTTTTTAATATTGAATTCAAGTGATTTGCTTATTCTTTTAGAAAGTTACTTAATGGAAACATCAGAAGTACCTAATAAAAGTAAAACCGTGTGACCTAGTAGCTAGAATGTGAGATTTAATGTCGTGAGTTCGTAAATTCAAATCTCGCCCTCATCTCTGAATATTTTTAAATTTCACATGTATTGTCATCACCACTGGCCTTGTGTGACGCGGTCACCCACGCGGTTCCGTACAATACAGACACGTGTGTGCACACGCACCAGTCGTTTTTGTAAAGAACCACGCGTCACGCAATTTCAGCCTTTAACAGTATAGAAAAACATCGTGAGAAAACCGGCAAATTCCAGAATCTTTCGAAGTGATGCGTTATCCGATAAACCACAGTAGGCCATCATGGTGGTTTTTGCCCTTGCTAGAGAAGGCCCGAAATTTCAGCGGTGGGAACAGTTGGTTGTTTATGCGTATATTAATTCATTATTTATCGACTTACCACAAACAGGAAATTCGATTCACATAGGAATTTCGCATTAACAAATTAAATGTGTCGCACACTAGATATATTACACTGCATTGCCCACCTGTCCCAGAAATACATCCCGGAAGGGCCCGGCCCGGAAACGAGAGACTGGCTCCCGAGTGGTAATCATTACGATTCAATTGACATCGCTAATTTACACTGTCAACGCACGTTTGAAAGCCTCATTAACCAGCTTACCTTTGATGGTTTCACGTAGTAGTTATTCCAATTTGACTTTTGGTAAAAGGTTATAAGGACTAGTTTTGCGTTATAGCTAAGACAGAGAGGAGTTTTCAAGTTTAAAGTGAGCAATGACGTCATAGGTCTTAACGAATGGGCTGATTTTACTGGACTTTGGCTGAAACGTGATATGATCGAGGAAGATGGTTATTCCTGTAGTCTTTTTATTATTCCGGTTAGTTATTCCGGTCGGGTAGTCTATGGTACAAACATTGTAAATGAGTGCCGTCGTGACTTTTTGATTGACGTGTCTCTGGCATGGATATTGATTAAGAAGAGAGTAGATTAAAAAAAAAATACCGAGGCACCTCTCAATAAATAAATATATCTGCCGAGTAACCTTCCCAAGTCTTCCAGTCCCTCTCCCCAACTTCACGCACTGCTCAAGGAGATGAGGAGCGTTTGTAGAAGTTCCAACCCGCGGCTGGGATACGCCATCATGCAACAAGATGCCACCAAGATAAATGGTTATTTGATGACTCAGACAAAAGCAACAAATCTCTGTTTGTAAAGCAAAAAAATGAGAATAATGCTACAGACCTAAACAAAACTCACACACATCTACATAATGAATACATAAGTATGAAGAGTCATTACAACTATTAAAGCAAAAATGCTATTAGTGACGTGACAAAAATAACAATATTATACAAGTATTCTTTCATTTACTTACAAATTGTATTGTATTTACTAATACATGATAATTTAATCATCAACGGTGTTCTCAAGTAACATATCCCTGAATAAATAATTTAAACGAATTTACCATTTACGTAAAACTGAGGGTAAAACCTAGACTTTCTCAAAAATCCATGCAGAAAAAAGTTACACATAGAGCGTTTTGTGAAATTTTGCAACTTTTATATTCACACACATTTTTTCCTAGCCAATTTTCATATTGACCTAATATTTAGTTATGGGTACCGCATAAAATGCAGCTACCCTTCCTATCCTCTACAAAGTAAATATCTCTTTGATGGCCTCCAAGTCCCTACTTTATACTCTGTTAGGGATGTCATTTCAAAAGGCCGGAGTGGCAATTTGTTCCTAATTTGTAGAAGTCTACTTCTGAAGAATGGGGTTACCTTTAGAAGGAGATGAATTGTATCTCTTAAATTGCTGTATCGGTCAGTATACGTATGCTCGTATATATTTGTTTGGCCATTACTGTAGCTAGGATTAGGATTACAGCGGCAAGATTTGTATATGACATTATAATTATAAGTCGCCGTAATCAAAATACTTAGTAATCCAAGGTTTACGCGAGAAAAATCTGTGAATTTTAAATTTCTGCGGATATTGTCGACTAATCTATATTTAGGTCGTTGACAAAACTCAAAGAAACAAAGTCGAGTTGAAGTTCAATTTTATAGTAAGTACAGTTTTCATCGTTAATTAGACTTTTGAATAATTTTGTGACTGTTATTAATCTAGACTTTAGAAAGAATAATTCATAATTCTACAAGGCGTTATTAAATAAAACAAGCATAAGTATAAGCAGCCCACTAAATGTTCCCACTGCTGGGACTCGGGGCCTTCTCTCGCAAGAAGAGAGTTTCAGGCCATAATCCACCACGCTGACCAAGTGCGGGTTGGTGGATGAAAGAAATAAAACAAGAGGAATAATAAATGAATGAATAAATAAATAGTAAATTAATGATGAGGAGACGAAAGAGGGAATAGTGAAGAATAGTGAGGAATAAAAAAATAATTAGTATGTCATTTTTTTATGTGTAATAAACATTTATTTACAAAATTTACATAATTAAATGTATAAAAAGCAAAATAATCAATTAGATTATTATTAAAAAAATTATATGTAGCTTTGCTTTTGTTTTCACAAACTAAAAATGACGCAAAGTTATTTGCAGTACTTAGAAATTTCGAGAGATTACGTCTATAAACAATTTTTATGGAGTGGTAACGTCACATCTGGAAGTTTTATTTTTCTATTTTTTTTTTAATTATTTTATTTATTTAGTTTGCCATAATCTACCTGACGGACTATAGTTAGAATCATGGACGTATAAAAAAGTCAGACGTAGTCTCGCTAAAACAAAACCTGTGTCCATCGAGTCGTCCACATAATATGGACGTGTGCGCTGTCACATAAAGACTGACACGCACACATCAGGGGGTCATTACACGCGTTACTTGTGTTTATGTGTGCGTGTCAGCCTAGCAGTGACAACTTGACAACGCACACGTGCAAATGTGGCCGACTTTAGTGACACAGTTTTTGTTTTAGCGAGACTACGTCCTACTTTTTTATACGATTCATTGTGGTTGATGAAGCAAACCACAAGATTTTCACCGCTCAAAAAATGTTGAACGTGGCATCAGAATTACTTATCTAAAAATTTCAAGGATTTCTTATATGTAAGGTTTAAATAGGCTCGTACAAAACTCCTTGCTAAAATATGGATTACTGGTCCGTACCAGTTCGGCCCGTGCCGAAAATGAAAACGTGAAATTGTTTTGTCAGGCAGAGCTGAGATGTCAGCTAATGTTGGATCCTTTTGTTTTAGAAATCTATGGTTGGATCAAAGAAGTTGTAAAATTAATGTTGGATCATATATACTACAGGCCCGGTAACAAAATTTATGGGTCATATGATACACCAAGAGACCTGTGTAGGATGATTGAAGGGTATAAAGTAATAAGATTTAGCACTATGCCGTCACTTGTAAGCTGTCCAACTGAGTGCAGCTGAAGAGGGGGGGGGGGATTCTAAACTTCGATCATTTCTCCTTGTAGCATGATTTGGTACGGCATTGCGAAAAATGTATTAGATGCGGCATTGAAACTGTATAGAATCAAAGCCGAACATAATCATATGACCAAATTTACCCTGTAAATTGTCGGAAAATCATGATTTTTTTTCACAAACTAATAATTAAAGTTTTAAAATTTATAATTTTTATAGTTTCAATACCTGTTCTAATCTATTATTCCGTATCGCCGTATAAAAATCATGCGACAAGGACAAATGATCGAGGTCCCCCTCTTCAACAGCACTCAGTTGGACAGCTTACAAGTGACGGCATAGTGCTCAATCTTATTACTGTATACCCTTCTATCATCCTACATAGGTCTCCTGGTGTATCATATGACCCATACATTTTGTTTACAGGCCTAGATAGAGTCGAATAGATATTTTTTTGATTCGACATTTTTGTGTCGGATACAAAAAGATATGAAAGATCATTAGGATAGATAATTGGTTCATAACGCGTTCATAAGTTTATATACAGATGTATAGTGATATAATGTACGATGTCAAAGCTGCTATTTGATTCACTTCCTGAATTGTTCGCTTACACTTATGTAGCCAAATATTTATAGTTGGAATACAGGGTTAACGTTCATAGGAATAATGACATTTATACTACTAAACTTGTAATAATAGTATGACAAAGTGTCGTTGTTTCAGTTTTCATAAAATCTTCTAGACAGTTGTTACTCATCTCAAGTTATCCAGAAAGTGGCTTCTTCTTTTTAAGTAGCAATATTGAGCAACTGCTGTATCGTTATACTACTTCAAACTTTGTTGCTTTACGATGTGTGTGACGAAGATGACAGGGATATAAACCGCTGTGAAAACGAGCAGTTTTACTGGCGAATTTAATTAACTGAAATACTTTGGAGTTTATACGACTGCTTTCCTTTCGACCAATAACTTAAAATTAACACAGGCTTTTACTTAGAACTTTGAAAGGTCTAATTTTAAATCTGTTAGGACTTTGTTATAATTTAACGTTAAAACCTTTTTTTATAGTATATAGAATAGAGTAACGAGACGAGCAGGACTCGTGCCTGATGGTAAGCAATATGCCTACTCATAACAGCACAGTCACACGCAGCTATTGGACCATGAATAAAATCCAACACGCTGTCCAGTTCGCGTTGGTGGTTTTGTTAACTACTATAAGTTTACACTTGATCGCTTTCTCACCTGATGTTAAGCGATGATGCTGTCTACGATCGACCGTGCTCATCTAGAAAAAAAAACTGACGGATGACACAAACATGACCTCGAAAGATTCTAGATACATTTTGGTTTCTTCTCGATGTTTCCCTTCACCGTTTTAAGTTAGCATTACACACCTGAATTAGAAAAGATTGTGGTGCGCGAGGAATTTGAACCCGGGTTTACGGATCGGGAGTCGCCTTTGTTTAGACTAGACTGGCCGTAACTTACAACGGCTACGCAATTACGCAAAAGATTAAACCCATATAGTTGAGGATAAAAATGACGAAATCAAAATCACTAAGTTAATAGTGAAATACGACGTAAACAGATAAACAAAACTTATTTCATAGAATGAAGCAACAGGCTGCAGAAGTGTTATTACAGAAAACGACAAACAAATTCAATAATAACAGAACTAAAGTAATAAAACGTCGAACTGCTAACCCGCTGACTACCCCTGAAAAGATTTCCTTAAGCCGCGTGTTCACTGCGTGTTCAATTTAAAAATAACATTTATTCACACAAATACGTTCATTTTGAATGCTTTAATTGTATTCAGATATCACAAAAATCTCATAGAAAATTACTCTTAAGAAATAATTATGATTTATTGATTTACTGTAAATTAAATTATCGTAAAATGACGCAATCAAATTACAGGGCTTAGAGATATACCATCTTAGATCTCTGGGTGACGAGCGCAGTGCAGTGCTAGGTAATGATTTTGCAAAATAAATTCCGTGCGTTATGTGGTATACGGTATACATATTACGATCAATGTTATAGGTATAACATTGATCGTAATATTTATGCTGGTACTTTCGAGCAAGAGATTGAGAAATATGGTTTTAGGCATTCTTCTAGACCAATATCAATCTACACTAGTCTAGAGTTGGGAATAAGTGTGTCTGACACCCATTCATTTTGTCTATAATAAAATGAAATTAAGAGCAAATTATAACAATTGAACTGGATAATAGAATAGGTCTTGTAGCACATAATATAACTGCTAGAGTTATAAATAATTAGTTTTGTAGTGTATTCGTAAGAGTAACAACACTTTGAATAAAATTTACTTTACAGAAAAAATTAAATCTTTAGAATCAAAAGTATAACAAACAGGTATTTGATTTTTAGTAAAGTACAGAACAGTATTTTCTAAATACTATTTTTAGTATTTTCAGAATGAAATGTATTCGCGCGTAGATAAAATATATAAAAAATACACACTGCAAGATACCACATAACATAATACTTATACATTTTCCGAAATTCGGTTACGAATCCCACTACATTCTACGTAACAAAAACGTACCTTTACATCTCAGAGCGCTACCGGCCGACCTCAACTTATGAAATTCTCCAGAGGATAATCTTTTATTTAATTTAGTGTACGAAACGACTGCGAGGGCTATTGTCTTCGTAATGAATACTTGAGAACGTGTAGAAGCCATTAGGGAACGTTCTACAGACCCTTGTCTTGTTCCCGTTCTGTTTTTGTTTCATATTTTCAGAAAACGATGTTCATGTCTTGTTTTCGGTTCTGTTCTTCTTTGAATAAATTAATCCGAACGTAGGGACGGATAAACAATGTTTTATTGAAAATTATGTGTTGTTTTATTTACTCGTAGATGCTACGTAATGTTTTATAATATTTGGTAATGTTTTTATCTTATACCTTTAAACGACCAATTCTTGTAGGTATATATATATATAGAATCTGAATCTCGGAAACGGCTCGAACAATTTTTATGAAATTATGTACACAGGGGGTTTCAGGGACGATAAATCGATCTAGCTAGGTTTTATTTTTTTTAAACATCATTTTATGCGCGTTTTTAGACAATGAAAAACTCCTACAATGTCATTAGAATACGATAACTTATTGCGCCGCTGTTCTTTAAGTCTAAATGGCTCAGACGGAATATGCTCGCCCTCGGAGTCAACAGGCCCCGGTTCGAATCCTGATGGGTACACTCGGGACTTTTCTTTTTGTTCTTTTTTTTCTAAGAAAATCTTATACTCAGAGCCTTTTATAAATGCATTTAATTCGTATCTAAGTAGGTCTAAGTAAGTCATCACTACGTAATTAGTACCTGTCTAAATATTATTTAAAAAAACCGAGCAAAGCTCGGTCAATTTGAATATTAAGCATGAATGGACTTATTTTCATAGACCAGATAATTTTCCAAGCTTACGCTAGCAAATCAAACAGTAAAGTTGTCTGATTTTTGTAGCCTAAGAGAGCAAGTAAACTGTTAGTTTTATTGTCAGCCTATAATGACAATGTATTATAGTTGCTTCGGTATGGCGTTATTTTCTAGGGCAATAGCTCAGGAAGGCACATGCTTTTTAGGTCTCAAAAGAAATGTGTCAGAACTATCAGCAAGCTTCGTCAAAGGTCATGTGGACCTTATTTTCGGAAATTAAAAATCTTCGCTATCCATAAACAAACCGTAAAATAGCAAGCAGAAAACCAAAATCAAACAAAAAAGCCTGGGAATAAAGCTAATTTCAGAGAAAATCTCTATCCGAATTTATTTAACAATTGTCTAATAATATAACTTCTCTGCATACCTTCGTAAAATCAATATGTATCCATGGAAAATATTTAATTTTCTTTGAATAAATTAGACAACAAAATATTGAATCACATAGATTTAGACAGGAGTCGGAGTCAAAGATTTAGTCGAGATTTTAACAATGGCAGACGCGTACAAAAACATTTTGCAAAAAATGTATTTCAACCAATTAAAAATATTTAACAATTAAATTTTGTACTGTTTATGACTAAAAAATAGCGATTCATAAAAAGACTCATCAGAGTGATCATTTTGAGTGATTCATATTGAGTGGGACCTGCCATGTGATCTAAATGGAGGAGTTCATTTTCCTGCTACTCGCAACATCTAAATGCACCTCCGTATTCGGGTATGTAGATTGTAGAAGAACTATTTGACAAGTTTTTAGCTAGCCTCAAACACTTACCGAAAATTAGCTGCTAGCTCTCAGAATATTAGTAGCTCTCACCTTTTATGGACTTTTTGCACTAAAGGCAATCTTTAGTAGCTTAGTTCAATCTTCAATGGTTTTATTCGGTCAAAAATTCCTCGCCAACTATTAAATACTCACAATAATTTACTACAGTTTTTGAACTATCCCGATTTGATAAAAAAATTCATAATCGAATAAGTAAGAATTTATTTATTCCCATACTGTGTTTACAAAGATCTAAAAGTAGCTTAAATGTACCAACAGTGTGCCCAATTACTGAAGTGCAATATCTAGTGATATTGCACGTCATTATCGATATTGCTTCGCTTTGAGTTTTTTATACGTCGATATTGCTTCGCTTTGAGTTTTTCAAGATTTTTGCCCACCCCAAGGATGCCTGAAAGAAATCGCTTTCAGCGTAAAGTTAGCCAGTTGTTTCACTAATCTTCCTATTTTCCTAAATTGTATGTATATTTTTACTGGCGTGAACAATAAAGACTATCATCATTCATTCATTCATAAATCAAAATATATCTTAGGACGTAGACTTAACAAATGCGTGTCATTCAATACAAAGTCATAAGATAAGTAGTCTCATTTGTATGGGATGAGAATATAGAACGACGTGATCATCTAGATGGATGTCGTTATCATAAATACCTCCCTGAATTTACTCCTCGCATTAGGCAGCTCATGACGTTAATGGGTCTAGATCTTTTGAGTGAGGAATGTTGAATACCCACTTTATAAGTCCACTACCTAGAGGTGACTCGGGGAAGTATCTTTTATAATACTTTGAAATCTCAAGTTCAGGAAAAAAATATTTTAAAAAATGAGTCTAGGACAAAAATAAAACATTTTTCTTTAAAACAGTTGAGACTTTTAAAACTCTCGGTGAGTTTTTTTAACTACTTACTATTTAAACATTGTTTTTATGAATGATTATTTATTTTTCTTAAGAACCACTCGACTAAAATTAATATTTTTTGTGAAATAAACCAAAAACACCGATCTCATAAGACAGCGAATCAGTACAAATATAACATAGAGGTATAAGATTTTTTTATATATATCAGAAACAGCTACACTGATTTCGATAAAATGCCTATGCAACTACCTCTAAAGTATAATCTACTTAACAAAAAAACATAACCTTTCTCGCCACAAAATTGGCGGAGCGTATCACACAAACAACAAAATCATACAACTTAATGGGTTTTTGAAGTCGGTTACAAATAGTTTTTTTTTTTTCAATAAGACTGCTAGTAGAACCACTGAAAGAAATATATCGTCTTAACTGATATCTAAAGGAACCTAACTTCCGAAAAAGGTTCCCAGATATATTGCGTTACCTCCACGCAATGTAGTCACGCAACCGCGATTCTCGCGTTACACCTATTACTGTAATAGACCATACATTTTCTGTCTACCCTCAATTTCTCTAACACGTCGTCAGCGGATTACGCTCGAAGTGTTTTTATCCTGAGCAAAATGAAAAACGTCCTCACAGAGCTTCTAAGCCGAAGTAAGCTTCGAAAAATATAATGGAACGTCAAATCCAATTGATGTTTTGAGGCGTACAAGTTACCCAAACGCTGGTTACGTTTTGGATGGTTTATGATATAATGAAGCTCATAAGTAGGGTGAAAAATGTTTAACTTTCTGCATTTTTATAGATTATCTCTTATGCTATATCTTTATGCTCGTTAGGTATTGTAGACCAGAGGGTCTACCGCCTAAGTAAAACTGTCTTAAATTTGATTTTGCTCTCTCTTTTCGTTTTGTTTGAAATGATAGAGAATGTTTCTCATAGAAAAATAACATCAGCAGGCTAAAAAAAAGTCACCTATAGGTACTCTGGTCCGGACCGACCTACGGGCATGTATTTCGATCCGTTGAATCCGAACTTGAAGTCCACTTGGCCCTAACTCTTTGAATTTGAACCTCCGAGAACAGCAACAAATTGCCAATCTGGAGCCTCTGGTTCGTATCCCACATGCACCAATGTCTCTTCGAAGCCATGTGCGTTATGCCGCTAACTTAAAACTGTTAATGAAAACATCGTGAGGAAACGGACATCCTAGAATCGTTTGAAGTCATGCGCCATCCACCAACTCTCACTGGACCAGCGTGGTGGATTACGGTCTCGACTCTCTCCTTGTAAGAGAATACCCCGAGTCCTAGGAACATTTAGTCGGATGCTCATGGTATTCGTAAATTAAAACTAATAATAGTTTATTAAAGTGGTAGGACCCATTGCAGAGTCCACCTGGGGAAGTACTACACCTTTGGCAATTATTTTACCACCATGCAGTAAGTAATGAGCAAAACATCGCTGTATTCCGGTTTAAACGGTAATGTTTTTAGATCAAAGCAAATAGATAAATCATCTTATTTCATTGGGTGACGAGCTCTGTGCAGTGCTGCAAACTCTTCTTCTTTAAGTACCTAGTTGTATGACACCTGATGTTATGGCCAGCCGTGTTTCATACTATCAGGTACACAGCCTGCTCGTCTTGTCACTCTTTTACATAAAATAGTTATAATACGCTATAAATTTTGTCATTTAAATAATCCAAAAATCTATCTAAAATGGTTTTATTTTCTAAGAACCCTTTATCAAATGATTTAGAATTAAATTTAGTAAAACCATAACCACAGAGAAGATAACTATTGTGTTACCGCAACTACGCGCGATTCCAATACCAATATATTCCGGTGTATTAGCATTCGTATCAAACCGCCAACGTCTTGCGGAGACTTTTCACTAATGGAAAATTTATTGTGGGGCACAATATTGGGAAATTCCGTGGATTGTGCGGGAATTGTCTCGATTCGATGGCTCTTAAATTTGCGAGTCGACCTTATTCGATTCTGAAGAAAATGGCGGCGGTCCGGTCGTATTCATTTACCAACTGCATGCGGTACATGAAATTTTATGTTTCAAGTAGCGGTCTGCTCCGGCTTCGCCCGTCGTACGTACCTATATAATTCATTAAAAAAAATAAAAAAAAAATAATACAAAAAGATCTTCGTCATCATCATCAACAGCTCACTAAATGTTTCCACTGCTGGGACTCGGGTCTTCTCTCGCAAGGAGAGAGTTAAGGCCGTAATCCACCACGCTTGCCCTGTGCGTGTGGGGTTTGAACCCGGGGTCTCCGGATTGCCAAGCGCCGTTTTCCCGACTAGACCAGCCGTAACTTAGATCTGAACTATACAATACAATAATTGTAGCTCTCAGGTATCATCACGTTGATATTAACGATGAACGAATTTATGAACTTATCTGTTCGCACCTTTGGGATGAATCGGCTAAGTATCAGCTTGAGGCTCTGGAATCGATCGAGAGGCGTGCCAAAAGGCTCATAGGCAAAGACATTCTAGTGCGAAAAAGACTTCAAAGTCTTGAACATCGCCGCAAAATTGCTAGCATATCGGTTTTTTATCGGATACACTTCGGAGAGTGTGCAACTGATCTGCACGATCTTATACCACCTTGCCCTTTTTACTATCGTACTTCTCGTAACTCGAAGAAGCGGCACCGTTTCATGGTGGATATTCCAAAGATACGGACAAAGAGGTTTGACTCTACGTTTGTGATAAGAACGTCTAGGCTGTGGAATGAGTTGCCTGATTGGTTTTTTCCCGATAGTTATAATCTTGGTGTCTTCAAATCGAGAGTGAATCCATTTCTTCTAGGTAAACACACTCCATCGTAGACCGCATCGTCGCTTAACATCAGGCGAGATGGCGGTCAAGTGTAAACCTATTAAAGTTAAAAAAAAAATGAAATCAGTCCTGTAGTTCCCGAAATCAGCGTGTTCAAATAAACTCTTCAGTTTGTAATATTAGTACCTTTTGATGTTATTTTTTTATAGCGTGGAGTGACAAGACGAACAGGACATGTGCGTGATGGGGAGCAACACGCCTGACACATAACAACAACAACGAAAAAAAAACATCACAGTTGAAACGCCACTTCCTAGTCATTCCTAGCACTGCACTGCGTTCGTCACCCAGAGATCTAAGATATTATATCTCTAAGCCTTGTAACTTCTCTGGAAACATTGCCGTTCAAAACGGAACACACTAATGTTTGCACTAGACTGCTTTGCAATATAATAACTGGCAAAGGTACCTACTTCCCCAGGCGGACTCTGCTAAAAACCTACCACTACTAATATGTTTCTTGAAATATTGTAGATTTACACTTGACTACTATCTCGCTTGTTGTTAAGATCAATGTTTGATAATGCAAATTACGACGAATAGTGCTTACCTAAAAGAAAATATCCATTCTTGATTTGCAGACACCAAGATTGTAAACATCTGGAAATATCTACTCTGGTACCGCATTTTGCATTAAATTCCAATGATAAATATCAATATATACATCAAAATGTTTGTGCTGCTTTTATTAAGGTTTTTGTTGGTGGAACCCGTTGTCTAACTTGTCCACACATTGTTTTCCATCCTAAGGCTGTCAGGAAGATATTGCTTTCAGCGAGAGCAACAAGAGCAACAAGAGCTCTAAATTGTCGTGGTTGTTTTTTAAAATGAATCGTTATTTCTTTCGTATTTTTTTATACTACAACAAAAAAAGAACATTCCAACTTTCTTAAAATTAGTATACTTATTTTAAAAAGGTAAATAGCAAAGGAGAGGAAACTTCAAAACAGTGGGTTGACGCAAGCAACAAATGAATGTACTTTATAAGTAGTTGAGAAATAAATAAATAAATAAATAAATAAATAAGTCAAGAAATAGCTTGATGCATAATATAACCCTCAGAGCACGCAACTTCTGAGTCACATCTATTATACATCATTACTCCTAAGGTGCGTGACTTGAAAATTTGAGAGAGCAGTTATAGCCCAATGGTAAACTCCCAGCATTCAAGCGTCAGGTTCAAATTTTAAATACACATATCTAGCTCGTCTCGTTACTTCTTATTAAAAAAAAATCTGCTGAGTTTGTTTCCAGACTGGCCTCGTGACTTAGTGGTTAGTAACTCTGCCTGCGAAGCCAAGGGTCGTGGGTTCGATTCCCACCTAGTGCAAATATTTGTGTGATTATTTCAAATATTTGCACTGTCTCTGGGTGTTTCTATGTATAATAAGTATATATTTACAACTATTAGTATTATATCAGCTATCTAGCCGCCATATTACAAGCTTTGCTTAGTTTGGAGTCAGATGGAGTTGTATGTGAATTTTCCACCAATATATTTTATTTAATTATTTATAAGTACCTACAGATAAAAAAAAATATCATACCTTACAAAAAATATGATAACATTTAGAAGAAATTGCTTGCGTGGATTTTATGGTAAGAATAGTGTCGGCACGAAAAATATAATAATATGTAAGCCTGCCTATAATAGGACAGTGTCATACATCTATTAGAACACGTAAAGTTCAAATCATTACCCGGCACTGCTTGTAATCTATATCTGGATATATAAGATAATTTATCAGTTTTTACTATTGCCTGAGTGGATTTTTCCTGATTGATTGAAATACCTAACTTTAGGATCTTCAAGTAAAAATGAATCAGTTTCTTATAAGTAAACGCGCTTTATTGATGACTGCTACTGCCAAAGAGTTTACGTAAACTACGTATAGAGCTAGATTTTCCGCACGATTCCTTTGTGTCAATCGTAAGCAGATGATGCATACTTTCTGTGGCAACAGAGTGATGTGGCGCGACAAAAGTATGACACTTCCATAAGAGCGACAAGGCAAGAAAGATGCTACCTGTGCTTTCGGTGTAAAGCGTTTGTGCCAACTCTATACGTAGTATATGTGTTTACATTTACTGTATATCTTTGGCGTCTATATGTATATCTTTGTATTATTTTGCCGTATATTTGTATATCTTTGGTATTATCATTTCAGATCTATCAGAGGGTCTACCGCCGAACGAAAACTGTCTTGGCTTTGGTGTTTCTCTCTCTTTCCTTTTCGTTTGAAATGATAGAGATGGCAGTAGTAAAACCAAAGCCGATTTAGTTAGGCGGTAGAAGGCCAGGTGAGATAGCAGTCAAGCGTAAACCAATCAATGACTAAAAAAATATAAGTAAATATATTTTTTTTCTATGGAAATACCGTGTTGGCAACACTAATACAATGTGAACGCGTGGTATCATACCTAGATATTATACCTGTCTTCATTGAGGAGGGTAAGCCAGGAAAGCATTAATTGAACGAACGTAAGCTACTTACTCCAAGTTCATCAACGATATTTTATTATGGGGTATTTTTGAGATCTCAAGGACTATTGCCCGGGAACTCTTAATAATGATTATGTATTTTTTACTACCCTCAGAAATACAACAATGTTGATAGTTAGATAAATGAACTCCTCATTGTTCTTAATTCTAAATAACAAAATACAGAAAAACTTAAAAAAGATAGCATTTTCGACATCGATGAGGTGATCTTATAAAACAAGTATTATATGGTGAAAGAGATAAATTATGACAATAGGAAAACGAGAGGTATAATAAATTAGAGGTACTGGACACTTCTGTTATATGGAGAGTTGTGTGTACCTGTGAGAACCGAGCATGAAACTACATGTACCTAAATATCCAAATATCAAACTGGACTAGTAGATATCCCATAATCAAGATAATGTGCTAGCGCAGTGAACAACCTTAATACCTTAAAACAAGGTTGAAATCCAATTAACATTGTAAATGCAAAAATGTTGATGTGTGGATGTTTGTTGCTCAACCACGTCGGAACGCCCTTTTAATCGTGGGAACGAGGACTACTCGGGTGAACACGCAGGGCGCTGCTATTAAATTATACTTGGACGTACCTACATACATAATACCGACTGACCTTCGTGGCTTAGTGGGTAATAACTCTGCCTGCGAAGCCAAGGGTCGTGATTTCAATTCCCACCCAGTACAAATATTTGTGTGATGAATTCACAGTACAAAAACTGTGTCTGCGTGTTTTTATGTATAATAAGTATGTATTTAGAACTATACAAGTATTATAACAGCTATTTGGCCACCATAGTACAAGCTTTGTTTAGTTTGGGGTCAGATGGTGTTAAGTATGAATTGTCCACCAATATTTATTTATTTATTTATTTAATACAATATTGGCTACTAAGGTATTTAATGCGTAGTTGTAAGAAAACTATTATAATTAAAACATGAATAAAAAATTATGCAATCTCTTTTCACTATTACGAGCACATAGAGCATTCAAACAAAACTTTAAAGATTAAAAAGAACAGTCATATTTAAAGTAATATAACAAAAATATAAAAACAAAATACATGCATAGTGTATGTATCAAAATACCAAGCATATTACACACACCCCCTCCCCTCATATTGAATCGTACTACATACTACGTTTTCAGGTCACACCTATTGGAGAATTCACAATATTCGTGTTGAAGTCATACCTAAGGAGTAAGATTGACACATCTTTAACTTTATTTATTTCAGGAAGAATTTTTAACGAATTTTCATCAATATCTGTTATTGAGTGACGTGACTCGTGATGCTGTACAAACTTTTGTTGGACACCAAAACTGTAATAATTAACAAAACAAAATTGATTGCTCTATCAAAAATAAATGCAGCCAATGACAATTTACCACTTCGAAAGTGTCTTTCAAGCAAATTATTTAGTATAGAAAAATAAGATATTTAAAACCACATAATCATTTTTAAATACCTTTTCATACATAAATACTTCACACGTATGCGTTTGATGAAAATTGTATTTTTTTAGTTTCAGTTCTAAGTACGAGTATTTGGCACCCTTATTTTTTTATTACATTTTGTGTAGACATCTTAATGCGGTTCACAGAATACAATAGTTCTAATAGTTTCGGAAAAAAATAGCTAAGACATACGGACGGACAGACAGACATGGCAAATCTAAAAAGGTTACGTTTTTACGTTTTTCGGAACCCAAAATACCATTTGATTTAGAATGTCATCATTGTGAGGAAACCATTGTGAAGAACTCGCTATGTTGCAGAAAGATATCTGTAGAAGACGTGTGCCAGTGCAAGCGCCGGCACACACTTAGCCAGCGGGCTGGATTATAGCCTGGACTCTCCCCTTGTGAGAGTAAGCCCGGTGTTTAGCTGTGGAAATATATAGGAAGCTGCTTTCGCGAATGCACCAGTATAACGTGTTTAAAATATTATTTCGGAATTATACACAATTTAAATTATTATTTAATCAGCTTCCTGCGTTTAGGTCATTTTAGAACTGGTGAAACCGGTGGTCGCGAGAAAACTGAAAAAGATGCGAATCAGTCATTGGAACCCAGTCAAACATCGCAAAGCTGTCACCATAATTATAACCGTAATAAATCACAAAAGTTTAAAAGCTATGCAAGAAAACCTATTATTAGATGACTAATTAGACTATATCGCCTCAGTTCCGGATTGGTAGAGACGTATCTCTATGTATCCGAATAAATGCATTTAATCCTACAATTGTTTTATAATTATACATGCAAAAGTATGAATGTGTTGATGTTTCTACAAACATCACGATCATAAAATCACGTCTGAACATCTAAAAGTTTTCATTCAGCGAGTTTTTATATAGTGATGGCAAACTCACAATAAAGTTGTAAAAAATTGACATTGTTTAAAACTAGAACAGAGTTTATTATCGGGAATATATAAAAAGGCTACTTTTTATCCTGAGGAAATAACGCGAATGAAGCCGTTGCGCGCCTCTATTGATAGAAGAACTACATTTGCAAACCTAGCTTGCAACCCATAAAATTTTGCAAAATTTCAGCTACATCTACTCTAGCTTTATTCTGACTGACGCTTTCTCTTCTACTCAAACGAATTGAACTACTGCGCAAAATTTGGAAGCCTCCAGAGGTTGAATTTAATTTGTCGGCCTCAACGTGGCGTCAGCAGCCTTGTTTGCAGAACCGGACAACTATCCAACAAAGTTGGACTACATGTCGCATTGTGACGCATTGCAAATGCGAGGGTCAAAAAATATATTTTCATTTGAATTTATCTAGAAATACGATAATCATTAATTTACGTTGATTATAACAAGGAGGTTTCTATTTATAAATACTAAATGGATTAGTTAAATTATACATAATTTTACAAGCGTATTAGGTAATTCAGTTGTAATAGAACTGACGAGAAAACAAAACTAACTGCTTTACCTAAAATGTTATACTCATAATATTACATAAAAGTAACTAGTTGTACCCTGCTACGCTTCGCTGTGGCACATTGTGATGCGAAAATTAGACAAAAACAATCCTTGATGCGGGTTATATATCATTGTAAAATTTCAGCTCGATCGGTGCAGAACTTTTTGAGTTTTTGAAGCGTACACAACTCAACATAACATTTTTATATATTAAGACTAGCAGACTCAACAGACGTTGATCTATTCATCAGCCGTATTTTAACCATTTTAACGAGAACGTTACGGTTGCTTTAGTCGGCTACTAGCAATAGAAGCGGAGCATGAATCAAGAATGTAACAAAAACGGGGAAAAAAACATTTTTGAGAGTTTTCGTACCGTCCTTTGACATGACAGCATGGGTCTAAGATTGCGTCATTGAATATAAACCTTTGCTAACCACATTTGTTTCTAAATCTGAGTTGGTACGACCAATTTTCGACAAGTGGCGTAGCAGATAGCTGAAGAGGTTTTTTGTTTGAAAGCGATATTCTCAGGAATGACTGAACCGATTTCAGTCATTCTTCACCGTTGGATATGTACGGGATCCCAATGAGTGCTATAAAATGAACCACGGGCAAAGCCGGGCGCACATCTAGTATATACTCGTATATAAAAAAAAACATAATATCAAATGAAAATATGTGTATTGTGTGCACACTATAAGTTAATGCTTCTTATTTTTGTTATTTCTCTTACTAGTAAACTTTTTGTAATTGTACTTAAAGATTATATTTTTTTATTAGCAGGTACTTATATTTAGTTTCTGCATTCCTCGTGTGAAGTCAGGACGGGTCGCTAGTAAACAATATTTTAGTTGCATTTTACTACATTATTTAGTGTCGTGACTCATAATTTTTTGCAAACTTTAGTCATGAGGTATTTTTTTATTTTTGTTTTAATTAAAAAAAACGAGTCAAAGTTATAACTAACCTGCAGTTAGTTAAACCTACAACGTTTATAGTACTAGTACTAAGTACTTTTATTCTGTGTATGTTACGTCATAGCTCCGCCAATTGTGAATTGATTTCGACAATCCTTGTTTTAGTGGTAAATCCTGTGTCCTGTTTAGTGGTGGTATCTCTGCAATGGTTCCTTATTAATTTAATGCGTAAATAAATAGGAGTAGCTGTTTTTGCTAGTTACCGACGACGCAACGTTGCAGTCTCATTAAAATATTGTAGGTAATTAATTGATTTCATAGAAATTATGAAATTTAGCCAAGTGTCTGAGCTGATTTTATGTTAAAGTAAGTTTTTGTTTTATTCGTAGAAAATAAAATTATTATTTTAATATCAGTTATCGTAACGACGGAACTCTGGACTTCAAACTAAGATAAATGTTTTATTCATACCGTCATTTATATTCTAAGAATATTTTATTCTATAATAATCTTGATATCGTGTAATGTTAAGTGACTATATAATTTCAGTAAGCAGCGAAAGTGTGTGAAAGCTGTGGAAGAATCTAATTTACTCGCGGATTCAGAATAATAAATTATTATGTTTATAATGTACAGGACTTAATCACGATTTAATTCATTGTTTAACAACCGCCGTGGTCTCGAGAAGACATGTCTTCTCGTGACCACGGCGGTTGTAACGCTGCCGAAACGTCGAAGTACATAAACAATGAATTAAATCGTGATTAAGTCCTATACCTACATTACAAACATTATGTGTTCAAATCGCGAAAGTTTAAAAACAATAATAAATTATTATCTATTACCAGACTACAAGCAATTAAGTCCAGTTGTTTGCGTAACAAAATCAAATAAAAACAAATATTGAATGTAATACTTTTTATACCATTTTTTCGTGGAAAATAAATCAAAAATCCTTCATTGAAACTCTTCGTTACAGGAAAATAATTTCATAACGTTTTCCATCACGCTGGAATGGTATTTTATCTTTGGTATAATTTGTAAGAAAGGATAAAGTAAGAGGAATATTATGATAATTTTTTCTACTGTTAAAAATAAAGTAGCTATTTTCCTGTTGAAATCGCACGCTTAAGCAACGGACTTCAATATTTCGATCTTCTTTTAGGCTGAGGCGAGGTGAGTAATGTAGACGTAGATTTATAACTTTTCGCTATTACATATATATATATCAAAGGCCGTAGAAAAGATCTGAGACCAAGTGTCTCATTACAAACACTAGTTTATTGTTTAATTTTTTTTTATTAACGTTTATTTTAACTGTTTTATTTTACCTATTCAAATTCGCTAGTACCTATTATAATTTGATTGAGCTACATTGTCGGAAATACAACACATTCGTTTCTCAAAATTGTTTCAGGCAATTTAAAATATTACATACTACTAGCAGACTTAAAAAAAAAAATTAGATGTACACATTCTACGTACTTTTCTGATCTTAGACGGTACTATCATGTCTATAATAGACAGCGAGCTAGCGTAAGCAGATCAATGATATATGTAAAACCAAACTAAAGTCTAAAATTACTCCATAAGTCTTAGTTACATTCTCTTTCTTTCTTACTATCTCACGCTTATGGAGTCGTTGGAGTTTGTATGATTTTTCAGTTCATTCCTATTATTCCTGGGAATAATCACCTAAATTTGCATTCACATGATTACCTATTCCCAGAGTCCATTCATGCTGTTTTCAGTTTTATTTCATTCATTATTAGTTTGTCTGCTTATTAATATCCACATTTAAGTAATAACTATTAAATCTCCTGTGACACCGGGCATGCTATATAGTTTGGGCCTGAAGCTAAAGCAAATTTCCATAATATTACATCCTGTCTAATAGCAACAATGTAGATGTATTGGATATAAATTCGAACATGAAAACGTGTATTCTAAATGAAACTCTATACCATTCTGTTGTGAAATAAGTGTTACAAATTGTAACATAGTATGAAACCTGACAAACTGGCCTAATCCCCAGCGAGTAGCGTAATCCAAGTAAGTAACTTACGGTGTGTTAAATTCTAACTTACACCGTGTAAATGTGAAGGTAGACGTCGGTGGAAATCTACTTGTTGGATTCTATAAATACATTTATTTTTAACCAATAATCCGTTCCGGGTTCGCTCGGGTAATGATATTTAATAAATTAAATTGTAATAAAACAATGCGACCGTAAGCAATTTACTGTCTTACCTGGGACAGAAATACGGCCGTAGTGGAGGCTCTAGGCCGAGAGGAAGCGGCTTACAAAAATCGGGCTCACTAGAATAAAGATGAAAATGTTCCCTACTGCAACATAGTTTCCTTTTCTTCTGCCAATCTAAGATTAATGCAAAAAAGAAGCCAAATGACAAAGGTAGCGGACCCCAGAGTCTGTGGAGTTGTTAAATAAAATAAAAACTACCATCTCAAGTTGGGCCAAATTACAAATCAAACTTACGTGAATATCCTTTGACTTGGTGACGAGTTTTTAACTTGTAACAAACATCAGGACACTGTTATATATTTAACCGACATCAGAAACTAAGTTTTATTTTAAGTGACTGTAAAAATGCCCCTTCGCGCTTTTGCCCGCATTCCGTTTTAGTAATTTTTTTCTGCGCTAATTGTTATTCTGCTATTTCGAAGCAAAGACAAAGCCAACAAATCAAAGATAAGAGTCTTTCCAATTTATTCTTGAGTAATGCATGGTTTAACCAAACAAAGCTCGTTTTAAGTATTTAGACTTGCAGTTACTAAAGTTTTGATTTGATTCTACGTTTGTGATAAGAACGTCTAGGCTGTGGAATACGTTGCCTGAGTGGGTTTTCCCCGATGGTTACAATCGTTGTGTCTTCAAATCGAGAGTGAATCGGTTTCTTCTAGGTAAACACGCTCCATCGTAGACCGCATCGTCGCTTAACATCAGGCGAGATGGCGGTCAAGTGTGAGCCTATAAAAGGTAAAAAAAAAAAAGTTAAATTATCTGAACAACATAAGGACCTGGTGTATTTTCGTTCTTTTCTTAATATTTATAAATTACGCGTCACGTTGTTTGTCCGCGATGGACTCCTAAACTAATAAACCGATTTTGATCAAATTTGCACACCGTGTGCAGTTTGAGCCAACTTGAAAGATGGGATAGTTTTTATATCAAATAATAGTCTTTATACGACAATATCCGAGCGAAGCCAGAACTGGCCGCTAGTAATAAATAATAACCGAAAAATAATAAACTTTACGCTAAATTCGTTAATTCAAACCTTTTTTTGAATCTTACAACGACGTGGCTATGTGCTATTACATCGTCCATTGAAAATAATGAATCGTCAATTACTGTCACTCTATTTCAGACCTTGCTACAAAGGAAATATGGTCAGTTTTGGCTAAACGTAGATTTATATAAGACACCTTTGTCATGAGTGACCCGCAAGGTTTATCTCGTTTTTTGCTGAACCTCAAATTGTTTAGGGTTCAGTACCTCTGAAACTTGATACGGTGGAAAATTTATTAACATTGTGTTTGTTTATATAAAATATGAAAGCAATTTTAATTTCAGATACCTGCACAATTTATTGTTATATGAGGCGATCAGTAAGTTAGTTTAACATGACGATTTCAGTTTTCAATAAAATACAATGTTTTACAGAAATGCATTTTCTTTTAATTAAATGCATTAAAATATTACACGTCAAATGTAAAACAATAATAAAAACTACTTATAACTTACTTTAAGTGAAAGAGATGACCACCTTGATGCGACCACAAGAATAAATGTTACACCCGTATTTTATTGTACATCTTGCTCTAAGGTAACTCTATCGTTAATTTGGGAGTGCGACCACTGTTGCCATTCCGTACATTAACTATTCTGTCAGGGACAAAATACGCTACGAGAAACCGTATATTCAGTGACCAAAGCCGTGAAGTTGGCCACAGCGGCCATTACTGGATTGGAGCTACTTCATGCACCAACATTTTCGTAGCTCTATAGAGGCGCTGCCATCGCAGGGGTAACGCGTTTTCTACACTAATTTAAATGCTGTTAATTTCGTAAATCCTACTTTTTATTTGGCTGCAGTTTGAACTCCTGTTTATTTACGCTAAGTTGTATGGCAAGAAACATTTGTTGTCAGGAGTGAAATAGATACATAAACTCTTTATTGCACTTAACAAAACAAACAACTTAAAAAACAATCTTAAAATATAGTAGCAAATGGTGACCTTAGCGCTAAAAGCGATCTC
This sequence comes from Ectropis grisescens, assembly GCA_017562165.1. NCBI lineage: Eukaryota > Metazoa > Arthropoda > Insecta > Lepidoptera > Geometridae > Ectropis > Ectropis grisescens. The sequence goes on from CM029770.1 coordinate 25,021,276, forward strand.
TTCCAGGAAACCAAGGGATGGAAAAGAAGTTAAAGTATAGAAAGAAGAGAGTAATCAAATAAAGAGTTATTTGATAACTTAATATAAAAAAAAAGTTAATTAAGATACTGATCATTGACTAAAATAAAATAGACATACATTCTCATAACAATACATGCTAATACATAAATAACCTACAAAGAAATACTACAAAGGCAAACATTAAATTAAATGCTTGTGCCTAGTATGTTGTTTATTTTCCGGGACGTCAGAACAGACACATGTCACATTTTAAAGAAACCTGAGTTATTGATTTATTTGGAGTTTATGCTGAGAAATGGTTTTAGGTTTAGAATATTATTATTATCTCTATATATATATATTATATAAATGTTATGTTGGTTTATGTACGCTTCAAAAACTGAAAAAGTTTTCCTCCAATCGAGCTGAAATTTTACAATGATATATATATAAGCCGCATCAAGGATTGTTTTTATCTAATTTTTGCATCACAATGTACCACAGCGAAGAGTGATAGGGTACAGCTAGTGTAACATAATGTCTTAATGTTTTTTACACAGACTCAAAAGAATAGCGTAAAGTATTGTAGAGTTTGTAATAAAACCCTAAATTCAACTTACATTTACTATGTAATTACGTATCTACAGTAACCAACTGGTTGATACTAAAAAGATACGAATGAAATAATTGTGTTGAATGAGTTCACAATCCCAATGCTAGGGACAGAACTTTCTCAACTCGTGATCAGACAAGGATGTGACGGAGGTACCAATTAACTGCCTGATTACATTTATAATTAACATATTTTTATCCATTTAAAATAGGTATGCGTTTGATGGCCAACTGGAATAAACTTCGGTGTAGGTGGCTACTTATCTAGAAGGAAGCTATTGATTCTCAATTTCTCTTACTCAGGTTGAACCTATCAGGGAATAATACCACTGAAGTAGGTACTGAGTGAGTGATATCAAATTATTTGTTTGTGTCTTTGAAGTATCAAAAATGAAATTATGCCGGTTTTTCGAACAAGGTAGATACGATCTAACTACACATAAAAAAGCACGGTAATCAGATGATTAGATTTAAGGAAGATCATCTGTGTTATGAGGTTCAATTTCAAGAGCCATTCGAACCAACATCATAAACTTCCAGAAGGCTGTAAAGGGGTTCCCAAAATTCATTATAGTGGATCGCATAGCTGTTTATACAATAACTCACCGTAGTCGAAGTAATATTCTAGAAATACAGTCTCTCGAACCCTCGGGGGAGTCACCTTAAAACAAGTACTAAAACAAGTTATTAAATCTACCTAATAAAATACTTGTACAATGTAATGCTCTAATGGTAGAACATTTATCAGATTTCACAGCTTTGCAGATAATACCGTTATTCTGTGTATTGTGTCACCATCACTTAATTCCGGTTTGAAGGGCAATGTTTCCAGTTCAATTACAGGGCATGGAGATAAATCATGTTATGTCAGTGCAATGCCTAAACAGTGCTAGATAATGATTGATTTGGACTGTTTCAATAGTTAAGTGAAACTGTGCAGTAAACGGAAGGCATGTTTCTTACTAAAAAAAATATAAATAATGCGTTCCACGAACATTTGAGAAGTCCACAATGGTGTACAAACGACTTCCCGTTGATGTCGTCAAAGCACCTACCTCCAATTAAAAAAAAATATACATTGACGAGACGAGCAAGTCATGTGTCTGATGGTAAGAAACATACCTGCTACATAACAACACAGTGACACCCAGCTATTGGAACATGAAGAGTCCAAATGATTTCCTAGAACTGCATTGCACTCGTCACTCAGAGATCTAAGGCCCTCTAAGCCCTGTAATTTGGAAACATTGCCCTTCGAACCGGAACACAGTAACTGGCAAAGGTTTGGTACTTCTCCAGACTGATTTTCCTAAGAAGCCTTCTACTACTATTCTTGTAATAAGGCTGAAACGCTGACTTATTGAACAAGCATTCCATACCATCAATAAAAAGTTTTTGACTTTAAAGATATTCCGAAGTAGCAAATGGATGTTTGGATGTTGTTGTTCAATCACGTCATCTGAAATGGCTGGATTTGGAACACACTTAAATTATAGTCTCAATAAACAAACTACTTTTTATCGCGTGAATATAAAGAGAACAGGAAATACGCGTGTGAAACCGCGGAGAGCTACTAGTATTTTTGATAAAAGACTAATGAGACGACCAGGATATGTTTCTGATTAATAGTAGCAACATGCCTGCCCGTAACAGCACAGTGACACGCAGCTATTGGAATATAAAGAGTCCTACCACTACTGTATTAAACATAAATATTGTAGCATCAGGAACTAACAAAAGGTAGGTATGTAGTGTATTCATACGAGTGTATTTATCCTCAAATGTTTATCTGCTGTTTAACATTTTCTAATTTATAAACCTATCAATGACGACCTGACGACTTGGTGCTTATATCCGACAACACCGAGGATATGATCGCTATGGTAGAAGATCTAAGGAGAGAGTCTCTAAAGGCAGGCCTCAAAATAATTATCGGCAAAACTAAAATAATGACCAATATTCCCACACATATTTGGTTACCCGTGGAGAGTTTATCTGAATATATTTACCTGGGTAACAAAATTAAACTTGGATACGAAAACCAAACAGCCAAAGTAGACCGTAGAACTGCAAAGGTCTGGGCCGCTTTTGTAGCCAACAAAGACATGTTACGTAGCAATCTGGCTTTCAGGCGGAGTGGACTCCGCCTGAAAACCAATATCTTCGAAAAGTGTGCCATGTCCGTATTCACAAACGGGATGGAAACCACGTCACTCACTAAAAGATCTGCCGAGAAAATCCGAGTCGCGCAGAGAGGAATGGAAAGAGCAATGCTTGGTATCACACTCAAGGACCGGAAACAAAATGAATGGATACGTAGCAAACCCAACCTGAGGGACGTGATGACCATAGTCGCAAAGAATAAATGGACCTGGGCAGGGCACATTGCCAGAATGGATGCTAACCTATGGACGAAACGAGTCCTTGAGTGGAGACCCAGAGCTGACACGAGACAAAAAGGGGAGACCACCACAACGCTGGGTGGACGACATCAGACGACACGGAGGTCAAGACTGAATGATTCGGGCACTAGACCGCCAGAAGTGGAGAAAAGAAGAAGAGGCCTACGTTCAAAATTGGACTACCATTAGACCATAATGGTGATGATGATACCTATCAATGATTAACTTTGTTATACGTGTATTAATTTAGATAGGGAATGAGTATTTTTTAACTAAGCGTTGCATATAAATATGTGTGGTATTGATTATAGATTATGTAAAAAAAAGGTTTTATTCACTGATTCTAATAGAAATTATTTTAATAAAATAGAACCGACTTTCAACGGAAAACTTATAAAGTAAAAAAGTTTTTCTCGATTTCTCTAGGATGTCATCATCAGATCCTGGTTTCTTTATCATGGTACCGCCCTTGAAATATCTTCTTTACAACAAAAAAAGAATCATCAAAATCGGTTCATAAACGACGAAGTTATCCGCGAACACACATAAAAAAAAACATACATACGGTCGAATTGAGAAACCTCCTTTTTTTAAGTCGGTTAAAAATGACAATCATAGAGACAGCCGATAGAAGTGAAAACTTATTAAATTTAAATTTTAGTAAGAAACATCACTAATGTTGCACAATACGTCACTTGTGTAGGTGTATAGTTATTATAAATATAGGTACTGCTACTACTATGTCGTTGACACGAACTCACAAAGTTTCACCCATCAAAAATGCGTTTAACGCGCACTCCACTACTCTACTGCCACGACGGAAAGGTGCACCGCTAAGCCACCGCCCCCCGGATATTAGAATGTTGGTGATGCCAACCGATAACATATTCCTCGACCAAAAGTGCCTCTAGCATAAAATGTACGAAGGAGCGTTTCATGTGTGGTCCCATACTATTGTAGTTTTATGGCATAATGTTTGTGTTCATAGTGGTATATATTATTCTCAGCGGCTCACAGCGCTCACAAGTACGGCGTGGCCCTATTTATAAGGAGCATCTAGGTCTGCCTATACCTTAAAATATCCCTTAAACCGTTACATCCATCTTGCCTGAAATAACAGAAGTTTGGCACTTACATTATCATATTGCACCTTCGAACGGGCAAAGTTGGACATATTGTGTGAGATACGGGTTTATATGTACCCGGTTTTATGATGGATAAAGTAACGGTTTGGTTTTACGGCGGCAATGGAGAAGTTTCAAGAAGGTAAATTTTCAAGGTATTTAAATGTTTAAAACGGTGACGTAATTGCAGATAAGGTTAAGGGTTTCAGTTTGAGAGTTTTCATTGCCTGTAGAAGTATTACGAATATCAGTTTATTTTAAATGATGCCTGGTTGCTATTTATCCCTACTGATATTTTAAATGCGAAAGAAACTACTTCACTCTAAAACCGCGGCTAACGCAGCGGCCCATAGCTTGTATATAATATATGTTTGATTTACAGGCTCGGCTACAAAATCAATTCAATAAAGTAAATAAAATATAAAGTCAGTAAGTAGAAGTAGAATTCGCCATATGCTGTTTCTGATACAGCTCTTGGGGCAAAGATGAACTTATATAATGATGACAAATTCGCGCTTCGAAATATACGAGACGTGCCGCGAACTTCCAACGAAACTTCGCAATGACTTTCTTGCCAAAATACTTTCATAAGTATACCTACATAGCGTTTATAAGCGGTTTCGCTGGCTCGTTCAAGTGAAAGTAAATATGATGTGTGATAGATACTTCAATTAAACAGGAGAATGAATTTGTTACTTTTTTTCTTTAAAATAAGTTCGCGTTTGGCCGCTAATAATACGATTAACCCTTGTAAATTTTTGCTTTGAAAACACTGAACTTGTTGGTTTCAGAATCCAAATAAAACGATAAGGCATCCCAATCTCTGGATATTTAAGAGTCTTAAAAAATGGTAGAAAATTTATCGAAATATTGCCTACTTGGATGTCCTTTTACTTGACCTATGTAGTAAGAAATTAAAAAAATAGGATCAGGTTGTGTAACTATACAGCGTACTTCCAAATATAAAAAGGTGAATTCAATAAAAAACTTTGAACCGATACTGAGGGGTCTATAGTTTTTAGTATCAAATCCTAAGTATTTCCTATAAAAGTCTTGCGCCATACCTATCGACAACCTTCAGAGGCTCCAGCTGGACTTAAGATAGTTGGCACTATTAGAGGCAAAATAGCACTATATCGGCCGTTAAGACGTTAATCTGACCAAGTAAAGCAAGTTTCTTCCTCCTTTAAGGTCTGTCAGGTTGTGAAAACTGTTTTGGACTGTAAACGACGGACACAATTTATCTGTATAGAGGATTTTAATGACCACGATAGTAAGTAATGTGGAACGGACAACAGAGCCAGAGTCCAGAGTATGGGAGACATTTCGAAAGTGTTTGAGCTTGGTACAGGTTGAAAAGCTAATTCGATTTCAAGAACCGCGGATTCCCAAATTAAACCCCCTTTCAATTGTTCGCCTTACACTTTTCACTGATGAAAAAAGGGTACTCGTTCTAAGGGTTAGATACAAGCATACATAAGAATCTTTTATCTTATGTGCTCCTTCCTAGTCTTCCATTAATTCACTCCACACTTTCATCTCCACATTGACTTTGCAACTACATGCAATCTACTTCCATTTTGTAATTAAATCTGATTCCCATACTACAAGTACTTATTTTGAGACTAAGTACGAGTAGATATGAGGAATGTGTACCGATAAAATTAATTGATCTTTTCCTTTACGTTTCTTTCTGGCAGAGATCTTTTAGTTTTTCTGTTTTTTTTTCTCAAAATAATATTATACCAAGAGTGTTTTGGACTAAACTTGTCTCCCGTCGTCTCTTTTCTCCGATTTATATATTAAATCTTCTAGGCTCTTTGAAGATGAAACTTTATTATTTAAACAATTTAATCTAGAACCTTCTCTGCGTATTGTTTACTGGATTATACATCCGTCTCTGGAGACCATTGATTGAAGTTCAAAGACCGCTCAGCTGCATTGACGGCACGACGTCAATCGATGCCCCGTTTAGATTAAAGGCTGGCTTTGGAGCTAGCTCTCTTGTGGTTTGGGGTCTGTGCTAAGAATAAGATCAATTTGATGATAATTATACATGAGTCAGACTCGTTAACAGATGCTGATTGCGGGAGCTGTACTGTTGAATTAGGAAATTAGAATATTTCCTTTGAACAAAAACTAAATCCTATTATTTTTATAGTTGTTTATATTTCATTAATGAAAACGCGATGCCAAATATCTGTAGAGGGTAATGTCCCACATAAAAAATATACATATAGGTACCTTTTCTAAATCAAAAGCTCGTGTGGATCATAACGAAAATCTTGAAAATCTTACTTTTGCTGATTATATTAGGCTTGCTCTTGACCACTATCTCATCGGACAATCGATGACGCGGTCTGCAAAGAAGCGTGATTATCTAGAAGAAACCGATTCAATGTCTACTCAAATGCGCCCCGATCGTAACCATCGAGAATATCCTAATTAAGTAACGCATTTTCCATAAACATTGTTGTTACAAAAGAAGAGTCAAGCTCTTAGTCCGAGTCATTAACTTTCAGGACAACTATGAAATCACAAATTAAAATCAGTTGCTTCATAAAAAGACACCATTTACACTCCGCAAAAAGTACTTATGAATACTCTTTTCATTCATAACGTGTATTTAACGCGTAGGTCGTCTAGACTGCCACAGCTTCATTTAACCTAACGACCCTTGCGACACCAAAATGATCCTTAAAAATATTAACCGTCCCTGAGATTGGGCTTCGTAATTATTAACCTTCATATTTTTGACTTACTAAGCAAGTTTGGTAAAATGAAGCGCAATCGGGTATTTAAACTGAAATGAAATGTAAAAAAAATTAAATTAAAATTTATTTTCGTTAACAAAAGTTGTTTAACGGTTTGACAATGTCTTAAACAGCAATTTCAGTCCAGAGAGACTATTAGCATTGGACCCGTGCCCGTGCAACAGAGCTGGGTTTCTAGTAACTAATAACAGAGTCACAATATAGGTATATTTATTTACATAATGTACACAATATTAGTCTATTAGACCGATGCCAGCAGGAATCGTGCCCAAAATGCTAGCCCCATTGCCACGTTGAATGGCAATACTTATGTGCTGAGCAAAATAAAGGCCAGCATTTTGGTCACGAGTTAACAGAGTGTTCTAATCAAAAAGTTTACATAAACTACGAGTAGAGTTACGATTTTCCACACGGTTTCTTTGTGTCAACCGTAAGCACATGACGTGCATACATTCTATGGCTACAGAGTGATATGCCACGACAAAAGTATGACACTTCCATAAGAGTGACAAGGCTAGAAAGATGCTACCCGTGTTTTCGGTGTAAAGCGTTTGCAAAACCAACTCTATACCAAAGACGTAGCAAAACAAATCGAAATCTATGCTCTATACGTAATATATGTCAACTCTTTGGTTCTAATTTACCTTTCACAATAAATCAAAATTGACTCATCCATTCGGAACACTTACAGAGACAAGGAAAGTGAGAGAGAGACACGTCATTCTTAAACCTTTTATTACAAAAACCGAATCTTGTAACAGATTGCTCCGACTCATGAAACTGAAGTGTATCTCGGTCATCCCTCTTAGCTCAAGTAGAGAAACTTGACCCCACCTATTAATTGAAAATGAATCAAGTGATAATGAATGTGGGAAGATTGAGCACGTCTGGCGTCGGGAAGAATTAGTTCGCTCCTGACCTAGTTCAGAATACTAAGCAAGAAATAGGCTCGTTTAGCCGTCGCCCGTTGTAACGGGTAAATGCAATCTATGATGTAGAATAAAACATAGCTTCATGAAAAAGCTATTCAACTGTATATAAATTACGATTTATATTGAAGCATCTCATTTATTGATCTTAAGGCCTGATGTAATGTAACATTTGTGAAAAATGATGTAATGGAATTAAACAAAGTTGACATACGGATTGACTTTGTTTAATAATAATAGGCTTAAGACAAGTAATATCAATTAACGAAGTCATTAACATCATTAACATACTATAGCAAAGCAGCAGCTACATATGTATTACTGCACTTGTAGGATGGTTCACGAATTTTGAATAAGTTGAGATGAGCTAGTTGAGTCCTCTGAACAGCTCTTTAGCCGCATGTAACTCAAGCTCTGATAGCAGCCGGAGGTGACTGTGTAATCAAAGTATCATTAGAATAGGTAGCCCACTTTATGTTCCTTTAGGATTAGGATTCTGCAACCAGAAAAAATCTTGGATATAAGCCATGCTGCAACTTGTCTACGTAATCCATACATGTTGGTTACAACCTTGGAAGCCAAACATGAACGTCGGCAACTGTAAAAATACTCATAGATGTAGCCGGGATTAGAAGGTACAATCTCAAGATTATGAAATCGAACGTTCTCGACACGAAGTTACAACGGCTTCTTACTAGGGATATAGAAACATACGAGAGTAATTATTTGGATATAATTGTCCGAAATCTGCCTAAACTCTAAGCCATCTGACGCACTCTGATTGGTTGCTCCGTGCGTGACGTAAGCATTTATATTTGTATGTATTGTATACATGCATTATCTGTAATGTGTAATGTCTGTAATTTTTCTGAAAACATTAGCCTTTAAACCAGAATTAAGCAATGTTTGACTTTTGTTTGTTTGACGTTAAATAGCTGGTAAAGTTCCTAAGCAACTTTTAAAATGAATTCTACCACTACGATAATTTACAATTTTTTTTCATAAGTACTTATAATTTAAACGAAAACTCTTTTAATTAAGAATTGGCATTCATTATACCTTTAGTGTAATTATGAATTCTCGTTATTATTGACGTTAATTAGCGACTTAATTAACTTCAGCAAGGGACGAGTTTGTCAAAGTTAGGACTTTACAGAATTACTTGGGAACTTAGACTCGTAATTTAGTGAATGGTTTGGGCAAGACCATAATAATTTGGATAATTACGTGTACCCGAGCCATACGCTGGACGTGATTAACTAAATCTAATTAATTTTTGAAGTGAACATTTCTTTTGGCGCACCGCAATCGTATTTTTTCGTAGGCTGTGAATGAGGCTGATCGTCACGCTCAGAAGTGAAAGGGTCGATCACCCGATTGAGCGTTTAACTTCCAAACTCGGAACCGCCACGCCGAGTATTATAATACCCGAAGGTACAATTAGCAGTTAAATACATTTTATCTAAATCTATGCAACAGTTTAAAAAAATCTAAGCCGACGTAGTATTATATTATCTATTACCTCACTGTTTAATTATTGAAACAACGTGTATTGCTGATTTCACAAAAATTGGGAAGTTTATTCAATTGATTAAAATTTTGAATTGAATACGGTTTTTGTTTTTCTGACGATGATTACATTATTAGATTTATAATTTAAGAACAAGGACAAGGTATTTTTTTTTAATATGATAAAAATGATTAGTAAACTTATATTCATAGTTTATAAGCTGACTAATCATTTCATCATCAACAGCCCACTAAATGCTCTCACTGCTGGGACGCGGGCCTTCTCTCGTAAGAAAAGAGTTAAGGCCATCATTTAGTGCAGGCTGAACTACATTTAATGTTGTCATTAAATGTCAAATTTACTAGTCATGCCTTTTTATAAACGGCAATGGATTTGCGATTGACCGCCATCTTGTCTGGATTTAAATGACGATGCAGTCCATGACGAAATACACTCACCTAGAAGAAACCGTTGCTTGAGTGTGATTTTCTGATCTTCAATCTCAAGTTAATCGGTTTCTTCTAGGTGAGTGTATTTCGTCATGGACTGCATCGTCACTTAAATCCAGACAAGATGGCGATCAAGCGCAGATCTAGTGCCGTATAATAGATACGTGTCTATTTCCAAGTTTGATGTTTTTATCACGAAAGTAAAGACACACCTCTTCGAGTCTTTAGAACGTTCCTTGAAACAATCCTATTTTTATTGAAATCAATGCTTTAGCTACTAACAGACCCACAGAAAACAAACAAGGTTCAAAGTCGTAATGGATCATGCATGTCTGCTTCTCCCAATCATGAAGATCTGACTTTTATGAACAAGGGAGCCATCTGCTTTTTGATCTCTCGATTGATGATCGATCAAATCCGACGCCTCCAGCTGGTACCCAGCCGATCCATCACAGAGATTCAAACAGTAGGTACTCTATTCAAGATCCAATCTGTGCTTGGTGTAAAGTGAGCAAATGTTCAACGTGAGGTACCTTTCACCTAAACAACAATCCCAGATTTTGTAGCCTTGTACTAAATTTATGACGAATAAGTTGAGTAAAGATGATTAGGTGCTTAAGAGCTCAAGATGTTCAGTTACAGATGTACCCCGGAAAGTAGGAGTCTGATGTTAGTGTTTTTTTTAGCGGACAACACACACCTGCGTCTTGTCCTCATAGAAGTAAAGACTCCGACCAATGAACTTGAAAAACGACGTTCAAGCCCTCGATCATAATACCTACCTATCTTTGGTCAGGTGTTGTTCACTGGTCTGGATACTATGTAATTAACTCGCCACCAAGGTGCTATCTTCTGCGTACCCTAAGATACCGGCTTGTAGAAGGACAGCTCCAGATATACATATTTCTCCTTAGGTTTCATAACAAAATATAATTAATGTACTTGTCTATTTTGCGGTCACGACGCATTGCAGGAAAGACGTAACGGTCTGATGTCGTAAAGCTGAAAGGTTTTTTATAACAGGCTAGTATTTGACGAGGGAATAAAATATTGGTGTCGTAAATATTATTAGATTTTTTGTCCATTTCTGTTATTACAAGGTTTTAGAAATAATCTGAGTAAATCTGAATAAAGCTATTTCTGGTATAAATGTACCTATACTATTTAAAGTAACTTCTACAGACAAGAAATTTATTTTGTTAAAATCGGACGAGAAATTAATTAATTAGTTAAAATATGCTGAGCTCATACTACATTACATTACTACATTACTAATTTTAACAACTTACCTTAAATCCCAAAAAAATACTATTGGTCCGATTATGTAATATACACATTTTAAAATCTTAGTTTTTTTTTTTTTTTAAGAAACCAAACACATAATTATTTTCAAATTAAATATCGACCAATAACTCCGTCAATTGTGGACTGATTTTGTTTTTTTTTTGTTTGATAAATAGTACAAAGGTGGTTATATATACCTATATATTTTGTGGAAATTGGTTTGGTAGTTTTTTAAATATACCTACCTACACAAACAAAAATGCTTGCTTTTAGCTAGACTACGTAATCGTAGTCGCAGTACGAATGTGTACCTGTTGCCGTGGAGAACTTGGGGTGTTGGAGGGCAGATACTAAAGGGTTCCTCTCAGAATTAGGGCACATGCTCAGGAAGAACACGGGTGACTCCCGCTCCGGCGCGTTCCTGGAGCAAAAGTTGGCCATTCCCATTCAGCGTGGGAACGCGGCGAGCGTCATGGGCACTTTTGCGCCGGGAGCAGTTAGGGGTGGGTTATTCGGAGATTAGTTTTTATTTTTCTTTTCCATTTTATTTTTTACTTCTTATTTATCGTAATCGTATATTTTGCAAGGAATACCTATTTGTTGAATGTCTGAGTTCAATTTTATTTTAAATTGAAGTCCGTGTTTTTGACAAAAATGAAATTATTATTTCGACGTTACGGCAGTGTCACAGCAGTTTTAAATCAAATCAAATTTTTGTACTGCAAAATATAATATACTATTTTACTATATAAGCTTACTTTTACTTATACTTACTATACAAGTGTTATGCAACATTACATTAATGCTAAATTCTAATTTGAAAATATTTCTTGTTTCATAATCACATTCAGTGATCTACAATATATTTAATTAATTATTTTTCAATTGTAATAAAAATAGATTTTATGAATGTGAAACAAAAGATATAAGCTACAAAATCACACAATTAAAAATTACATCAAAATTATATGCACTACATTTGTTTTGATATCTTTGTAAAACAGCATATTGCCTTCGTTGCAACACACTCGTTATCTTTCTCTAATTTATGAAACAGGCAGACTGAGCAAAAGCGGGAGCATCGCGTTAAACTTTTACGAATGTCTCCCGTAACTAACGTTGGGTCCACATCTCTCACAGTACTGCGTCACAATGAGCCCGTGTTATTCATTCCTTTTGAGAAAATTGGCTTTATTTGTAATTCTTTTTTGATATTGCACAAATTTTAAATGGAAGAAAGTTTAGTAAAATATAAACAGGTGCGTATGGGGTGTAAGTGTAAGCATAATATTAAATGGGTTAAAATTGTGTGTACCCAAAATGTGTAAGATTTATGTTTGTACACAATGTTTTTTTTTAAGATTATCAACATCCACCCACGTTTAACGATTTTTGGTACGTGGAATTATGGAGGAATTCAGTTTTTTTCTATTGTCAATATAGTTTTGCTCTTGCGGAGTGTTTTCTTATCTGGGATTTTTTTACAGTCGGGGCTATTCTTGTTTTTTTTTTAAATGTTATATTAGATTTTTTAGTGTTCCGTTCGACAAACTCCTATGAACGAATGCATGTAGCTTAATGAAATTGTAAATCCAGTAAAAAATGGTGATATGCACGGTTGATAGCGTGTCAAACAAAACACGAATCATTACAATAATTTATGTAAGCGGTTCTATTCCTCATATGAGCTTTGGTCGTGTGGTTAACACAATAAGAAAGCCACATACGCCAGACCTTTCGCATAAAGATTACTGCTTAAATTAACAACTGCCCGGTCTAAAGTTGTGAAATTTATGAACTGTCACTACTTAGCTAAAAAGGAGCGGAAGCATACGTTATTCAATCTTGATTTTACCACACTTAGCATACAATTCTAATAGGTAGGCTAAGGTAAGTTAAGATAAGGTAGGTAATAAGCTCGGACATATTATTAGGGCAATAAATGATCTAAGAGTACGGACATGCAGCGTTATTTGAATGCATTTATTACAAATTAAATTAAATGATTTAGAAAAATAATTGCCAGTTATTCTACCGCCAAGCAGTAATGTGTAATAATGTTTACACATTACTGTTTCGGTTTGAAGGCCAATGTTTCCAGTGAAATTACAGAGCATACAGATAATACATCTTAGATTTCTGGATGATGAGCGCAGTGCAGTGCTAGGTAATAATTTGTACTCTTCGTGTTCTTGCAGCTGCCTGTCACTGTGCTATTATGTGGCAGGCATGTGGTTTACCATCAGCCACATGTCCTGCTCGTCTCTTCACGCAAAAAAAAAAAATCATTCAATTTAAATTCATGACTTGTGTTTATTTTTATAATGTCGTTCTTATAATTTGGCGCACAAATGATGTTTCGTTTTTTTTATGTAATGCCTATCTAAGAGCACTTAGGTGTTTGACGGTATCTTAATTTTCATCTATTTAGAAGATGCGTATATAGAGACGATCTTCTTAGCATTCCATGGATTCACCGTGCGGGTGCCGGGTCCATCGTGTGGCAGAGAGAGAAAAACTCGAGTAGTTCCCGAGACTTGTGACTCAAGCGTAGGTTTAAGGGGCCCCTTTCTGACGTACATCAACACTCACCTTCACTACTCGTTTTTCTCTCCCTGCCCAGCCAAATCTGATATGAGCCTACTAGTGCAGCTTTAGATACTCGTTCCAGTATAGAACTTACTGCACTTCTGGATAAGCCAAGGTCTTTCAGTAGGTTATAGAGAGATTTTGCTGGTATACCTCTCGCTCCCACTTCTACAGCGTATAAACTAACTACATAGCCGTTTTTTGTTAATTCGTTTAGGAGGTCGTAATACTTATTTTGTTTCATCGCGTGGTCTTTAGGTATATTAGTTTCCCACGGTACGGTAAGTTCTACAAGGACTATGCGTTTCGTAGCTCTAGAAGAAAGGAAAATGTCCGATCTGGATGACGAAACACCCACATCCTCTGGGATTTTGTAGTGCTTTTCATACGTGTCCATTAAAATAGTCCAATCAGGTGCTGTACCCAGGATTGAGTAAGGCTTGTTCCTGGACTTTGAAGTTGAGCCTTCTTTTACAAAGTTAATTTGTCTTTTGTTTGTCGTCAATCCCTTTTGGGCTCTAGCTACTGAAAGGCTCATGGCTTCACGTATGATTTCAAGTACTCTGTCATGACGCCGTGAGTAATGACCCCCATTAAATAACACCTTGCATCCCACCAATGTGCCTTGCTGTACATATCGCCTCTCCACAAGTATAGCAACATTTTTCAGAGGCTTTTCCCCACCTTACCAAGTTACTCTGGATATACTCTCTGTCTACTCTACTCTGGTCCGTATATTTTTAAGAATTAAAAATATACGGACAAAAAACATGACTTTTCTTGCAGCCGAGTAATAATATTGTTTTGAAACAATTCAATGAAAAAATAGAACGAGTAAATTTCTTTTCGGGTTTGTTTATTTCGCAAGTATAGTGTAATGTCCAATTACAAGAACTTACCTATAGGTATGACAAACTAATGAGCCTACTTCACAGCAACTAGTCGGACCTTTTAGCCAGATTGGCATTACCAAGCCGGATGAGACGGACGCTTATCCCTCATTTGCTTGAATAATTTAACCCAATCATTTTAAGAGGAAACTGCGCGGTACTCAAGTCTACTAGTTAGCTTATCCATGTAAAATCGACCTACTGTGTAAAGCGTTACGATATATGTTACAACGTTTTTTTAATTTAAAAACTAGCGTAGTTTACTAACGTAATAATACGGTTTCAATTAATTTGTGGATAACTGACATGTGCGATATACAGTTAGTCCAGTCCAACTAAAGTTTCAACCGCATGCGGCCTTTTGTATGTGCCAAACGAGCAGCGGTCTCGCGCGTGCACTCTCCTTGTAGAAGGTCGCTGGACGCGGCCGAAACTTCAGTCGTGACTGAACCATTATGGGTAACACATATATAACTGACATGTGATATGGTGAAGGGGTTGAACAAATGTAACACAGCATTAGTTACACTACTTAGCTTTATCAGAAAAAATATTCCTAGGAGACAATCATAGGCTAAAGACAATCCAAACAAGCGAAAAATCTTTAGAATATTTTTGAGAACTAATTTACTTGCAATGTCACCTTTGTACATATATTTTACTTAGATACCTACTGAGTGTTCTAATTTTTCTATTAAACTTATTTTAACTAACATCATGCCAAAGTGTGAAATAAAATACTGACTACAGACTACGGAAAAAAAACAACAGTTGACAAATGTTTTTAGCATAATTAATTGTTATAACGTAATTAGCGTATAGAAAATAATGCGCTACAATCACTTATTTTACACAAACCCATAAACGATGAAAATGTCATTTTTCAATTCATTTCAGTCAAGTCATTTTTCATTTGTCAATTCATATTTACGTGATTAAAATGGGTTATAGGCGATTCGCCACAAAGTAAATTCGTCACAATTTGTATACTCCATACATTTAAAGTAAACTCGCCACAAGTTATAAAAAAACAAATGAACAATGTCACAGGTAAATAAAGTTGTTGTAAATTCGTCACAGATTTTTGTTTTATGTCATTTTTGCATAAAGTAGGGTTAGCAAGTAATATTTAGGGTTATAGGCGATTGGCCACAATTTATTGGGTTAGGTAAGTACTCGAAATGATACAAAGATTTTAAACTATGACAACAAATAACTAATGGGTCATTCCATGACAAACGCTATAATCTTTGTAGTTAAATACTAGGAAAACCTGTCTTTAGGACATTTATCATATAAATTTCAAAGACGATAATTATTGTATGTGGTGTCCATTTCGGTAAATTTTACATCTGTTATATAAAAAGTTGTTTTTAACCCCCGACAAAAAAGGGGTGTTATAAGTTTGACGTCGATGTCTGTCTGTCTGTCTGTCTGTCGGTCTGTCTGTCTGTCTGTCTGTCTGTCTGTCTGTCTGTCTGTCTGTCTGTCTGTCTGTCTGTCTGTCTGTCTGTGTGTGTGTCTGTCTGTGGCACCGTAGAGCTCAAACGGATGGGCCGATTTCGATGCGGTTTTTTTTATTTGAAAGTTAATATCCGTGCGGGTGTTCTTAGCTATGTTTGGTTAATATCGATTCAAAATGGCCGCCTCCACAAAATGGCGGACAATATATTTCTTCACAACCTACCTCAATATGGGTATCAAATGAAAGGGCTTGACTAGTAGAGTACTAAACGCTATAACAAATTTAAAATCCAAGATGGCCGCCACCACAAAATGGCGAATTATATAATATTTTTCACTACTACCTCAATATGGGTATCAAATGAAAGGGCTTGATTAGTAGAATACTTTGCACTATGACAAATTTCAAATCCAAGATGGCCGCTACCACAAAATGGCGAATTACATTTCCTTTTTCACAATTCCCTTAATATGGGTATCAAATGAAAGGGCTTGACTAGTAGAATGTTCTACAGATAACAAATCTAAGGTAGTCGGGGGTTAATCAAAATTTTTATTTTTGTTCTTGTTTCACTAGTGTAGGTTACCGCGGGATAGCGATACACTTGACTGCTATCTCCCCTGATGCTAAGCAATGATGTGGTCTACGCTATACCATCCCCAGAAGTACAAATACAGCTGATAAAAACTGAACAAAAACTTGAAAATATGCCTTCCAAAACAAACGTTTGTAGATTTGATACCTTTTTTGTAGTGGTAGGAATCTCTTTGCAGAATCCTCCTGGGATTCACTGCCGATATTTACTGCAATGGGCAAACATGTTTTAAACATCAGTAACATGTCCTTCTAATCTCGTCACTCTATACTATAAAAAACCTATGACTTCATGACCTGCTCAAAAAATTGATTTAATTTTTCTCGAATTATAACATCTTCGCATCTTGTAAAATAACGTTTTAGACGCTTAATACAACGAACATTACTTGGTAACCCTATTTTATGCAATAAATCAATAGTTTAAAAACTAAAAAAACACGCTTATACAAAAGATCCAACTAAAAAGTTTTCTTGCTTTTCTAAAAACTTTGTGTAGTAAACAAAGTTCTTAATACTTATGATCTTGGTAAGGTGATCGTGGTGAGGTGATCGATAAGAATGGTTGGTGGGACAAACTCTACAAACCATTGCATTCTCATCGGTCCTTGATAAGAATGCAAAGTTTCAAACTAATCGTGTTGTTTAGAAATTGGTGAAAATCACATTCAAAGATTCCGTTAAATAGATACATTGATTCATAGATTCATACATCATCATCATCATCATCAGCCACAAGACGTCCACTGCTGAACATAGGCCTCCCCCCCCTAGATTTCCACAACGAACGGTCCTGCGCAACCTGCAACCAGCGGTTTCCAGCGACCTTTGTGAGGTCATCTGTCCATCTAGTGGGAGGCCGTCCAACACTGCGTCTCCCGGTTCGTGGTCGCCACTCAAGAACCTTTTTTCCCCATCGGTTGTCAGTTCTGCGAGCGATGTGGCCTGCCCATTGCCACTTCAGCTTGCTTACTCTTTGAGCTATGTCGGCCACTTTCGTTCTCTCTTCTCTCTCTTTCTTTCGTTTCGTTCGTTCAGATTCATACATACCAAGTTAAAATCGTGTTAAATATTATGTGAAATGAGAGATTACTTAAAAAAGCTAGGTACTAAAAATATCTGCCTGAGTAGACTTTTCCAGATAGTTATAATTTTGGTATCTTCAAATCGAGTTGAATCGGTTTCTACTAGCATCGTCGTCAAGGCGGTCAAGTGTAAACCTATGAAAGAAAAAAATAAAATCTGAGTTTTACTGTGTATGTTGTATATTATGTTGTCTGTTTATATTCCTTTAATTTTGTGCCTCTTAGTTTTAAGCTTAAGAAAAATAATTATATATAAAATACTACACATTTATTCTTTGATTTTTCTGCTGTCTATACTTAAAAAACACTGTGGCGAATTTACAATTGATAAATGCGGATTTATCAAAAAAATAGAATTGTGACGAATTTACACACATTTATTTTTGTGGCGAATTAACTTTGTGGCGAATCGCCTATAACCCATTAAAATGCGTTAAATCCACGGGTTAAATCGATGAAATATCGTACTGTAAGCCTTAAAAACGGTGTACATAAAACTCCATATTTTTATTCAAAGCGAAAACTATTTTTCGGAATACCTTGCAATCCCTACAACATTTTCTCGTTCGAGTTAAAAATATACGAATATTGGTTGGACTGAAATACTCACAAAAAATCTAAAAGAACTTTCACGATAAAACCTTGCATAATAACTTGAGAGCATTTGTTCCTGCTCAAAATATTCAGGTTTTATTAAGCCAGTTGTATTGGGCTAAAACATAACCAAATCACAACTTTTTCAGCGCTGGCCCTCGGTTACCTTTGAATTTATTTGAATAGGCCTGTGGCGAGGACGAATTTGTTTAGGTTCCTTTCAATTCTGAATAATACAATTATGTACAAATCAGATGCCTAGACCAAGTATTCACAGCTTTTCATTGATTTGTCTCATCACCATAATTTATTTATCTTTACTTTTGTGTTTGCTGCCTTTTTGATGTACTGCAAGTTTGTGTTTAATATGACACAGAACTGGCAGGTGTACTGTTAGTGGTTAAAAGCTTACCCGGGTAAAGGTGCACACTGGTAGCTCTGGTCAAAGTCGCTACAAGCAAAAAGCAGCTTATGTAAATATCCATGTAGCCTATCCATCTCATTTTGTCCCGATTGCTATGACGACACTGAGCAGTGGAAATACAGAAATGAGGGATTAACGAAGAAGCAAGGGCACTGAATTATTAAAACTAGCAGTGACGTCCGCTCCAGTTTATCCTTGGCACAAAGCTTAGCCATCGCTATTTATTTATATTATGTATAATCAGTCAGTCAGCTATTGAAACAGGTACTAGATGCAGCTAATAGTAGGTGTATATCCTTATCAGTCGTAGTTTAACTTGTGTAATTGGATTGTTGTGACAAAATAAGTTTATTTGGAAACCTACATTTTCATCGTCATCTAACACTTTAGATGTAGGTTTAGAATTTCATGTAACTGGGGTGTATAATACTAATGGTGAATTATCTTACTTAGGTACCTGCCCGTTTACTACGGCATTCGCAATACAAACAATTCCAGCTTTGAGCTTTGAGTACGGCGCTATTCATTTACTTTATTAATACATTACAAGACGTTGGCGAAAATTGCTCACCAAGCATTTATTTCACACATATATATAGAACACCCAAATAGAAGCCAGAAATGAATAGAGAGATAAAGAATCAGATGACATAAAAAACCCAAATTAATAGAAGATAAGGAAGAAGAAGACTTTAATCAGCAGACTATTATTAAATTTTTTTCATTGTATAAATTAAGACTATAAAAAATTGTCTTGCCAGACATATTGCATGCCTCTCAGAGGCCTAGCAGAGACCAGTTTGTATGGGACAACTTTTAAAATGTTTTGTATCATCTTATCTTCCCTACAAACAGCAAAAAAGATTTTTGTATTTGTATTAGAGCAGAGCTTTTATTAACAAAATTAAATACGATTAAAACCGCACTATAATACACGACCATTTTTTTAAATTTACCTTTTATAGGTTTACACTTGACCGCCATCTCGCCTGATGTTAAGCGACGATGCGGTCTACGATGGAGCGTGTTTACCTAGAAGAAACCGATTCACTCTCGATTTGAAGACACAAAGGTTGTAACCATCGGGGAAAACCCACTCAGGCAACGTATTCCACAGCCTAGACGAGAGAAAAATTCCCAAAGCTACCTATATGTTTTTAGTAAAACGTTGCTTACTCAATAAATACAGAAGATACGAGTATATACATTATTTATATCAGAGATTTAAAACTAACCAAGAAGATCGAGCTTACTGTGAGTACGAAAAGTGCCCCGCATGCTGGCGGCATTACCACGCTGAATAGCAATGTTTAGACGTTGGATCAAATAAATGCCTTAGATTTTTCCCCACCTAAACTAAACATATCAATATCCATTTGTGGAATTTGTGTCCAAAAAACCCCTGCTGTGATATTACGGAAGGGGATTTGTGGACAAAATTTCACAACTGGATAATGATAATTAATATGTTTAATTTAGGTGGGGAAAACTCTTAATGATTTGGTTAATATTTGATTTATTTTGCCATCGTTAATTGAAGTAAAGTAACTTATATGCAGCATTGCGTCAATGTTTATTATTTTAATCTACATAAGTATAAAGTATAAGTAGTATATAACTAGTAAGTAAAGTAAGTACATAAGTAGAGTATCATCCATTAGTTCCTAAGTTTTGTTATTTTTTTTATTTAATCTGTGCGTTCTTTTAATAAAGAGTTTATTAATAATATTATTCACACATTTAATCCTTTTCTTAATTTTTATGTTTTTTACAATAAATATAAAAAATACAAACATTATAAAAAACTTAAAAACTAGGGTGCCGCCAGCAGCGGGGCAGGGCCCAAGCTACTGGTAGTTAGGGCTGCAGAGAGAGGAACCTCCTGACGATGCGCGCTGTGTCAAGGATGACCGCCTTCTGCATCTTATTATTATTATTCACTCATTTATTAATTTTCTTAGGTTTACATTTTTACAATATTTGTAGGTATATAAAAACAACATAAAAACATTACAAAAAACCTAAACCTAGTTTGCCGCCAGCAGCGGGGCAGGGCCCAGGCTTCCGGTGGTTAGGGCTGCAGACTGAGGAACCTCCTGACGATGCGTGCTGTGTCAAGGATGACCGCCTTCTGCATCAGACCCTTGATCCAACCGTCTAACGAAAGTCTCTTGAGATGTTGGTCGAGACTTTTCGCTACAAGGCCGTTTGCCGACACGACTATGGGGACTATGATCGTGGAATTAACATCCCACATGGCGGTAACCTCATGAGCCAAGTCAAGGTACTTGCTAAGCTTGTCCTTCTCAGCTTTCACGAGGTTCTCGTCATGTGGTATGGTGATATCGACGATCACAGCCCGACGCTGAGACCGGTCTACCAGCACGATATTAGGCTTATTGGCAACAATAGTCCTGTCCGTGATCCCAGTAGAGCAACGCACGACCATTCTCGAGAACTGGCAGAGGTGCGTACTTATAGTACGGCACCTCGGACTCGACAAGGCCGTGTCGAAGAGCAAGTTGCTGATGGATGATCCTGGCTACTAGGTTATGTCTGTGCAAGTACTCGCCGTTAGCAAGATGCGAACAACCGGAAATAACATGACGAAGTGATTCGCCTGGACGGCGGCATGCCCGACAAATGTCGACCGTACCGTCCTTCATTATGTATTTCATAATAATAATTATTATTATTAAAAACATTTCAAGTCATTTTTGTTTGCGATGAACTGCTAAACTACTGCACCGTTTTTAGTCAAATTTGCACACTGTATGTAGTTTGAAGCAACTGAATAGTAAAATGTGTTGATCATTATATGCCAGAACAATGTCTGCGTAGTAAGCTAAAAACAACTATCTAACATCAGTCTAGCCGTATTGGACTAGTTTGATTACAAATACACGCACAGAAGATACATAAAGATGGGCTTCACTTTCCCAATTCAATTCACTGTCCAATTCGGGGAAAAATTGTGTAGCATGACATCACATAAAAAATCAGCCGAAATTGAGGACGTCCTTTTTGAAAGTCGATTACAAGTCCCCACGTCAATCAAACGTTGACTCCCTGCCTATCATTACCTTCATTACTTCTCTGGAAACATGGAACAGCGTTAATATAAACATTACATTTCCATATTCCGCTGAAAAGGAAGAATATCCCAAAAACACCGCGTTTTTTGGACGCGAGATTTAATTTGGCATTTTTCAACGTCATCCCGGCAGCGCTGACTCATAAATTGTGCGTAATCGATAGTCTCGAGTAATATCTGAAAGGGGAATTTTTGACGCGTCTGTCATTTTTCATATGAAAATGTTTACGAAAAAGATGTCTTAACCATGCTTAAGATTCTAATCCTAGTATTTTCATCATACTTATGACAAACCAAGTTGAAGTTGCTCTTTGTAATCTTATTCTGGTAACTATTTATTTGTTACAAATAATCAGGGAACTATGGTCATCATAATCAGGTTTATTTTAGTAGATGTTATTGAATTTAGCATGTCAAAATTACCCGAGGTTTTTGTTTAAGTGACAGGATATATTATATTACAACTATATATTATATCCTGTCACTTAATCAAGAATCTCAGGTTAATTTAAAATGATAAATAGTGACAAGTCTTCTGGGACATATCCACTTAGCGGGTTCATAAATGTTTCCAAAGAACTCAAACATCTACGTAAATTAACAATATAGCTACTGTTAAGTTCTATGTAATACATAATTGTAGTCATTCTCAGAGACCCGACTCATTTAAGGTCTGCATTTAGCAAAATTATCTAAATTTGACTCGGTCCAATCTTCAAGCCTAAATTTCCCTTAAGTGTCATTTGTGCTATATTCTTGCACAGCAGACAGCAGTTTGCACGCTCGAAATGTAAATAAATAATGCGTAATATCTGAGAAAAGTTCCAATCGATGCTTGGCAATGCGATGTGATTGGCTAACTCGTTATATATAAATATTTGTTATATACAATGTGATTAATGCGGGCATTATTCATAATGCCCGGGCACTATTCATAATGTCTAGCTATATAACTAGTATAACGTATAACTAAAGTATAACGTATAAACGGGCAAAGTGATTAATTTCTATTTAAACATTATTTATCATATTTCCACCGGGAAATATGATAAAAAATAATTATTAAATTGCTACGCGTCAAATATGCAATTTGATAATAAAGCTAAGTTAATTATGTTTTTTATTTTCTAAGAAACCAAATGGGATCGGTTAGGTTACTTAGGATCCAGATCCTACTCGGAGCACCTCGACTCCGGCTAGTCTTGTTGCTTCTACCTCTAGAGGTCTAGAGTGTGTACAAAAAAAAGGCAGGAGCCAGAAGCTCACGGGAGGTCCTTAGTGAAGCAAGCCATGCGAGGCCAACCGTAGCGAAGGTGGCGAGCAACCCGAGCCGGCGACCTACGTAGTGGACCGCAAGACGAGCATTACAGAAACAACACGGCTGACCGCAGAGCTTCAGGTGGGAGCCCACCCGGAGTAAAATTTCAGTGATAGACCCTAACTGACAGCGGTAATAAAAATAGTAATTACTCTGCCCAATAAGTGATGTGCACTATGTATAATGCCCAGTCAATTTGATTATTGGAATAATGATTATTATCAAATTGCCTTCTCTTAGTGGGCATTTTTCATAATGCCCTGTCATTATAAATAATGCCTGATTTATCACTCGGTCCATAACATACCTTTACATTTTTTTTTATTAAAACGTTGATTAGGCTGAGAAATGTATAAAAATAAGTCCAATTTTGGACTGATTGTTTGAACGCATAGGTAATACGAGTAAATAAATACCTTTGCAAACGGTTTCAAACTGTATCAAACTTTAATAGTCACAAAAAAAACAAATTTTTGCATCTGATGTTAAAAACACGACGAAAGATTTACGCGCTTCTCAGACGCCGATACCTAACAAGATATTAAAAGCTTTCTTCAACTAATCATCCCTCACACGTCGTTCAGTCATTAGCCCGACAAATTGCATTTACCGTCAATTTCTCCACTCTCACCATAATACGGGAGGCCTTTCCCTTTCTCTCGGCTGCAAAGGTAAGTTTGTCTGTGCAGTAACAGAAGATCGTATTTCATCGTTAGATGGACCTGTTCCCTCGTAAAGTGTGAAAGATTTAGTGCCTCTGTTTTATGGAGTTGAGTGCAGTTTGTGTAGAGTTTTTCTTGTTCTAATTGCCAACTTTATGAAACAACCTTAAGAACATTTACTTGTTGATGTGATAGTTACTCTGTAGTATAAATATAATTTCCTAACTAAAGAATTGGTATACCTAATGAGAAGTGTCTCAGCATCATTTATCTTATACCTTTAAACGAGCAATTCTTGTAGAATCTGAATATCGGAAACGGCTTCGAACGATTTTAATGAAATTATGTGTACAGATGGTTTCGAGGACGATAAATCGATCTAGCCAAGTTTTATTTGAAAAAAAAAACACCGTTTTATTATATTCGCGTTTTAGACAATGAAAAACTGTTACATAAACATTAGTATGCGATGGTAAATTTCGTGACGTTGCGCGACAGCATATTAGTTCAGTCGAATTCAGCCGAGCGCCTTTCTATTTTAAAGTTTTCCTTTTTTTTAATCTGTATGTATCTAAGTAACCGAGCAAAGCTCAGGTACTGTACTATTGAATCATTACAGCCAAAAAATATTTTTTTGGAATTTTAATGAAAAAAAAATCTACACGAGCTATGCAATGCCAAGGCCAATTTATAGATAAAGAGACTGAGAAACACACTTGCCAAAATTATTAAAATCTTCTTACGTACATCGGAAATAAACACATTCAAACTGGGCAATCAATTGTTATTCGATTTCTGTTCAATAAATTATCTTAAAGTCAAAGTAAAATTATCACTAAGTTCATAAATGCACAATTTCAACATCAACAGCCCATTAAATAGTCCCAACTGCTGGGACTCGGGCCTTTTCTCGCAAGGAGAGAGTTGAGGCCATAATCCACCACGCTGGTCCAGTGCGGGTTGGTGGATGACACACGACTTCGAAAGGTTCTAGGTACATGTCGGTTTCCTCACGATGTTTTCCTTCACCGTTTTTAAGTTAGTGGCATTACGCATATGACTTCGAAAAGACAGTGCTGCATGTGGGGTTTGAACCCGGGGTCTCCGGATCGGCAGGCGCCGTTCTCCCGACTAGACCAACCGTAACTACATTTTACGGCTACAATTGTACAATGCACAACTTACACGTCAATTAATAAAATTAAAACAAAAGATAGAGCATACAGAATGTATACGTTTTGAAAATTTGAACTAAACATTACAATATCTTACAATTATCGTACAGAACACTGTCAAAAATAATACGATAATATGTTTTAATTAAATTGTGATTAACAATGACGTTTATTTCCAATTTTAAAGGAACTTTGCCATCGCTCTCTAAAATCTCGCTGTACCGATATTAAAGTTTTATCTATCTCTCACTCTATCTTTAACAATGCTTAGATATAGTAAAATTATACACATGAGTAAATCTGTATACTATTATTTTTGACGGCATAATAAATATGAATAAATAAATATTGGTGAACAATTCACATACAATACCATCTGACCCCAAACTAAGCAAAGCTTGTTGTACTATGGCGGCCAGATAGCTGATATAATACTTATATAGTTTTAAATACATACTTATTTATTTTTTATAATGCCTGGTAAAAGTTAACTTATCCGAGTCAAGTTTACAAAATAATCTTAAAGTCAGTCATCAAAATTCATAACGTAAATTAGCAGTCTTTTTAGTAGTCAGGTTTCAATATTATACTTTCAACGACTATTTTTATACTGAAAACGGCCACAAAGAAGCACTCGCAAGTCATTTTCTATACCGAAAGGCCATCATCAGGTTATTAGGAGGCTGGGACGGTAATTTTATGTTTATATTAGGGAGGAGCCTTAAA
This sequence comes from Ectropis grisescens, assembly GCA_017562165.1. Taxonomy (NCBI): domain Eukaryota; kingdom Metazoa; phylum Arthropoda; class Insecta; order Lepidoptera; family Geometridae; genus Ectropis; species Ectropis grisescens. The sequence continues at coordinate 25,046,976 of CM029770.1, forward strand.
ATAAGCGTTTTTTCCTTAAATAATTGTCGAATTCCTAACTCTTACTCAATATTTATTTAAGCCAAATAAACTGTAAAATATTTTCAGCTAGGTCTAATTGATATCAAAACGTTTAACTTGTATGATATCACGAGAACCGAAAAGACAAAATTGGGCTTCAACTTTTGTAATACGGCTACTATGTATCGAGAACATACTTGAGAACAAAACATTACGCAAAAGTAATTATCATAGTTCGAAAGAATTCATTATATAAATACCTATAATAAACTAGCTGTACCCTACCACGCTTCGCTATGACACATTGTGATTAGATAAAAACAATCCTTGATGCGGATTATATATCATTCTAAAATTTCAGCTCGATCGGTGCAGAACTTTTTGAGTTTTTGAAGCGTACACAAACCAACATAACATTTTTATATATAGAGAAGATAGTCGTCCACACTTATTTCATTTCAATATTTGATGATTGTTTCTTACTTCAATTGCCCACGTAACGGAAATAGGTATTTTTAAATAAATACACGGGTAACTCACGTTTGATATAGGCAGTCCAGTCCGACTCAAGTTTCGATCGCCACAGGCGATCTGTTTGAAGGAAAGAGCGTGCGCGTGTTCGCAGCTCGTTTACCGCGCTAAACAAGCTGCGACCGCTAAACAAACGTGAGTTACCCGTGTATTTATTTAAAATGTTTAATAACCACGTTAGTTTTAATACGAAAATAGATCTTGCTTTAAAAATAAATAAAAAAATGTTACAGCGTCATGGTTACGCATAAAAATTTCCTATTCAGCCGCTAGACGCTTTTACACACAACTCGACACACATCCACATCAGTTTTCAGGTATGATGCACGGAAATTTCAGAAAGAATAAAGAATTGAATTAAGAAAAATTTAATTGAATTGAGTTTGCCCAGATGGATGAATAGGAGAAACACACTGGTCTTCTCAAATTCCAAACATTTTAGTGTCATCGCTTGTTCGGCAGTTTTTTTAGACTTTACTTTTGGGAGTGGGCTCTAAACTTGCACAAATCCTACTTAATGTTATAAATGTGAAAATTTGGATGATTGTTGCTCAATCGCCTATCAAAAGTAAGTCAACATTGTCTAGGAATATATGGTCTATTTTTAGATTCGACCACTTCTACCACTAAACGAGTTGATGTCTAAACGTAGCCCTATTTCATTTTCAATAGAAAACTTTCTAAGTCTCTGTTTTTTACTGTCTAAATGTAGGATTCTACGGTCAATTCATCATTTGATATCGAATTCCGCTTCAACTGTTGTGGTCAATCATTCGTGGTCAAACATTATGGGTCGGGTCCTCTTGGCCACAAGAGTGACAGAAGATGAGAGTTTAAGTAGTTAAGGCCCTCAATTGACTGACTATAGTTCCACCAACGTCATGATTTAGTACAAACCATTGATAAAAATATGGAAAGGGACTTCAATGGTACAAGCAGACTAATGAAAGGCCTTGCTATTGATTAATCCACTATACACCTTCAATTAATTTTATTGGCCAATTTGAAGTACTGCCGTAATTTCTTAAGTTTAATGAAAACTTTACCAATATTCTACCAAAGATCGCTTTTTATATGGCCCCACCAGTTCAGGTTAAGTGAGGAGTAAAACCTGCTGTTATGGCTTAAACAAATTGTGTTTACAACGCTTCTTGGCTCAAGTGCCCGAAATTATCTTCAGTATTATGACAGCGCGTTTTTCGACGGAAATTGGAGCTCGGTTCAAATAGAGCTTTGTTCTAAGAATTGTGAGTATAGCAATCATGATTAAATTTTATTTTATTAGTACAAACCATTTATAAAAATATGGAAAGGGACTTCAATGGTACAAGCAGACAAATGAAAGGCCTTGCTATTGATTAACACTACGAATTTCATCACTACAGTAATTTCGCTGAAGTTGGGGTTAAAGAGCTGTGGGAAAAGACTAAATTTAAATAATTTATTCCTTGATAGAATGGGTAAAACAATATTACATGGAGTTGCTGTGGTTGCTACTATATCAGCAAATAATTTAATTCCAATAGCTGGCACTAGTTTTTGGGGCATGCTGAAAACTTGTCGGGTGTTCATCAATATATTTAAAAAAAGTTGAATGGGTTGGATATGCAAAGGAAACCAGGGCTTTATTCATCAACCATTTTTAAAAGTAAAAAAATTAAGGAACGTTTCATAAGTGTCATCGCTCCTATATTCCTCTTCTTCTCCTTATCTAAGAAATATGTAAAAAAAAAGATATTTGTGATGACAAAGATCTGATCTGATCTGACAAAGACTGGAGTGGCTAATATAAAAAAGTGTCATCCAAAACGAACACAAAGATTCCAGTATGTTGATAGGACAAAAATGTATATATCGCTGCAGATGAAATCTTCTCGGTATTGATGAAATCCACCTAATTTTGACAAAATTCAGCCGTGTGTGCCATTTGTGCATAATTATGTATCGAACTAAAAAGAAATCCAAATTCCAGAGGTTGAAACCTAACCTTAGAATCATTACATGAATTATTTCACGGTTGCCCGGATAGGACAGATCCGGGTCTTCCCGTTCTGCATATACCCGGATATTGACCGGATTTCCTTTACCCCGGTTCGCCATTTCCACAGGCGTTTATGTGAAAAAAGAAATGACACACTATTAGTGATTTTCTTACAGTTCTGCCTTTAGAAATAGATAAATGGTTACGAGCGACTTTGTCTCTTTTTTGGGGAAAAAATGAAAGTTTGTTTGAGTGACCTTTCAGCTCGATCGTTCACTCTTTGAGGACAAATATTTGGTTTGTGGATCTCGTCGCGGCAAAAATAATATTTGGAGGACGTTTTTAAACAAAATCATAACAAAAGAAAATATTTTTTGCTTAATCTTTATGAGAGTTTGGTCGAAAGGAAGAATGATCAAAATGTTTGCGTATTGTACATATATTCACTGGAATATGAACATCGATAGCATTTTAACAGGCTGAGACTTTCACTAACAACTCAACCCAACAAAGTTCCAAGGGTATCGAATACATTTCGGAAAGTGTGTCCCTAGCTGATCTGCATGATCTGCTACTACCATTTTCTTTTTTATTGAAGTTTGTGTTTTTTGAAAAAGTGTCATCGTTTCGTGGTTGATGTTTCAAAAACTATAACGAAGAGGCTTGACTCTAATTTGGTAAAATAAATATCTAATTTTCTAACCTGTAGAATACGTTTCCTGAGTGGGCTCAACAGGGAATTCTGATTAATTGAATCTGTCTTCAAATCTAGGTTGAAACAATTTTTATACGTAAACTGGCTTTTTCGTAATCCAAATCGTCATTTAACATCGGGAAAATTTACAGTCAAGTGTATAATTGACGTGTAAATTGTACATTTATGAATAAAGTACTTTGAATTTGACTTTAACCTTATTATCGACAAAAAAAAAATGGCGAAAATCAGCTACTTTGCTTTTAATGGAAACTTATTTACTTTAACTTTAATCAAAATAAAAAATACACCAAAATTTGGAACAAGATTTTATAAATCTTTCAGTAAGATAAGCTGCAGATGGTACGATTACCAAAGTGAATATTTTAAAATGGGTCTCAAATTGGAAATGGCCCGGTTAGTTAGGTCGAGGATTGAGAGCACCGGATTTCCTTCTCGTGGCTTTGGTTTAACTGCGCATTAAGCTGCAGCGCTGGAGCGTATATATAGGGGCTCGTGGAAATAATGATATAACGTTCAACATTTGATGTTAATAAAAATTGGCGACAGTTCCCCACAAAACTAAATAGACCTTGTATAATGGGAGTCAGATAGCTGATAATGAAATAACCCTTTCGGCCGTCTTTGTAAACTGTGTTTTGTTTTACAAAAGAAGAAAAAAAAATCCTTTTTCGCAACCCGGTTACAAACTAATATATTTTCAGCCGCTTTGGTAACTACGTTTTGTAACCAAAACAATATTAGTAGAATAAAAGAAAAGAGCGATATTTAGTTTTACTTATCACATTGATTACTTTTTTTTTTTCGTCGACACAACATCTCTTAGACTCTTTGCAAGGTTTCTTTGGGATAATACTATGTAGATGCTTATTTGCCTGTTATATTTCCTCCAAGTAATGCGAGTCTTCCGGTTTGAAGGGTCATTAATGTTTTTAGAAAAATGTAAGAGAAAAGAGCTAAATTATCGAATATGTCGGAGTGACGAGCGCAGTTTGATGTTAAATAATTGGTTTGAATTATTAATGCAAATTGTTTATAGTTATTTGTTATACAAGAGTGCAAAGTTGATTTTTAACAGCGTGCTCAATTTTGATGACCGAGCAGGCGAAGGGTTCTAAAATTAAATCAAAATTCAATATTAGAATCCTGAGCGTAGCAAGGGAATCAAAGGAGCACAAGGTGAAAAATCTTTGCACTCGAGTGCAACACGTAACTTTTTATTCCACCTCAGCGAGGAAATGACTAAATGGAAATTTTTAAATGTTTTCGCGCTAAGCAAATTGAGAAAAAGTAAGTGCACCAAGGAGGTTCCGAGTCTGAGTTTTTAACATATTAAAAAAAAATGTATGATGCATTTGGCACCAAGGAGGTAGAAATAAATAGGTTGAATTATGTTTTGAATTCAAAACCTCAGTACACACGATGTTCTAAATTCAAGTTTACTTTAACCTCTAGAGCAAAGGTCGGCAAGTAGTTTTAGATGGGGTCCGGATGCCGCAAGAATTCTTCAACGAGGGCCAGAAAATAAAAACTGATCATAAATAAAGTGCTGCCATTTTATTATGGTTTCAAATCAAATTCTATTTGGTCCGAGGTCTGACCTCTGTAACGTTACATATTGGCTTTAAACAATATGTAAGCGTACATTTCCTACTAAAATCATAATTCATTGGAGACCATGTAGAAACTTAGGTACTTACATAGTGAATTTTCATACAACTAATATCTGTTCTATCGTGTCCTCACGATAAAGCATATTTTTCTGATCATAATATTAGTATTCTTCATGTATTATTTCTATTTTAAACTGTAGAAAACTACGTTTTTCTGAAAATTTTATTTATTTACTTCATGTCATAATATTTCAAAACATTCACTATTTTAGTATGAAAACTAACGTGGTTATTACACATTTTACATATATACACGGGTAACTCACGTATAATGTAGTCAGTCCAGTCCGACTCAAGTTTCGATCGCGTCCGGCGATCTTTTTCAAGGAGAGTGCGCGCGCGGGTTCGCAGCTCGTTTAGCACTGCGGGCAGCCGCACGGCGCGCACGCAAGCTCAACGGTTGTTGCGGGGGTGCAGGTGAGAGGGTGCGGGAGGGCTGCGCCGGCGTACTCTGGAACTCGTCGTCGCTGGTGAGCTGCGCGTCGGGAATATTGCAGCACACTGAGCTCACTGTGTCCTCACCACCAGTCTGAACACACTGCTGAGCCTTTTGGAGGCAAGGTTTCCAAGCGGGTGCCACATGCCATCCACCATCTCTGTTAAACGTCGGACGCTTACCGATTCACTATTGCTTAGCAACCTCTATCATTTTCATAAGGTTGAATAGTTTTTAGGTCTAATTCTCTCTGGCCGCTAATTATAAAATAAACTGTCTCTCATTTTAGATTTGAATACCATTATTAGAATACCAAGTCTTCTTAAAAAAACAGGAACTGAGAGGGTTTGAACGGTAGGATGGTAGGATTCCGTGGCTCGCAGCAGGGATCAGCAGCCCACAGCAGGATCAGTAGCCCACGGTAGAGTTCAGTGGCTCACAGCAGGGATCAACAGCGCACAGCACCACAACATCCACCTGGCTTCAGCAGCTCACTCAGTGGCTCGCAGCAGGGATCAACAGCGGTAGTAGCCCACAGCAGTCCACAATATCAGTGGCTCGCAGCAGGGATCAGCAGTGGTAGTAGCCCACAGCAGTCCACAACATCAGCGGCTCGCAGCAGGGATCAGCAGCGGTAGTAGCCCACAGCAGTCCACATCATCAGTGGCTCGCAGCAGGGATCAGCAGCGGTAGTAGCCCACAGCAGTCCACAACATCAGTGGCTCGCAGCAGGGATCAGCAGCGGTAGTAGCCCACAGCAGTCCACAACATCAGTTTGCACCTTTCAGGGTATCTTGTGATGCTTCTTCTTTGAAATCCAAATGCTGACTGCCCATCTCAGTTCCTAGCTTTTACAAGAAGACTTGGTATTCTAATAATGGTATTCAAATCTAAAATGAGAGACAGTTTATTTTATAATTAGCGGCCAGAGAGAATTAGACCTAAAACTATTCAACCTTATGAAAATGATAGAGGTTGCTAAGCAATAGTGAATGTTTTGAAATATTATGACATGAAGTAAATAAATAAAATTTTCAGAAAAACGTAGTTTTCTACAGTTTAAAATAGAAATAATACATGAAGAATACTAATATTATGATCAGAAAAATATGCTTTATCGTGAGGACACGATAGAACAGATATTAGTTGTATGAAAATTCACTATGTAAGTACCTAAGTTTCTACATGGTCTCCAATGAATTATGATTTTAGTAGAATGTGTACGCTTACATATTGTTTAAAGCCAATATGTAACGTTACATTATTCCCCCCGACTGCGGAAATTTTACGCTTCGGTAAAATTTTGAAAGAAGTTCCAAAGGGTTTAAGAGAGGTATTGCCCTCACACAACCATAAATCCATTCAAGTAACCTTTCAAATCTTTTATTCATCACTTCCATTCTGTTTGAGTGTAAGTTCACATTCAATGACGAACACTCAAAGCATACACTCTCGGCGATGACAGGCTTATTTAAGGAGTCATCAACCGCTCCAATAGTCGGCTTATTTAAGGAGTTATCATCCGCTCCATGGAGAGAAGAAAATAAGAATGCTAAAAAGGATGAACATAAGGGCTCGATAATAGTAGGCTTATTTAAAGAGTTATCATCCGCTCTTTATGAGGAGAAAAAAGTAATTAAAGATGAGCATAAAGGCTCAAAAGATAGCATGAGCAGTAGGGCTCAAAAGCTAACATGAGCGGTAGGGCTCAAAAGAAATCTTGAACGGTAGGGTTCAAGATAAGAATATGAGTTTAGGGCTCATAGTTCTAAGAGTTAAGTACTCATTGGTTAAAGTTAAAGATTGTTAATGAGTTTAGAGCTCACTAACTTGAGAAAGTAAAAAAAAAAGACCACTAAGTCTTGGGTAACGTTTATATACGTTAGAAAAATACTAAAGAGTAATTAAAATAATGTAGGTTAATGAATGTTAGTAAATGAAATGTAGGTAAATGTAGGTAAATGTAGTAAAAGTAAAGTAAGAGATGATAAAACAAAAGTAAAGTAAAATTAAGAAACGATGGCTTATCCTTTTATATCTTTGATATGCCATTTGCCAGTGATACCGTTAGTATCTTCTAAAATGTAAACCAAAGGGGACAATTTATTTATGATTTTAGATTTTATAAATTTTGAGCTAGTTTAGAACTAAAATAGGTAGCAGCGTTACTTTGAACATAATTCTTACGCCAAACAGTATCACCAACATTAAATTCTTTAACAGAACGACGTAAGTCATAATGAGCACTATTTCTAGCATGTGCTCTTAAAAGTTCAAGATGTACTTTATCAAAGGTAGAAGAGAGAAGACCAGAATTCAATGCATAAATATCACGAGGCAAGAAAACTAACTCTTCTATGTTTTCAGTTGGGGTATAGAGAGATCCACAAGGGATAATTTCTCTACCAAACACTAAAAATGATGGAGAGTAACCAGTTGTTAGGTTAACATTACAATTCATTGCAAACTGGATCTTGGGCAGGAAGACATCCCAGGATCTATGATCGTCACCGACTAAAGAAGCCAAAGCCGTAACAATAGTTTTATTGTAGCGTTCAGTGGGGTTACACTGTGGATGATAAAAAGGAGAATAAAAGATAAAAGGGACCTTGTATTTATTAAGAAAATTATTAAATTCATGAGATTGAAACTGAGAGCCATTGTCCATTATTATAGTTTGAGGAATACCGTGAACTAAAAATACACAGTTTTCTAAAATATCAACAATAATAGATGCGGTAGCCCGTTTAATTGGAAAAATTAAAGTATATTTAGTAAAGTTGCAGTTAATAACTAGTATATATTGATTACGTTTTCTAGTCATTGGAAGAGGACCCATTAAATCTAAAGAAATATATTGAAATGGTCTAGAGCAAATTTTTGGTTTGCCCATAAGTCCGTAAGGAGAATGATTAGGATGTTTATAAGACAAACACGTGTCACATTTATTAATGAAATTTGTAATGTCTTTAAAAATTCCAGGCCAATAATATAGTAAAGAGATTTTCTTGTAAGTCTTGAAGATTCCAAGATGAGGTTCTTGAGGAGTACTGTGATTATTGATAATTATGGAAGCTCTTTCACTTGGTAAAGGAACTTCCTTCCAAATGAAATCTTCATTAATTTCATTAGAAGAGTGAATACAACGAAAGAGTTTATTATCTCTAACATGATAGTTAGGATAACTATCGGGATTAGAGTTACAGGCGAGAAATATCTTGTTGTAGTGTTCTAGATCACGATCGACGACAGGATTACTTGTAGAAATGGGATTGATTCCTTGAATTCCAGAATCTTGATTTGTAGATCTGGAGAGAAGATCAGGAACAACATTATCTTTACCTTTCTTATGTTTCAAAATAAAATTGAAGCAGGATAAGCGAAGAGACCATCTAGCAAGTCTTCCTGAAGGATTTGATAAGTTCAGTAATAAGTTCTCTCAGTTCCTGTTTTTTTTCATCTTTAAGTTACGTTCTGTTTTAATTTTTTATTTCATTTCATCTTTTTTTTTAAATATACTTGTTACCTTGACCTTTTTCATTTACCCATCCCTAAGACTTTTTGTGTTCACCCTATCGTGACACCTCTCGTGGTCCGCCTGTTGCCGATCGCTGCTCTAGAGGGTAAAAACGACTTTCGCGCCCTGATATCGAGGAGCAAAAGTACTCTTTCCGAGCTGGTGGGATGAAAAACTAATTTGTGGTGTTTAAACTTTAGCGATTTCAACTGATGTACCTAAACATAGCTGAGAACTTGCTCATGATCTAAATTATTACTCCCATTTAATTACCTCAACGTTTCGAATAACCTCGACGTTTCAGCAGCTTAATTACCGCCGCGCCGTGGTCACGACAATAATCTCGAATGTGATTAATTTGTTTTTAAGTTATATTTGTTTTACTTTTATTTCATAAGCATGTGAAAACATTACTGTGTTCGAAGGGCAATGTTTCCAGAAAAATTACAGGGCTTAGAGATATAACATCTTAGATCTCTGGATGACGAGCGCAGTGCAGTGCTAGGTAATGATTTGGTCTCTTTATGTTCCAATAGCTGCATGTCACTGTGTTGTTATGTGGCAAGCATGTTGCTTACCATCAGGGACATGTCCTGCTTGTCTCGTCACTTTTTATTAAAGTTATGTTTATACATATATGTATAACCGGGAATTATCGTTAAAATTGGAGTTACGCTACAAAAAATGTGTAGTTCAGGTGGAATTTCATTAGTTCAATATAAAGTTTATAGTTTTTATGATATTCTGATGAGTGGAAAATCATTAAAAAATAAATAAGCAATCACAGGAATGGCAGAGTTCTAGAACACTTACAAAATCATAAAACTCGTGTTTTAATAGCTTTGCTGTTCTGGCACTTCATTTTAAATTAAAGCTTACTGTCAATCATGCTTTATACGGGGTAGGTAATCTTTCTTGAGGATCTTCTGAGTGCCTGATTTAAACGGTTTGTGCGATAAACGTGCAATTTTTGTTCCTTACGATGTTATATTTATGTCACTGAAATAGAAAATATTTTATTGAACACATCGTTTTATTTGAAATTCATAGAAGTAACTCTTCAGCAAAACTTATAAGAACGGAATGAACTTTCAAAATTTAATTTACGGGTGTTTTTATATAGAAAGACTCATACTCGTAGGTAAAACATTGATAGAATACATTTGAATGAAAAACGTATTGTCTATGTTTAGTTGCTGAAAAGACGTTATTTTAAAATTTCAATTAAACAATTTATGTGATCTAAATTTCAAAATTAAATGTATGCACAGTTTTTATTTCTTTAGCTTATTGACATTGAAAGTTTAAACAAAACTTAACATGACTAAACTATGGCCCGCCCCGGCTTCGCAATATTACACCCTTTGTTTTAGACGTATTTTGAATTTTTTTTATGAAAATGTAACAACATATATAATATTATTTAATTTACGAAGCCATAAGTGAGTCAGAGCTTCCCTGTAAACGATATTTGAAGTAGTTTTATTTTGTGGCAGCAAAATAAATTGATTTTCAGGAGCTCCAACACGTGGTAGGCCAACACGTGATATTCAAGGTTTGGCCCTGGGACTTGTTAATAGTTAACGTGAAAGATGATTTCACCGGAAACCAAAGTCGTTTAAAAGGGATTGGCAGATTTGGAATCATCGGTATCCTCGGTATTTGAGCTAGTTGACCAGCTGCTGGGCCAGTGATAAAATTTTGTTCAGCAAGCCGCTGCGAACGCTCGATACTTGACTCTCTAGCATTTTAAAAAAATAGAAGTTTCAATAATTAAAATATAATATTTATTATCAGGTAAGTAGTAGGTACTTATTAAAAACAAACAATTTATGATCTAAATTTCAAAGATTAAATGTATGCAGTTTTTATTTCTTTAACCTGGACCTCACATTCATTTATTATTGCATTGAAAGTCAAAGCCCGGGCAAATAATTTAGCTGAAAGTGCAGCAAAATAAATTGATTTTCAGTATTCTTATTGCCCTCGCCTGGGAACTATGTTTAGAAAGTTGAGATCTTGATCTTTTGGATTTTTGGCATTATGATCTAAATTTCAAAATTAAATGTTTCAAGCTAAAATCATACGATCACGCACACGACCGCTGCGTAGGGGAGCCGATCGCGCGAGTGAGCCGCGCGGCACTTTATTTTATTACATTGACACCCCAGTGACAGTTACATTACATCGCATGCTGGCTTTTTTTTCTAATACTTGCATTTTAAAACTCGTGATATCTTCCGAATGAAATGTAAAAAATATATATTAAAGCCGTCTTGACCAAGGTACAAATGAAGAGCCTTTTCAAGAGGCGGCATACATATTAATATTTTAGAATAAAAACTGCTTACTGTGACATAATAACTATAATATTTAGACATATGCTGTCGCGACACTTTTTGTTAATGATGAGTTCTGCAAAGTCGTAGTAAATGATTTTGTTCTATCATCAATAGTTTTCGCAGCGCACGCGACGTAAGGAATTTTTCAGGTCTTTTTTACACCTTATGTTACATTATTGGAGTTTTAGTAAGGATTCCTAATTTTTTTTTAAATATAATATAGTATGTTACTCGGGGATAATGTAGCTTGGTGAAAGAATTTTGAAATCGGTCCAGTATTTCGACTAAATATTTATTATTCAAACAAATATAATATGATTAGATGTTTAGAAAACGCCGATATGTTTAGAAAACGCCGATATGTAGTGAGTTTGACCCGCGAATCTACCGCCTAAATAAATCTGCTTTGGTTTTCTATTCCTATTGCTGTCACTGTCATTTTATCTTCTATTCGCTATTTTTATTAATTCTATTTCCAAGTACATTACTTCTTCCTACCACCTTTACGCAGATGATCTTCAAATTTATATCCAAGCACCTATAAATGAATTGGATACAGCTATTGGAAAAATAAATGCAGATCTGCTTCGTATTATTCAGTGGAGTAAGTCATTTGGCTTAAAAGTGAATCCCTCAAAATCTCAAGTAATACTAATGGGTAGTTCGTACTGGATCTCTAGAATAAATTGGAACGTAACACCTGGTATAGTATTTGATGGGGTCCCTATTCCATTTAGTAATTCTGTGAAAAATCTCGGAGTCGTTTTTGATCGTACTCTATCATGGGACTGCCATATCAAGTCAATCAGTGGTAAATTATTTGCGTCCGGCGGCTCTTTAAGGCGCCTTCGTAATTTTTTACCCACTGCCACTAAAATTGCTCTTGCTCAATCCCTCCTTCTCCCTATCCTGGATTACGCTGACACCTGTTACCTTGATCTTAGAGAGGACCAGCTAGACAAACTTGAGCGGCTCCAAAATTATTGTATTAGATTCATATTTGGTTTACGCAAATATGATCACGTTTCTCAGTATCGCTCCCAGCTCAAGTGGTTACCCATTCGTCTTCGTCGGAATGCTCACATTCTCTCTTTTCTGTATAACATTTTGTTTAATCCCTCCCCACTCCCCGGTACCTTAAAGAACGCTTTACCTTTTACATGATCACCATCAGCTTCCTTTAAGGTCAAAAACAATCTTTCTCTTAGGACTCCCTCTGCTCGAACTGAAACTTTCTATGGCAGGTCGTTTACTTGCAGGGCGACTCAGTTGTGGAATGAATTACCTGTTCACATCAGACTTTCTCCTTCACTAAACACTTTCAAAAACATGTGAAACAATTCTATTTGTCGAAATAGTAGACTTGTTGTTGAGTATTGTAATTACAGCTGTTATTATATATAAATATACATTATTACATATATATATATATATGTATTTATATTTTATTTGTGAATATTTATTTTATTAGTATTCATTAGTTTATGATGCTTTATTATTTAAGTATTAGTATTCTTGTATAAGGTTGTTCTATTTTTATTATAAATGTATTTTTCTTTCCATTATTTATTTTTATTACTATAAGTACGTTTTTTTTTTGTACTTCTTATTTGCGCACCCCAATTTCTAACTTGTCCACATTTTGTTTTCCATCCTAAGGTTGCCTGGAAGAGATCGCTTTAAGGGTCAGCTCACACCGAGACGCGACGCGACGCGACGATACTCAAAGAGGCCAATGATTTCGCGCTACGCCGCGCGTCGTCGCGAGACGCATCCCAACGTCGCGAGGCGCATCTTAAAATCGTAGTAGGACGACGCCTCGCTGCGCAGCGAGATGCCGCGAGGCGCAGCGGAACGTATCTACAAGCCGCGGGCGCCGCGCGGCCCCGCCCGCGCCCTTGTGATGTCTTCTTTTTAATTTTATTTTTGTAAACTTCTTCCTCTTCCTCTTCTGCAAGAAGTCCGATTATAACAAGATCCCAGTCTATCATTATATTTTCAATCGAGCACTCGACCGAACTGCATCAATTCTAAACGAAGTCTGAACGGAAATAGTAGAGAAGTCGCCACAGCGGCCTCAGGCTGCGCCTCGCGGCGTCGCGCGGCACCGTGAGACGCAGCACCGCTCGTGCACGCCGCGCGTACCGGCGATGCACCGCTGCGTCACGATACGTCGCGCTACGCCGCGAGGCACCTCGAGGCGCAGTGCTGCGTGGTGCAACGTAATCTGAATTCTCACAATGTAATGTGTATCTTTTCGTGTAGTGAATAAAGTATATTTTGAGTCGTTCTATGAAAAATGTGCGCGCAACGTCGCGCCGCGTCGCGTCTCGGTGTGAGCTGACCCTTAGTGATAAGGCCGCCCGCTGTCGCACTAATTTATTATTTTTTTTGTTTGTTTATTTTTTTGCTTTGTATCATTTTTTTTTTGGTGTGTCAATAAAGAGTATCTATCTATCTATCTATTTTAAGAGCAATGTCAAACCTAAGACTGTTTTAATGAGGCGTTTTCCAGACGCAAAAAGACTTGTCAAACTTAGTTCTAAATATTGCCAAGAGTGACACTACTTTTTTTTTTTTTTTTTTTAACTATAATAGGTTCGCACTTGACCACCATCTCGCCTGATGTTAAGCGATGATGAGATCTACGATGGAGCGTGCTTACCTAGAAAAAACCGATTCACTCTCGATTTGAAGACACCAAGATTGTAACCATCAGGGAAAACCCACTCAGGCAACGCATTCCACAACCTAGACGTTCTTATCACAAACGTGGAGTCAAATCTCTTCGTTCGCGTTTTTGGAACATCAACCATGAAACGATACCGCCCTTTTGTGGAACGAGAATTCCGATAGAAGAAAGGGCAAGGTGGTATTAGATCATGCAGATCAGTTGCACACTCTCCGAAGTGTATCCGATAAAAAACCGATAAGCTAGCGATTTTGCGGCGATGATCAAGACTTTGAAGTCTTTTACGCACATGAGCGTCATTGCCTATGAGTCTTTTGGCACGTCTCTCAATCGATTCCAGAGTCCCCAGCTGATACTTAGCCGATCCATCCCAAAGGTGCGAACAGTACTCCATACAGGAGCGAATCTGTGCTTACTACTGTTGGTTTTGTGAAATTTCTCTAACAAAATAAAACAGTGGCGCCACCTACGGTGAAAATGGGAACTGTATTTGACAGGTCTTTTTACGTCTTGAAAACGCCCCATTATGGTAGCGGTTCGCTGGGAGATGACACTTGACACTATACAATTGTATAGGCGCCAGTTCGCGCCGAGACCGCGACACGTGCCTCAGTCGGCTCAGTCCCCTGTTGCGGTCTCGGCGCGAACTGGCGCCCATAGAAATCCATAGTGTCAAGTGCCTGTCGCGGTCTCCGGTCACGGTATCCTGTCGCGGTCTCGTGTCGTGGTCTCAGCGCGAACTTGTACCTTTAGGCGGTAGCATCTCCGATACCGCCTCTCGATCTCCTGATATTAAAGTATTACACATATTTCAACAAATACGAAAGTATATTATTATTGACTATCAGCGCTCCGCGGTTTTACCCGCGCAGTCTCCGTTCCCGTTATTGTCCCGTGATAAAAAGTAGTTTTATGATATTCCAGACCATAATCTAACTATTTAACAATACACAACGCGATCCGATCAGGCGTTGAATGAGCAAAAAACATCCAAACATCTAAACTTTCCCAATGGTAATATTAGTAGAATAATTTTATGTACATATATAATTATATATTATATACTGTTATTATAGACCAATGAGCCAAATAACAATCGTTAGAGATCTATCTACATATATGAAATTTGTGGGCTTCAAAATAATATTATGTCTGTCTATCTTCAGGGTTTCGCTCCCGAGGGTACAAAGCCGCGCAAAGTTATAATAGTTTCTTTTATTTATATATTACTAGCGGCCCGCCCCGGCTTCGCCCGTGGTACATGTATATAACCTACAGCGGTCAAGGATTACGAACATATGAAATAACGGTAAACGATTTTTTTAAATCGGTCCAGTAGTTCCCGAGATTAGCGTGTTCAAACTATATATATGCTATAGGCTACCTTTGATCCCCAAATTATCGTGCTGTTTACTGGGTCAGAAGTGACACCTGTCACAATGACGATTGATCAGTTTTCGACCGGAGAGGAAAAATGATTAAATTACTAAAACGGCTATTAAAAAATAAGGGTTGATCGTATGTATTTGATTGGATTGTATGTATTTTTGTATGTTGTATCATAAAAAAATAGAAATTAAAATTTTTGTCTAAAAAATAAAAAAATATATTTAGGGGTGGACTACCCCTAGCATTTAGGGGGATGAAAAATAGATGTTGGCCGATTCTCATAGATACCGGATAAGCACAAAAAAATTCATCAAAATCGGTCAAGCCGTTTCGGAGGAGTATGGCAACTAAAACTGTGACACGAGAATTTTATATATTAGATTTTCCTTATGAAGACAACCTTTTTGTCTCACACGTCAACAACTCGATGTTTTTTTACTACAAAAATCCCACTGTTTCGCAACTATGTTTCATGTGTTATCAATAAAAGTACCTGGTTGACCGAGCTTTGCTCGGTTTAAATGCGTTTATAAAGGGTTCTAAGTAAAAGATTTTCTCAGAAAAAAAAGAACAAAAAGAAAAGACCCGAGTGTAACCATCAGGATTCGAACCGGGGCCTGTTGACTCCGAGGGCGAGGATATTCCGTCTGAACCATTTAGACTTAAAGAACCGAAATAAGTTATCGTATTCTAATGACATAAAAACGCGCATAAAATGATGTTTTTACAAAATAAAACCTAGCTAGATCGATTTATCGTCCCCGAAACCCCTGTATACATAATTTCATGAAAATCGTTCGAGCCGTTTCCGAGATTCAGATTCTATATATATACCTATAAACCTACAAGAGTTGGCCGTTTAAAGGTATAAGATTATGAAAATATGCTTCAGTGATGACAGCACACTATTTTTTATGTCTAGTTCTTGACATATTTTTTTTGGTCATCCAACTAACATTATAATATCAAAGTTTTGATGTTTGGATACTTTTTGCTAAATCACGTCGGCACGGCTTCGCTGATGACACGGATTAAAATTTTGAAAAATAGTCAGATTGTAGTCAAGAATAAGACATTGGCCACTTTTTATCCCAAGAAAATAACGGAAATGGGAAATACCCACGTAAAACAACGGGATACTTCTAGTGTTTATAATTTGCCAAAATAATATGCCCATATCTGTGAGACAAATATTTACCTCCAAAGAACCGAAACCACAAATGATTCCTACCTTACATTCCTAGCTAAATTATGAAATGATAATCTGGGGTAATAGCACTGATACAGATGAACTGATCTTGATGCAAATGTAAATGTAACCATATTATAATGAACATCCGGGAACATGATAACTGCAGACCCTACTTCACCAATCCGAAAATAATAACCTTTCCTTGTTTACATGCTTGTATTTTTTTATACTCTTTTATACTCTTGAGACAGCAACATTCACCAAAAAACACCCTAGCATATTTTATTTACATTAAATGCTCTCAGACATTAGTAGATAAATCTTATCTCCTGAACATAAATCTATACTTATAATAAAACTGTAACGGGTCGAATTCTGTACATTAAAGATATTTTGAAAATTTTTTTTTTGGGGCACTCCATAGTCGATACTGATGGCGAAACTGCATTTTTTTTCTTTCATGTCTGTCTGTCTGTCTGTCTTTCTGTATAGGGATCACGCATCACGCCGAAACTACTGATTCAATTCAGCTGAAACTTGGCATGATTTTAGTTTATACTAAGGACATTGCTGTAGGCTACTTTTGATCCCCAAATTCTGATTGGTTTTCTTGCGGGAGGGGGTGAAAGTCAGAATGTGTATTTGGTTGTAACTCATGTTTGCGTTGTTTAATTTCATTAATTCTTCTTTTGTTAGAAAGAACACATTTTTTTATATTGATCCGTCAAAATTTGAACAATATCGGTCTGTTGGTTCGGAAATTACACAAACATTAAATAATAACGACACGCGCGGCGCGTTCGGTACATACTAACTTCTAAGTATTCTGTGTATCACAGACGATCCACAGAATATCTAGATTCTAGATTCTAGAAAGTGCCCACGTGATCGCGTCGCGTCGTCTTGGATGACAAAATAATTGTCAAAAATAAATTTTTGTGTGGGAAAACAAACATCATTCGGTTATACTACACTTAGGTTCGGTTAGACTTCAAACAAGGAGGATGTTCTCAATCGGGTTGCATGTTTTTTTTATTTGGTTTTATTTTACGCGATAACTCCGCTAATCGTTAGTTGATTTTGATAATTACTTTTTTTTTGGTAGAAAATACTTCAGAGGTGATCTTAAATATCGAAAACAGGTAGGTAGTTTTTCAAATATAAACAAAAAACTAAAATCAGCTTAGATTCTGTACGACATAGTTATACCTTCTTAAAAAATTTAGTCGAATGATAGAATTAAATTACCTGTCATTGAAGTAGATTTTTGTATTTTGGAGAAAACATATCAGCATTATAAGTAGCAGCATAAACAACCCATTAAATGTTCCCACTGCTGGGCGTCGGGGCCTTCTCCCGCAAGGAGAGAGACAAGGCTATAATCCACCACGCTGGCCCAGTGTCGGTTGGTGGATGACATATGACTTAGAACTTAGATTATAGGTAGATTTCGGTTTCTTCACGGTGTTTCCCCTTCACCATTTTAATTACCGGCATTACGAACATGACTCTGAAAAGATAGTGGTGCGCGTGGTTTTGAACCCTGGGTCTCCGGATCGACAGTCGCCGTTCTCCCGACTAGGTCAGCTGTAACTTACTAGACCAGCCGTAACTTATTAGAAAACGTATTATTTCAATCCAAATACTGTTTAAAATTTAAAGGTAGTGTTCAACAAGCTTCGGTGACCGAAGCAGGCCGTTGTTAGGGTTCCGTACACAAAGGGTAAAAACGGGACCCTGTTACTGAGACTTCGCTATCCGTTCGTCCGTCCGTCCGTCTGTCACCAGGCTGTATCTCAAGAACGGTGATAGCTAGACAGTTGAAATTTTCGCAGATGATGTATTTCTATTGCCGCTTTAATCATGGCGGAACGTATCAAGTGATCGGGTTGAAATTTGAAATAGAATTAGATTACAGTCTGGAAGAACACATAGGCTAAACATTGCCTATGTATAAGTACTCTATGTATTACGTAACAAACATCCAAACAGTGACATTCATAATATTTACAGGACAACGTTGGAACGCCTGAACATATTTGGATGGAATTCGAAACACACGTTACTGTGACGTAGGAAAGACTAAGCAAATTTGGTAGAAAATTGAAACAGAAATAACTCATAGTCTGAAATACCACATTTATGTATTTATTACCTATCAACCTGAAAAGAAGCATGGGCCCTACGAAAACAAATATTAACTAACACGTCAAAACGGCACAACGATATGGGTTGACATACGAAACACATATAGTTTAGAATCTAAAATTTCACATGGGCTAATAAGTCTACATTTTCATTTAACTCCATATTAATATAAGCATATATTTTCGTAAGGAACTTGACGTGATGGTAAGGTAAAAGCCAAAATGAAAATATTTTGCACCCGTTTTGGCGTAGATAATATAGGTGATTTGCGTTCACAATCAAAATAACAAGCAACATAATATTCTCATTAGACGGCGGCCAGTTTAAATCTAAAAGTACTAAAGGCCATTTAAATCGATGTTTTACTATTGTGGTATGTATTTTTTCTTTCATCAGTAGGTGGCGTTACTGGTATTCTAAATTGTACTAATAAGTTTTTGCTGCTAAAAGGATTATGATGCCAAATTTGGATTCTTTCGTTCTTGATTTTTTTCTGTGTTACCTACAATTAAATTCATACATTAACATTTCACTAGGACTTGGCTTAGATTTACGGGTTCAACTTGCTTGAATATCATTAAAACTCATAATTTTAATTATTTTGATTCCACACAGGCTTCGTTCAAAATTTTACGCCGGCAAAGTCGCGGGTAACTGCTAGAAAACAGCTTGCGGATAAAAAGAAATAGGTAAGTAGGTATCAGATCATGCACATTAGCTTCAGACTTTTCATAATGTAGGATACATAAAAATCCTACAAACTTAACACTTGCGGCTATGTTCGATACTACGAAACCTTACTAAGTATGTAATAAGTAATAAGTTGATTTTGCTTAAAAAAAAGAAAAATAAAGATGATAAAATTAAATAATTTTTTGTGTGGAAAAACAAATTCACTCAAACTCAAAGGTTTTTCAATGACTACTTATCCAAATATTTGACGTACGATACTTCCAATTAATGTATAAGTCAGTAACATCTGCTTACGCGAACGAAGTAGCGGGTTCAGCTAGTTAAAAATAATACGATTAAATCTTCAATAATGTCTAAATAATTTGACAGTAGCGTCCGGCGGAGGTCAATATTAAAAAAATACTACGTTAAAAACTACATTACTTAACTGATTTTTTTTCATTCTCATAGTCTTAAAATACCAAAGCTATGTTTAAACAATTGTAAAATGCTTTGTTTGCTATACTAATAACCCTACATATACAAACCCTACAGGATCTTACGGATTTTGTAGAGTATTGAAGTATTATCCTTACCTACTATAGATGTGTCTGTCTCCCTTAAATAAATTTTAAAAAAAGCTAGCCCAATAACCCTATCATTAAGCTACAATAATATACATTATAGTCTGCTTATAGCAGCCGGATACAAAATAAAGATTTGTATTAATCACGCAAATATGAGTCCATGATCGGAGTCGAACCGAAAATTGGAATGATAAAAAATGGCACGATAATAAGGCTGCATCATTCTTTGTGTCCAATTAAAAAAAAGTGGTAGTACCAGTAGTAGATTTAAACTAGACCTATTTTATTCCAGATTAGCTGACCCGTGCATAGGTATTATGAGTCATTTAAGTTGGACGTTAAACATAAATATTATAATTTTTATTTTTATAGTGTGCCTTGTCCCGATGTTGGGCAAAGGCCTCCCTAATAAATAATAAATATTATTAGTGTTTTTAATATGCTGACTCTTTAGACAAAGGGTTTTCAGCTTCTAGAACTCAGTCATATTTTATGTATATCTAATCGTTAAGGCATCATTTGCTAGATACGATGTCGTTCCACCATTCTTTCTCCTACTTTTTTTGTAAATCCGACTGCCACAAAAAGTCTTACCACTTTTCAGGCTAACAAATAGCAAATAGCCTATGACATTAAAAAACAATGTGGCTTTCTATTTATATGTGACGGAAGAAACAGCAAACACGCAGTGTCGAGTCCAATATGATTCAATTAGGAACGAATACAGCAGAGTTACGATAAACACGTTTCAGGAACGAATGACATAAGGAAATAGCTCGCAAATGCTTAAACACTAGTGCCAGTTTAATTATGGTTGTGTGTTGCCATCGTAACACGCGATACTTCCATCCACGTGGCGGGTAGGTTCGATACTGGATAACTGTGGGCTTAGATTAATAACGCCTAGATACATAATTTTCACACAAACGCTTCATCTTAAGTGAAGCAAAGCGCAGATTGATGTCGGCATAAGTAGTAGGTATGTACTGAACTTCGCCAAACAAATTTTAATGTCGTGATGTATGAACAGCGAAAGACCACACAAACCATCAAAATATTTTTAATTGTCGATTTCTAGTAGAGTAGTAGATATTATTCTAGGGCCGTGGGGGAAATGCTTTAACGCATCGTTCGCTGTGCAGGGATACTGCGAGTGTGTTGGACTCGACACCACTACAATGTTGCCCCTACCGACTAAAAGACAGTAGTTGTAGTGGTAGGACTCTTGGCAGAGTCCGCCTGGGGAAGTACCACACCTTTGCCAGTTATTCTACCGCCAAGCAGTAATGTGCAAACATTACTGTGTTCCGGTTTGAAGGGCAATGTTGCCAGAGAAATTACAGGGCTTAGAGATGTAAGATCTTAGATCTCTGGGTGACGAGCGCAGTGCAGTGCTAGGTAATGATTTGGACTCTTCATGTTCCAATAGCTGCGTGTCACTGTGCTGTTATGTGTCAGGCATGTTGCTTACCATCAGGCACATGTCCTGATCGTCTCGTCACTCTTTATATACAAAAAAAAAAAGCTTGGAAGAGTCGTGGGACCAGCAGAACCACTATCACATTCGATCACAGTGGGCTGACGATGGCAGATTAAAGAATTTTCAAAATAGATTCATTGGAACCTGAGATTACCTCATACGTCACAAACCTTACCTCTTTATTAAATTGGTATTGGTATAGGTATAAATTAAACTAGTATCACCGTAGTTCCCGTTCCCATCATTCCCGTTATTCTCCGTATTAAATATTTTGTATCTATTAACATACATATTTTATGTTTTTCTAGACTACAATCTGTGATATAGATATGTGGGTATTTGTAAATTGTTATGCTAACCTACTTATGTTACAAATAAATCAGTCTCGAGCCAACTGCAATGGTGTTTTATTCATTTACTTACACAATCTATCAATGTTCCATATTTTAGCTCGATCCGTTCAAACGTTACAACGTGATTGAGCAACAAACATCAAAATATTGACATTTATACAGTACTAATAGGATTGAACATTTCAACTTTCCGTCCATAAAAATTTAATTAGTAGTAAGCTATGTAGTTTATTCAAATCAGTCTAGTCCCATATCAATTATACGGGACCCACTCTGCGTGAGACTGGTACCGCTGTGTATGTTAATTGGTGTTAATTATATTTATCCAGTTACGCTCCAGTTTGTATCTTTAATCGAAAACAAATGTTTTATTCAACTGTTTATCATATATTCATTGTAATATCCTTGAAATATTTAGCTGATTGCATGTTTACAAATTCGTGACTATGAACTTTTTTTTAAACAAGGCGATATTGATTTATATCTTTTTACTGGTTTCGACTGGCCTCGTGGCTTAGTGGGTAGTAACTCTGCCTGTGAAGTCGAGGGTCGTGGGTTCGATTCCCCACCCAGTGCAAATATTTGTGTGATGAATTCAAATACTTGCACTGTGTCTGGGTGTTTCTATGTATAATAAGTATGTATTTACAACTATATAAGTATTATATCAGCTATCTGGCCGACATATTACAAGCTTTGCTTAGTTTGGGGTCAGTTGGTGTTGTATGTGAATTGTCCACCAATATTTATTATTTATTTATTATTATCTTATATCTATGACATCAGATTTAGTAATTTCATAGTTTTATAATTGCGTAGATACAGCTATCAAGGTCGTGCAATTTTAAACAATAAAACTCTCCCGACGAATGCTCAAAAGTGTCTTCCGTTACGTCCATCAGACTACAATCTACAGTTTACATTTTCTCATTACTAAATTGGCTTCTAACTGCTTCGCTTTGGTTTACGGAATGCCAACCCTGGAAAAAATACTCTGATACATTACTTTGGCCCTAGTGACGATTTAATACTAGTTTTACTATAAAAACAAATGGATAGAGTTCGGCTTGATGAATTATAAAATAACAGAGATCAGAATTAAATTGTTTCCGCCAACAAATTCGTTTGGTTTCGTACAGAAATATAACTATTTTAGTACGACAAAATTTTTTGAATTTTCACTACTTCAAAAAAGGAGAATTCAACGAATAAAAAGGTAAATATACATAAATAATATATCTAAATTCGTTGTATTCTTTGAAACCCTTCTTTTATGTAACTACGTTATGTTCACCGACTCAAAGACACGACAAAGATAAATATGTATGATGAATTTTCAAACGTTAGCGCAATCAGTCTGGAGTTTTAAGAAAAATATGACAATGAAAAATCAATCTATAAAATCATTCCACTATACATACCTCTAACTCATTGAAGCGACTCATTTAATTTTTAAATGGAAGTCTGTTTGGTCAGAGAAGAATAATTGTGTGCCTTTATGTAAAAGATACTTAAGTGTTAAATAAGTATCGATTCATGAAAATGTAAATACGATTACATTATTATGTGTACATTGTGTATGTTAAATTACTAAAATCAAAACTTATTCGGCAGGTACGGAATGTTTTATTTTTTCCAGTCATTACTTACAGTTTATTTTTCAGTTAGTAGCTGTAGTACTGTTTGTAATACAACTACTATTATTGCACTTCTTGTTGTACTATTAATTCTTGAAATATATTTATAACGATTATAGGTCTCCGTGTGACCACCAGCTCGCCTGATGGTACGGGACTGTCTGTGTGGTCGAAAATGACGCACGATGACCTAGAATTAATTATTATTTAAGGCTTGCTACCATATTTGAGAGAAGAGCACGACCCGCCACACGACGCCATCGAAAGAAGGAGCGTTTATAGCATGAGTACCCAAGGCATACACGCAAACCCCATCTATTTGTTAAAGTAAAAAAAAAACTTAACTAAGCTCCATCTATGCTGATTTCGACTTTCATTCAATACCTCTATCCCCATCGCGCGCATTACTATTTTTAAGACAGTTTTACACAGAATACATCCATATATTCCCATGGCCCGCAGCACCAATTGATCTGCAATATCCGTGGCCATATCAGGGTGAGATGCCTCCGGAACCGCGGAATGGCTTTTCGATGATGAAAGGAAAATTGCCGAGACGTACGCGTTATAGCGAGATTGCGATGTCTCAATAGACTACATGAGTGAATCTCTTGAATGTTCTTATGAATCACTCAAACATAGAACGTAAATGTTAAAGACTGAACGTCTGTTCTTTTTATTGACAAACGTATTGTTGAAACAGCAACAAAGCCTAAAAACTCAATGCGACGGACTCATAAGAAAAAGACAAAAAAATAGAAACACTGGCAAAGGAGAAACACTGAGATTGGAAAAGAATTAAATTCTATAGCTTGCGATTCGAAAGGAAGAAGTGTTTTTAAATCAAAAGTGAATCGTAATGAAACGTATCTCAATGCTTAATAGTCCAACATCTAGAAAGGAATCAGTAATCCTGAAATCTAGTAATATCTACTAATATTATAAACATGAAAATAATTCTGTCTATTTGTCGCCCTTGCACCTTCACGCCTAAACTACTGAACCAATTTCTGAAATTCGTTATAGAGATACAGATCTAGAAAGGACAAATAGTACAGTATTAGAAAAAAATAATTAACCTGTAACCAAAAAAATTAAACAGAGGATGAAACTTTGTAAAGGAAGTTTGGTTTTTTTAAGCTAAACGTTTGACACATAATTTTAGGCTACTTATTCAATATTCTAACATAAATATGACCTACAATGTTTCTACCAAATACCATTATTTTGTATTTGACGAAAATACATTATTTGTATCTCAAGAACGGTGATAGACAGTAGACAAATAGACAAATTTTCACAGATGATGCATTTCTAATGCCGCTATAACAAAAACTACTAAAAATACAATCAAATAAATATTTAATATAACCCATACAACAAACTTAATGTTTTTACTCTTTCTTGCTCGATACTAATAACGGTGACAGCTAGACGCTTTAACTATTCACAGAATATTTAGTTTTAAATTTTATTAAAATGTTATTAAATGAAATAAATAATTAATGGGTCTCCCATACAATAAAAAAGGTTTTCGCCGTTTATTTGCTAATGGTATTGATTATTGGCGCTTCGTGCGCGAGCCACTCGCACTTGACTGGTTTTATTTTGAATTACTAGGTTATCCAAGCTAGCCTGGTGGCTTAGTTGGTGGTAACTCTGCCTGTGAAGCCGTGGGTGGTGGGTTTGATCCCCCACCCAGTGAATGATGTAAATAATGACGTGAATACTTATGTGATGAATGATGAATACAAATATTTGTACTGTGTCTGGGTGTTTTCTATGTATAATAAGTAAGTATTTATACATTTAAGTATTTTATATTCTATCAGCTTTTGCTCAGTTTGAGGTCGTGTGTGAAATGTCCACCAATATCTATTTATTATCAGTCAAATTACATAATCTTGTCTAAGTATTTGTATTTTCGAACGCAATTTTATCGGTAATCGGTTTGTACTTGATTGCTGTATAATAAATAGATCACGCTGATACAAAAAAAAAAATTACCCTTGGCTCGAATATACCAAAATGAAATGCATCAAGGAACAATATGGTGCTTAATTCATTAACCACTTCAATAATTTGACTTTTGTACTTAGGAATGCCTGCTGATTATGTCAACCAATCTCTACACGATGACTACAAAATAAACTATACTAATATTATAAAACTAAAGAGGTTTCTTGTTTGAACGTGCCAATCTCAGGAAATACTGGACCTAATTTAAAAACTCTTTCACCGTTGGGTATGTGTATGAGTGTATAGGATGTGTATTTATATCTTAAATGTATTAATATTATGTAACAAGGGCAAAACTGGGACGGTCTGCATTTATATTAATTTGAATATCAATTTCAACATGCAAGTTTGTCGATCCATATTGAATTTCTGTAAGTTTTCGTGCACTATAACACATACATCAGACACTAAACAGCAATCAAAAGAATGGGTTTCTCAGGGAGAATCGGCTCCAAAGAAGGCCAAAGTAGATTTGTCAGCCAACAAAGATGGCGACCCATTTAACGCGCTTTTTTGGGATGCATGCGGTATAAACCACATTGACTATCTGCAAAAGGGTAAAATAATCAATGAGGCATATTATGCCAACTTATTGGGTTAGAGAAGACTTCTTAAAATATCTGTGTCCGTAGTTATATTAATTTTAATATCAATTTCAGGAGGCAAGTTGACCGATCCATACTGATCTGCCGTAAGCTTTCGTGCTATAACGTCTGCTATTCACAAATTGAATTACCGGCCGAGGCCTGGGGCGTTCGACGATTTCACGCTTCACTTGACTTAACTTAACGAACTTTGCAACCTATGTGCCGTATCGAGTTTAAAAATACTGTGGTTTACTTTGAGCTCTCTTTTTTTTGTAGTTTTTTTCAGATTTTTTGCGAGATAGAACAATTTACTCATGTCACCGTCAGTTTGCAATTTACTCATGTCAATTTCAAACTGCTAGCTTTATTTTGTTTTAGGTTATCGCGGTTGTTAACTGTACAAGTGTTATTAATAAACGGGAAATGAGTTTACCAGTGAATAGGGCGCACGAAACTACATCAAACTATCGGGGAAACGCAACTCCAAATAGATACGGTGAATATCCCGTAATAAAAAAAATTATTCAGACATAGAAATTGCTCAACTACTCATAGAAGTGAACACTTGTTACTTGGAACTTTAGTATTGTACAGCACCAATATTGCACAAAACGTAACTATAGCTATAGATATCAGTATTGCTATTACGCATGATCCTTTTTCCTATGCCAAAATGGCTAAAAACGCGGCTAAAACGTGGCTAAAACAATTCAACTTCTACAAGTCTTATTTTATTGTTAGTACTTCAACATATCATCATCATCAACAGCCCACTAAATGTTCCTACTGCTGGGACTCGGGCCTTCCCTCGCAAGGAGAGAGTTGAGGCCATAATCCACCACGCTGGCCCAGTGCGGGTTGGTGGATGACACATGACTTCGAAAGGTTCTAGGTACATGTCGGTTTACTCACGATGTTTTCCTTCACCGTTTTAAGTTAGCGGCATTACGCACATAACTTCGAAAAGACAATGGAGCATGTGGGGTTTGAGCCTGGGGTCTCCGGATCGGCAGGCGCCTTTCTCCCGACTAGACCAGCCAACATATTTACTAATATGATTCTAGTTATTTTGGTGTTGCAAACGCTAACAATATCTAAATCAATTTTACTTCAAAACGGTACAGTACTTTGAATCAATTTATTATACGGGTGTCAGTGTTAGGTTCAGAACCCTTCGACGGATTAGGCCAATATAACCTCCCAGGTAAATCTTGGTTTAGAGGAGCTTGCCTTGGAACATTTAGTTCGTTTATTTTCCAAAATAATGGGCCCGGATGTAAAACGTCTTTATTCTCCGGGTCACATTGCAGTGATAGGCTGTGATTAGGACTCTTCAAGTTCAAATATCTACGTGGCACTTGCCTGCTTTGGGCAGATTTGTTGCATACCATCAGGCGCATCTCTTTTTTGTCTCGTTAGTCTAAATAAAAAAAAGTTTTTCCGTCAATGTACATAAATCCCACATTTTTAATTAGTTGACGAATTGTTTTGTGTAATGGATGCTGCCTACTATACAAGTTGTTTCGTAGCCCTTAAGTACATGTTTGTTTTTGTTCGTATTCTTGACAAATAGCTTGAAGTATTTTGTTATTTTTATGTGTTTTTGATAGATATCTTTATTCCCAAATCACATTTTTACTACTTTTGTGATAACAATATCTAAATAGTTTATCCGTCGTTCATTAATGTGGAATTACATAAAGTAAATTTACAATTTCTTTCGGTACATGTAATTTTTATTGCAGAACAATGTTGCTGTCATGTATTTAAATAAAGTCAACCATGTATTATCGCAAACAATATTATATATGTAGTTATCTTATCTTAATCACAAGTTGGAAAATCTCGTCCATCATCAGTACAAGTCTGCCCTAATCCACTACTGGACATTAAAATCAAATCTCCTAGGAAGTACCACACCTTTGCCGTGCACTGCAGCGCTTGTTAACAATAAAATTTGTGCTCTTCTATTTTTGTTCCAATAGCTACGTGTCACTGTGCTGTTATGGGCACGCATCTTGTTTACTATCAGATATTTATATGTCCTGATCATCTAATCAATCTGCACTTTCAAAAAAAAAAACTCAGCCCTATCGGCGTATTTTCTTCTCCAACCTACAACCTCTGACTAATAGAAAATGTTCACTAATTTTGAATGTTAACTTTCTGCATTCTTCGTTGAACATAATACATAGTCGTTACAGAATTATTTCAACACGTCAATTAGTTTCAAAAATATAGAATGTTAAAGTAAAAAAAGAGAGGGGTGCGCGTGACGTCTTACCACAACACTCGCTCAGTTCGTTCACAACTAGAAGCGATGAAACAAAAGAAAACATTGCACTTTTTTCAACTACTGTTAGCTAATACAGCTGCCGACTTGCGCCTAAGCGGAGTGGACCGTTGTGTAATGACGTCACACGCGGTAGATATTTTTGCGTCTTTTGAATGCTGGTGTAATTATAACTACTTGATATTTTTTTACAAAACAAAAACTAGTGTATCTGTATTATAAAGACGCTTTACTGTAACAAAATTTTAAGTGATATAACATACCTATTAACATTCCCTATTGTAAAATTTCATTCAAACATTTACAATAACAGTGGGTAACTATATTATGACTTTATATAGGTAGCTATAAAAGCCATATCACAGGCGCCCTCTAGTCATTAAATATGTAAATAGGTATATTGAGATCTTGAGTATAATAGTCTTGGGCAGGCTATGAGGTGGCCAATTGGCAGAGTCTGATTTAAGTCCAATTCTGATTCAAATTCGATTCACCGTTATCTCAATTACATTATTCAGTAGGTAACTGATATCTTATTCATTTAGTCGTTTCTATAATTTAGAATTTTGTTCCTGATTTGTTTTACGAATAGCTAAGTCATATAAATTTGTTATAAATCTTTAAATTTCAATACCTGTAATTTGACAGTAAAGTTGTAAAAAAAACTGTAAAGTTTCTACACCATTTCCAATAAAGAAAAAAAACAACATAGAAACTCTTGAAATAAAGTACTTAGAAGTTATTCGCTTTATCGCTATAAGTAATCTTGAGTAAATAGATGCCGATAGATTAATAATTAAAATATTTTTGTTTTTTTTATCATTTCAATGTTTTATCATATTCGTATCAATCGACGTACATAATCTACGAGAACAATTTGAAAAAACTTAACACAATTTGAGAAGCGCTCTTAGTTGTACAAGCGCTTTTCAAATTGTGTAAAGTTATTTTAAATATTTATTTCTTTTTAATCCCTTCGTCTGTCTGTTTGTTCCAGATAATGTCTAAAACGGCTTGCCCGATTTTAACGGAACTTTCACTTACAGGTAGTTCATATTATAAGGATTAAATAAGGCTATTTTTACTGTGGAATAAAATAGAGCACGCACAGCGCAGTGCTAGGTAATGATTTGGACTCTACCTGATCTAATAGCTGCGTGTAACTGTGCTGTTATAGGCAGGCATGTTGCTTAGGTATCACCAGACAAATTACTTTTTCTTAACGTTACTTTACCAAAAAAAAAAACATATAATTTTAGAGAAGAAAGTGTTCTGTCTTATGACTCCGCCACAAGAAGGAACTTTTTGGCGAATACTGGCGCTAGATAGATAATTATTTAATGTAGAATTTCTAGCTATTCAACCGCTTAATCACTATACTAATCAAAGACACGTGTTAATTCACTGTCTTACTTTAAAATGCACTCTTACTTCCAGTGATCCAAAATCTCCAGTCTCGATAAAAAAAGGAATAAAATATGCGTGTACCTGAAACAATTGAAAACTATATTAAAACTCTTTATATTTGATCAAAATTACAATTCAAAATTAAGTTTGCCTAAGCCCCAGCTCTGAAACGGCGAAATTATACTCTGACCCAAACCATTTGAGAAAGACCCGGACACAGTGTTAAATGTATGTAAGTGCCACATATTAACGCTAGCAAATATACGTAAAATGTACATCGTAATGTAATTTAAAACGGCTTTGCTCCGTCCTAAAACAACAAATCTCTTCGCGATTTCAACGGCAGGATGAGAGGCGTAGAGTGCGAAATCCGAGACTTTGAAAGGGTTCGGGCTATTGAAGACTGGCTCAGTATACACAGCGCAATGGATGAAAGACTAAGTTTACAAATTTAATAATTTATTCCATCGACTTAAGATACTTGAATCGTGAAGATCTTCATTGTTTCCAGCTCAAAATACAAACACTGACTCTAGCGCTATCTCTTGCCATAATAAAATACATTTCTAAAATATTACAA
Source organism: Ectropis grisescens (assembly GCA_017562165.1). Lineage (NCBI taxonomy): Eukaryota > Metazoa > Arthropoda > Insecta > Lepidoptera > Geometridae > Ectropis > Ectropis grisescens. The sequence continues at coordinate 25,077,207 of CM029770.1, forward strand.
ACGCGAAAGTAAGTTTGTTTGTTACACTTTTACGTAAAGACTGCTTAACCGATCAACATAAAACTTTGGACACCTATTCTTGAAGATATGAGAAGTAGCACAGGCTACTTTTAATTCCCAGAAAATAATGGGATCGGGTACTACGCAAGTGAAACCGCGGATCCCAGCTGGTTATAAATAAAATAAACCTCTTAATGATAAACAAGTCATTTAATTTTATCAATTAATAATACAAAACACAAATCAAACGTTCCCACAATACGAACGTCTAGACTGTGGAATGTGTTGCCTGAGTGGGTTTTCCCCGATGCATACAATTTTGATTTCTTCAAGTAGAGAGTAAATAGGTTTCTCCTAGGTAAACACTTTCCATCGTAGACCTCATAGTCGCTTTACATCAAGAAAATTGGAAGTCAAGTGCATATGAATAAAAAACTTAACTAAAAAAAATGCATTGCATATGTAAATTTCCTATTTACATGTTTTTATTTTCAAATATGAACGATATTTGAAGTACCTATACAACTTCTCCGCACCGTAATTGGGTTCTATTGAATTCGAAAATTATTGTACCTGCGATTTAGATTTCAACTAGTGCAGGACATGGACGTATAAAAGAAGTCAGACGTAGTCTCGCTAAAACAAAAACTGTGTCCATCGAGTCGGCCACATAATATGCACGTGTGCGCTGTCACATACAGGCTGACACGCACACTTCAGTGGGTCATTACATGTGCTACTTGTGTATATGTGTGCGTGTCAGCCTAACAGTGACAACCTGACAATGCACACGTGCAAATGTGGCCGACTCTAGTGACACAGTTTTTGTTTTAGTGAGACTACGTCCTCCAACTTTTTATACGTCCATGGTGCTTTTATAACTTACATATATCACTTGGAAGAAAGTATGCAGGGTTCAAACTTATGATCTCAGGCTTGTGAAACCGAATGAACATGGGCCACCACAACCAATTAAACATGCAATATTAAACGCACTCTGTTACTTAAAACATAATAGCCATTTTATACTAAACATATACTCATTTTAATTTTAAAACACAAATTCCGTAATCCCCCGACAAAACTGATATTTATTTCACAACGGTTCCCGTATCTTCTCACCGCAAGCCACGTTGACGGCCTTAAAAAAATAAAAACACTTCGTTGTTTTTATGAAAAGCTTGAACGGAGAATGTGTTAACTTCGTCTGAAAATCCCTGCAAAAATGAATAAAACTCAGTAGCTGAATAATTTTTCAGTTAGAAAATCTCTGAGGAGTATGGTTGGTTTACGATGCCTGGAGTTTCTTGGCGCCTTGAAGCATGTGTTGTCAGGACGCGAAGAGAAAATGTAGCTTTGTTTACTTTATTGCTATAAATATTTAGGCTTTTTGGCGATACAAGGTAAGATAGGACTTATTATATAATATGTAGGGGTAGGACTCTGAGAGGAGTCTATAATACATATGGGGAAGTACCAAACCTTTCCCAGTTATTCTAACGCCAAGCAGTAATGTGCATACAGCACTGTATTCCGGTTTGAAGGAAATGTTTCCAGTGAAATTATAAATCATAGAGATAAAACATCTTATATCTCTGGATGACTAGCGCAGTAGGTAGGTAATGATTTGGACTCTTGATGTTGCAATAGCTTCGTGTCACTGTGCTGTTATGTGGAAGCCATGTTGCTTACCATCAGGCACATGTCCTGCTCGTCACGTCACTCTATAAAATATTAAAAAAAAAGAATGAGAACTTCACTTCTAGGATGTGGTGTGACGTAGAAGGATAGAAATACAATTGCAATGAGAAATGTTCACTAATTTCTCCGTTCAACATAATAAATACTCGTGAAAGAATTATTTCAATACGTCAATCAGTTTTCAAAGATATATTATTTTAAAGTGAGAGGTTTGAGTTACTCGTAGATGCGCTTGACGTCATACCACAACACTCGCTCAATTCGTTCACAACTAGAAGCGAATACGTGGCGGCTCTGGGATCATAGACTATAAGTAGTTAATTGCAATTATTCAATTGCGTTGTAATTGCAATAGGCAATTGCATTAATCAATTGTTTATTGAAATTTAGGTTTATTAGTAAAACCATTACAAGGCTAAGTTACGGGTTTAAACTATTTCTAATATAAAAACTAAATGACAAAACTTTAAACTAGGTTTATGTAGAAATCTACTCCCATTATATGATTTCGGAGTTCTTGGCAAGGGCAGCTGCCAGCTTCCTGTCAGCATTATATAACTTCAAATCTGTGCATCAGACAGAAATTACCATAGATTTAATAGAGGATAGAGTAGTGTATACGAGATACACCTTAAAAATAAAAGCTTACTTCAGCTGGAAATGCCATCTCTCAAATTGGGAAAATAGTATATGAGTTTCAGTTCAATTGGACGAAAATAGGAAAAGAATCATCATCATCAATCAATTCATTATACAGTGAGAATTATTTCAAGACTAAATTTTAAGGTAAATTCATGGTGGTTTATATAAAGACAATTATATAGTTTTAAAAGTCATAACAAACTGCACAAACATACCTATAAAAGTCAACGACACGACGCTAAAATATGTACAAGAATATACCTATTTGGGTAAACAAATATGCTTCAGGAAATCTCGAAACAGTGATGAAATAAATAGACGTACAACAATGTCGTGGAATAAATTCTGGAGCAACAAAGAAATATTTCAATCAAAACTTCCTGTTAAGCTAAAGAAAAAAAACTCTAGACTCCTGCATACTATCGTGTCTATCTTATGGATGTCAAACCTGGACTTACAATAAGTATACAAAAAATAAGTAAGATAATAAGAGAAGTAAATAGCAGACAAAAAAAGAATTTATTTATAAGACAAACAACTAACGTCTTAGATGCTTTGCAACATTGTAGGAAGCTGAAGTGGAAATGGGCTGGTCACATTGCTTGCATGAAAAATGACAAGTGGGTTAAAAAAATAGCAACTTGGATAGGACCACATACCAAACGAACCAGAGGCAGGCCAAAACAACGGTGGGTAGATGAAATGATAAAGGTAGCTGGCTCAAATTGGATTGAGATAGCAAAGGAGAGAGAAGGTTGGAAAAAAATGGAGGAGGCCTTTACCCGATGAGAGGTCCTTGATAAACAGAGATAAGAAAGAAAAAAAATGGAAATAAATTAGGATTTAACTGTGTATTTTATGTTTGTGTTCAATAATTTTAATGTTTTTTATTTACTTAATTATTATTCTCAATGTTAATGTTTTATTATTATATAGTTTTAAAATTCAACAATGATAAACAGATTTTTATTTTAACACAGAGTCACAGTGCTGTTATGGGCAGGCATTTTCCTTACCATCAGGCACATGACTTGTTTATCTCATCACTCTATACCATTGAACTCTTAAAACCTTTCCTTAAATATATCGATGCTCTATACTGTAAAAAATCTATTACAAGAATATACGATTCTTGTAACAGGACAGGTTCAAACATGTAAAACATGTAGCCATCTAAACTTAACCCATATTTTGCTCCCAATCCCACTTGTCAAAATACAAGACCCAGCTTAGCACTCAAAGGGACAAACATGCGGTGACAGCACGTGCTCACGCTGCACAAAGATAAGTCCCCTTAAACTGCACGTCATTAGAGCAGCGGCTAATTGGGACGGGCAACAAGAAACGGGACACAACAACTCAACTTGGGACAAGCAACACTGAGTTTCGTTGTTAAAAGTTTGTTCAAATAGTTGACAGTAGTTAGTATGTAAGAAGACAGTTTTTTTGTCAACAGGTTATTGTTTGCTTTGCTTAGAAACTGACGCATTATTTAATCATTTTAAGCCCCCTGTATAAAGACATCTTATGAATTTGTCGCCATGTATTTCACTTAACTTTTTTTTAACTTTTATATGTTTACACTTGACCGCCATCTCGCCTGATGCGGTCTACGATGGAGCGTGTTTGCCTAGAAAAATCAGATTCACTCTCGATTTGTAGCCTAGAAGAATCGGTTTCTTCTAGGTGAGCACGCTCTATCGTAGATCGCATCATCGCTTAACATCAGGCGAGATGGTGGTCAAGTGCGAACCTATTCTAGTTAAAAAAAAAAAAAAAAACCACAAAATTGTAATTATCGGGGAAACCCGAATGGGCTGAAATGGAATGCCTGAATGGTAACGTATTCCACAGCCTAGACTAGTTCTTATCACAAAAGTATCTAGAGCCTAATATCTTCGTTTGTGTCTTTGGAATCATAAAAAAAACATTACTTAGTATTTATGTAGCATTCTGTTGAAAGTTTTTGACGTGAAAACGTCTTATAAATTGGTTTGCCGGGTGACACTTCAAGAAACTGTGTTACGCTCCGCTCACGTTATGCGCTCACAACGAGAGCGAGTGAGAGGCACGCGTCCCTTCCACTCGGGCATGGTTAGCCCGCCTAAGAGCGAGAGAGACAGACATAAAAAGTGAAAGGCACGCGTCCCTTCCGTAAAATTATTTTACCACTCAAAGTCGTTGTCACGTAAAACTTTCGCCCGTATACCGACTTTACAGGCAACCAATTTTTTTAAACGATCCATTAGTTAGGTTTTTATCAAACGTAAGTTTAATGTTGTATGACGGGCTGTTTAGAATTTAGATCCACCCACTGCTACGTGAAATAGTTTTATGTAATAAAAAAATGTCAAAGGCGAAACTATGTGTTACAAAAATAAACATTTTGGCAACTGCAACTTTAGTATAGGTAGGTAAATGATAAAGTGGTTGTCGTTATCTTCACATCATCTTACCTTTAAAACATTATAAGTCTTTTTTTTCAAAACTAATGTACAACAGAGCTAAAAACGGTATAATTGAAATAAAATTTTATTCATGAACTTTATTTGTCTATGCAAAACGCCCTTTGTAATTTATTCGCTCTGCAAAGCGCTTTGTAAAATGTTGGGAACATTTTTTCACTTGTGGTTGTTGAATAGTTTACTTTGAAACTTGATTTTTTAAATACAAAAGCGTTTTTACTGAAAAATTATGTATTCAGTTTTGTATTTATCAGATCATTTGTTGCTGAAAAATAACATTTTAAATGCTGATAGCTAGCTCATTTAGAGAATATCCAATTTTTTACTTTATGGTAAATATATGAGTAGGATGCCAGTCTTTTTACCGCCAAAGCAGAAAGCAAACTGTGTAGTCCAACTGTGTACCAGTCAATAAGTGCTTTTAGGTCGAATTTTTTCGAATTCTCTTAACATTATGATTGAGGTGTCATTCGGTTCGGAGTGGCATAGCTATTTTTTAGCATTTTTAGAAAATGCTAAATGCGAATCGGTACTCCGGCTTGCTCAAGCCTCGCGCAGGTCAATTGTTAAACTATTTATATATATTACATATTAATCTAGGATTTTTTTCCTTTCGTAGAGCTTGTTTTTAAAGGTCATAGAGTAGATCCCCGTTCGAAAAATAACATAAAAATTGTTACATTCCGTTTTCGGTCTTACTTTCAACTCTGTGAGACAATTATAAATTTTAGTCCTACAGTTCCGGGAGCTAAGATTATTTTTAGGAAATATCCTTTTTTTAAATCTATTTTCTAATTGGAATTATCTCATAGCAAAGAGCTTACACTTTATTTACATCTCATATAGTTTTTGATATGTTGGCAAACAACGAATCCCCGCTTTTTATTTACTACTGCAATTTTTGCGAGCGGGCTTAGCATTTTCTACTATTTAGATGCCACTCCGAATCGAATCACATCTCAATTATCAAGTTAGGAAAATCTGTAAAAACGTTGACCTAATAAGCACTTGTTGACTTCACTAATGTTTCTGAAGGGAAGTCTACAGAGGAATTACTGGATTAAATCATTATTATTTTAATTGAATTATAGCTTAATAAATATACTCCTGTGTTTTGTTATAACCACAGGCTGTCTAAACAACTCTGTGCATAAATGATTTTACGCACAGCATAAGAAAGTTATTGAACAAAGACCACACGTAATATTCTTTGAACAGTATATCTTTGCCCAAGAGAGACGAAGATTAAAACACCCCACCATTGACGCTTCAGCAATTCCCTTAACCTCTTTTTGTGGAATCCGTAAAAGCCATTTGCAAGAGAGAAGAGTTCTCTTATTTATTCTGTCAATAAGCGAATATTTTGCTCCTTATCTGAGGGCTTAAGGGTTATGAATCTGCTCGGTATTTCGTAATGAAATTTGTAGGGTGTTTCGACTGGCGCTGTACTATGAAACCGCTGCTAGCGATTGCCAATATAGTATCCTGTTTTCGAATACATATGACATTCGCAATAATGAATGTTTTTGAAGTGAAAACGTCTATTGGTGCATTGTACAAAGGTTTTATCGTAGGATCTCATCGTCACGCTCGATCGGGTGAACTTGGTACCGCTGGGTGTATCCAGAAAGATACAGTCAGCTCTTTTTCTTATTTCAGTTATTACGAATTCATTGTATCCTTTATAGAATACGAAAATAAATAAATTGTTTTCTACATAGCAAGCTGTAGTGACGTAGTGGCACACAATCACGACTCACAATCAAGAGGCTGTAGGTTTGAATCGAATCAAAACCATCGTGAAAAAACCGCTTACTCCGAGAATGTTTCGATGTTCGTCATCCATCTACCCAACGAGGCCAGTGTGGCGTCATGGTGTCATGGTTTTTAACCCCCGACAAAAAAAAGGGGTGTTATAAGTTTGACGTCGATGTCTGTCTGTCTGTCTGTCTGTCTGTCTGTCTGTCTGTCTGTCTGTCTGTCTGTCTGTCTGTCTGTCTGTCTGTGTGTGTGTCTGTCTGTGGCACCGTAGAGCTCAAACGGATGGGCCGATTTCGATGCGGTTTTTTTTATTTGAAAGTTAATATCTGTGCGGGTGTTCTTAGCTATGTTTGGTTAATATCGATTCAAAATGGCCGCCTCCACAAAATGGCGGACAAAATATTTCTTCACAACCTACCTCAATATGGGTATCAAATGAAAGGGCTTGACTAGCAGAGTACTAAACGCTATAACAAATTTCAAATTCAAGATGGCCGCCACCACAAAATGGCGAATTATATAATATTTTTCACTACTACCTCAATATGGGTATCAAATGAAAGGGCTTGATTAGTAGAATACTTTGCACTATGACAAATTTCAAATCCAAGATGGCCGCTACCACAAAATGGCGAATTACATTTCCTTTTCACAATTCCCTTAATATGGGTATCAAATGAAAGGGCTTGACTAGTAGAATGTTGTACAGATAACAAATCTAAGGTAGTCGGGGGTTAATCAAAATTTTTAATTTTGTTCTTGTTACTCTCTTCTTGTGAGAGAATGCTTCAAGTGCCAAAATTGTGAACATTTACTGGGCTTATGCTATAAATTAATAATACATGTTTAATAGTAAAATTTTAGTCAAAAATTATTATTCAGTGTGATTCTTATCAATTCACACCCCAAAAATACCATTTCGCGTCGTACAATTTTTTTTAACCAACACGAAAAAAAAAATTATTTGTTTTATGGCGCTAAATATTAGTAAGCTAGACGCTAAATACGAGAAAAAAGATTATGATTCACACAAAAAAATATCTTAAAAACTCCTGTATCAGTCGATTTATCGCTAATACAAAGCCCTGGGAAATCAAGACGAAAACACAATTTCAGGCTTAGTTTTTATTCAGGAAGCTCCTCTTAGTTGTTTGAAGAAATGGTAAGCATGCTACCACATTTTAACCCCGAAGTAGTAGCAGAGTAATCACAAAGTTCTGAACATTTGGTTTTATATGTTTCAAAACGTAGCCGTATGCTGGCAATTTTGTAAAGTAACTTTATAAGAACGAGTCCTAACAACTCGACCGAAACTGCAGTTACAAAAGCCTTAAAAATTAGCGACATTTCGAAATGTAAAAGTTTACCGTCTTCAAAGACAAAACGGTGATTTTGAATGGGTCTCCCCGGATTCCTTCTGTCTGAGCTACCTTTATCTATTAAAATTTTAATGACGACCGACCTCTATTTCCTCCCTCTCTAATTATAAAAGTATGGCGTAACTTATTCAAAAAGTCCTGCCGAGTTGTAGCAAGGGCTACCTACCCACCCAAAAAAGGAATTTCATGTTGTTTTTTTTTTTTTTAATGAATGGCTCTTTGTGGATTACAATTACCTTACAATTCCGCCAAAGACACGTTAAATGATAGGCCGTCAAACAAAGAGATAGCGGCCAGTAATATGAGTATTGTACTAAGAGGATTTGTCATGTATTCTATGTTTTACTAGGTCGCATAAGATTAAAACTACATAACAGACATATACACAAAAAATCTAATAATAATATAATGCACACATATTTAACTTAAAATATTCACAAGTACTCATTTTACAATTTAATCTTATTTCTTTTAATATAATTACATAAAATATAAACAAAGGGGGTGTAAACAAGAGACAGCAGGCATTTAACAGAGGTGGGACGAGGAATATCAGGAGGGATAAAATCATGTACATTTTTCATGTTGTTAAAGTTCTTGCAAATTTATACCAGTGTTCTTATTTTTCAAAAAATGATCTGTTAGAATATTACTACAGATATTATAATATGCTTAATGCTTAATCAAAGAAGTTTGAAAATTAATCCATACTAATATTATAAATGCGAAAGTAACTCTGTCTGTCTGTCTGTCTGTCTGTCTGTCTGTCTGTCTGTCTGTCTGTCCGTCTTTACCGCCTAAACCAACCAACAGATTTTGATGAAATTTGATACATAGATAGAATAGATCCCGAAAGGACATAGGCTACTTTTGTTCCGAAAAAGGGGTTGAAAGGGTTAAAATAAGGGATGAAAGTTTATATGGAAAACTTCGTCATTGTTGAAGAACTATGAAACTTTACGTCTAGATATTTAACACGAAACCATAAAATGTATGTTTTAGCACTATTGTAGTTTCGAACTGTACCTACGGGGTGGAATTGGGTTTTTTAATATTTATTATTATTTATTCTTGGGTCAAATTTAGTAATTCAAATTTCACCCTCTTCCTGTCAACCGATTAATCTGAAATGTTGTATACACTTTGGATTTTGATGACAATACAATTATGTATATTCATTATCATTATAAATTCAAGATGGCCGCCGCTACAAAATGGCGGATAATTTATGTTTTATTAATCCCATCAATATGGGTATCAAATGAAAGGGCTCAACAAGCAGAATACAATATACTATAAAAAATTGAAATCCAAGATGGCGGCCGCTACAAAATGGCGGATAACGTAGGTTTTATCAATCCCATCAACATGGGTATCAAATGAAAGGGCTCAACAAGCAGAATACAATATACTATAAAAATTGAAATCCAAGATGGCGGCCGCTACAAAATGGCGGATAACGTAGGTTTTATCAATCCCATCAACATGGGTATCAAATGAAAGGGCTCAACAAGCAGAATACAATATACTATAAAAAATTGAAATCCAAGATGGCGGCCGCTACAAAATGGCGGATAACGTAGGTTTTATCAATCCCATCAACATGGGTATCAAATGAAAGGGCTCAACAAGCAGAATACAATATACTATAAAAAATTGAAATCCAAGATAACGGCCGCTACACAATGGCGGATAACGTAGGTTTTATCAATCCCATCAATATGGGTATCAAATGAAAGTGCTCAACCAGTAGAATACAATGTATTGTATAAAATTAAAATCCAAGATGGCGGCCTCTACACAATGGCGGATAACTTAGGTTTTATGAACCCCATCAACATGGGTATCAAATAAAAGGGCTTGACAAGAAGAATACAGTGCACTATACAACCTCAATTCTTAAGATGGGCGCAGCCACTAAATGGCGTATCAGACTATCAGACAGAATTTTTGATAGTCGACGAGATTTCCATGGTGTCTTATCAAATGTTATGCATGATGGACGCTCGATTAAGGCAAATTAAGAACTGTGAAAATGAGTTTTTTGGAGGAGTAAACGTATTACTTTTCGGTAATCTTTTACAACTGCCTCCTATAAAATGATCAGGAACACGTGTTTTCAATTCTAATATGAAATTATATATATGAAAGTAACTCTCTCTGACCGTTACCGTCTAACGCCTAAGCCACTTAAAGAGTTTGTTACAATTTGGTGCACAGATAGACTACCTAGACTTAGGAAAGGACAACGGCGACTTTTATCACAGAAAAGAGTTGAAAGAGTGGAAATGAGGAGTAAAAGTGTGCATGGAAGGATCTTGGCACTCTTTGTATGCTATTTTTAACCGACTTCAAAAAGGAGGAGGTTATCAATCCAGTTGTATTTCCAATTGTGAATCAATTTAGATGGTTATTTTTTTGGTTGGTAGATTATAGTTCAGAGGTGGTCATATAAATTTTATCGAAATCAGTGCGGCGGTTTTTGAAATATGAACAACAAACTAAAATTTGCGTTCATGTAATCAGTCGATATATCTACTAATATCTACTAATAGACTCTAATAAAATTTGGTGGAACGTCCCAATATGATTTTAAATTAAAGTCTGTTTTTGATTAATTTTTTGAGAACAAACCATGTTCTCAAAAATTGTATAATTGTAATGTTCTTTGTAATTTGTCGTGTAAATTGTACATTTATTAATAAATATAAAACTTTGACTTAGACCGATTTTAATTAGGAAACGTGAATTTGTATGGTAGTAGACATACGAGTAGGTACTGCCTCAATTACTTTAATAAATATGTGGCGCGGACGAAGTCGCGGGTAAAAGCTAGTGTGTAATAAATTAAATGTTGTACCGCATAATACTCGTACTGTCTTTTTAATTTATGATAATAATCTATCAATTACTCGTCAAATTACAAATCCTAAAATTACTTTTTGTGTTTATGAAGCGGTCACGAAACGGACATTGACAGAAATGTGACAATCATAATATGATTATCACTTCCAATTTCTTTGATTATCACATTTCATTAAGAAACATTATCTCACAGCACGTGCCCTATATTATGATATTAAAGGTTGTTTTGAATATTCTGAGGTAAAATTATTGATTTTGTAAGTTTTAGTTATACAAGTAATATTAGTATTTATTATATTTCTCTTTCAAGGTGTAATAAAAAGTCCAAAAACGTGTGTAGGATGTTATTTTTATAGAAATATTATTTTTCATTTTGCTTCATTGGAAAAATTGTCTTTTGAATAATTAACAATATCAATGTAAAACTAAATACACTTTACTATTAAGACCTGGAAATATTTTGGAGTAATTTGGTTTTATTGAAAACCTCGATAGTTGACATTTCCTTGAGAAAACGCTTTTAGTTTAAGGACCTTGTCTAAGCCAAAAAATTCGCCCAATTTTCACGCCGCCACTACTTTACTGTTATACAAAAACTTCACAATGTTATAAAAAATTGCCAAGTGGCGCCGTACTTCAGCTTCTTGAGAGAAAATTCCATTTATTACGGCATGGAGCTCAAATATTTTATCAGGTAGATTTACACTCTAAGATGTAAAAATGTAAGTATTGCTACTTTTTTAATAAAAAAGGTATAACGAATTTGTAATGAAAGACTTTGTAATCTTGGCAGTAAAATGATGTTAATGAAAATTTTTGGATAATAAACTTCCATTACTTAAATTTATGAACAAAGAGGTGAAGGTCAGTTTTTATGAATGTTTTTAACAACGGGCGGTCAGTAGTAGGTGAAATGTACTGTTTTATTATTTATTTCTATTATTATTTACTAACACCGCCCTACGGTTTTACCCTCGTGGCTCCTACACCTGTAATTTTACCAGCAAAAAGTAGCTTACGTGTTATTCTAGAGTATTAGGTATCTAAATTTATTTTAAATTTCAACTCTATCCTAATAATGACAATATGGCAGAAAGTTCTCAAGTGATTGAGAAACAATCATCGAAAGTTTCACGTTTAAAATATTATTGTGATTTCCTTAAAATAAAATTGGGGTGGGTTGGGGCGGAGGAATGAACACTGGAGTGTTCTATGTGTATTTCTATGTGAACTCAAATAAGGCGTTTTTATTCCACTTTATAACAAGATATCCTGGAACGTTGATAGTCGTAAATATTGAACCAAAATGTCTTTAGATATAAATATAGGTGGGTTCGTCGTCGATGTTTGAACTGAACTTATAGTTTCTGTGACGGAAAACAATATCTGGAAACTAAAAGTATTTCTAAAAATGCCCCGTCGCGGGTTCGCCCGTGGTACATTTTATAAACTAGATATAGCATTGAGACATCACGTACATATCCAACTGTGAAAGGATTTTTGAAATCGGTCCAGTAAGAAGTTCCTGAGATTAGCACGTTCAAACAAAATACCTATTCAGCTTTATTATATTAGTATCGTTAAATGTAAAATGTGATGTTTCGGTCTATGACGTATTTTGTACATAACTGGGTTCAAGTACAACTAAAAAAAATAATTAAAAAATACACAATACCAAATTCTTAAGGCCGTGTCTGATTTTACGTAAAAGAAAGCCTTCAATGTGAGCACAAAAACAATAAAACTGTTTACACAGCGATAAAACAACTCTGTCATACAAACAAACTACGCAACAAATCCCACCATTCGCCCTAATGAAATAGATAATAATCTGCGTTTTAGAGGCAAGAAACGGACCAAAGCCCACTCAACCATAATAACACAATTAATCAAACTAGATCAATGAGCGACAGACGGACGGACCGAAAGTACCTCTTTAGTAGAGACGAACATTAATCACGGACTTCTATTGCAACTGATGTTTAGAGTTTGAAATGTCTAACAAATTTTGCCTGATATCGACTAAACGTAAAATCGAGTACAATCGCTTTTACGGGTGGATACAATTTTGGTGTCTTCAAGTGGAAAGTGGATCATATTCGATTATGTAACCGCGTTATATTGTAAATCGCATTGTCCCATAAGAAAAGACGGCAGTCTTAGCCCTATTGACCAATGATTAAAAATCGATTTAATGCAAATAAGAGGCGAAATGGTTTTAGTCTTAATTTTTAACCATGTAAAAAAGTCCCCTTAAAAAAGCATCTACGCCGTGCACATATTATTCGTAATTAATTTAATAACTTGTGAAGTAGTTTATATTTAGTCACAGTAGCTTTCACTGCAAAAGATTATTTTTTAATATAGATATCTCTAGTATTATAGTGAGACGGGAAGAGCAGGACATTTGCCTGATGTTAATCAATACGCCTGCTCATAACCCCTTGCATTTCAAACCGAAACAGAGATTTTTGCACATTAATGTATGACGGTAGAATTAATGGCAAAGGCATGGCACTTACCCAAGTGGAAAAAAGTCCTACCATAAAAAAGTTCGTCCGCAAACCGTCATGCCATACTATCAATGCTGTTTTTGCAACGGTATTAATATTTTTTTTTTTTAACTTTTATAGGTTTACACTTGACCGCCATCTCGCCTGATGTTAAGCGACGATGCGGTCTACGATGGAGCGTGTTTAACTAGAAGAAACCGATTCACTCTCGATTTGAAGAATAATAATATTAATAGTGTGACTCTGCGCTCTATTTTTACTATCGGGATACATCTTAAGACTAGCAGTTCACCCCGGCTTCACCCGTAGTACTTAATATAACATGGCTGGCCGAGTGGCTTAATTGGTAGTAGGTCTGCCTGCGAAGCCGTGTGTCGTGGGTTCGATCCCCACCCAGTGCAAATGTTTGTGTGATGGATTCAAATATTTGTACTGTGTCTGGGTGTTTTCTATGTATAATAAGTATGTATTTAAAAATATATTAGTATTATATCAGCTATCTGGCTTCCATAGTACAAGCTTTGCTTAGTTTGGGGTCAGATAGTGTTGTGTGTGAAATGTGCACCTATATTTATTTATTTATTATTTAATATAACCTATAGCACTTAATGAACACGGACCTGCATGTCCAACGGTTAACTAATTTACTCGTATGAAATCGGTCTACTAGTTTCTGGGGTTAGCCTATTCAAACAAAAAACCTCTTCAGCCTTCATACTTATAAGTATAGAAGTATATATATTTATTCAAATCATATAACGTTAATAACCAATACAAAGTTCATGGAATTCATGTATATTATTTAATTTGATAAACATTATCACTAGCTTGGTACATTGAAATGTGATCATAATATTGACAATCCTAATCACAAAATTATTTTATGGGCCCAATTAAATATATTATGTAAATGCCCAATATCAGCTATCTGGCTTCCATAGTATACAAGTTTTGCTTAGTTTGGGGTCAGATTACTAAAGAAAAATAAACAATACGTCATTATAAGGGAACTCAGCAATAGCAACGTTCAAGCTATGGTAAGGTACGTGGTTAAAACATAAACTATATTCTACACAACTGACAACTGACTTATTTGGTGGACACAAATTGATAAACCGCTTCAACTTTTTGTATTATTGACCTGTCATTTTCAACAATTATAATATATTTCTGTTCCAAAACTATCAAAACCGTGTTCTCAAAATAAAAGATTAGTGGTAGGATACCTTGCAGAGTCTACCTGGGGAAGTTGGTACCACACTTTTAGTCAGTTATTTTACATGAAAAAATCACTGTTCCGATTTGAGGGGCAACGTTTCTAGAGAAATTATACGGCATAGAGATAAAGTACCTTACATATGTATATCTCTCTTATATTGTAAATATCGCGGTTCGAACATGGGCTCGATTGCTACAGGAACGAGCCAGATGGCTTGGCAAAGCCAGAGAGAGACCTGTGGATGATGATGATGGTTGACGAGAGCAGTGCAGTGCTGGGTAAAGATGTGTACTAGTCATGTTCCAATAGCTTCGTGACACTGTTTTGTTACGGCCAGGGTTGTTGCTTACCATCAGCCACATGTTTTTTTCGCCCTGTCACTCTTTCTTATAAAAAAATGGGGGTCTGTAAAGTCGGTTGGTTTAGGAACTATAGTTGAATGTGACAACGTCAAAACAAACCATTGATAGATGCGGCGCAAGCGTACAATGAGCGTAACGGGACATAACGGGACCCTTTTTCGTGCATGCAGCCGGCGTTCATCGATTTATTAGAACTTGTCACGTAAAAAATCAACTTTAAAATTGCAACTGCTATGCTAAACTCGATAATAATATTGTGTTATCGCTACCAGTATCAGTAAGCATCGTCGTTGTTCCTTTGCATCGTAAAGTGAATTGTCTACGCCAATCCAATTGAACGTTTTTGATTTTCATTGTTTTGTTTGTATTTCTTTTCAAAGTTGCGCTGTTCGGACAGTATTTGTTTGCAACGCAATTTCAATGTATTTGTTTGAGGATTTGAACAGAATTTCTGTCACTTTCACGGACTTTGTTTCTTTATCAGAAATGTTTTTAGCAATACGCTGGTCACGTTTTTTTATAGTGATATTACACACATACATACACAAACGCATACAACCTCACAGCTACAACTACGCTTATAATAATTATAATATAATGATAATATGCGTTGCTCTATTGGGACCGCTCTATCATCACGGACAGGACTATTGTCGCCAATAAACCTGACATCGTGCTGGTAGACCGGTCTCAACGCCGGGCTGTGATCGTCGATATCACCGTACCACATGACGAGAACCTCGTGAAAGCTGAGAAGGACAAGCTTAGCAAGTACCTTGACTTGGCTCATGAGGTTACCGCCATGTGGGATGTTGATTCGACGATCATAGTCCCAATAGTTGTGTCGGCAAACGGCCTTGTAGCGAAAAGTCTCGACCAACATCTCAAGAGACTTTCGCTAGACGGTTGGATTAAGGGTCAGATGCAGAAGGCGGTCATCCTCGACACAGCGCGCATCGTCAGGAGGTTCCTCAGTCTGCAGCCCTAACCATCGGTAGCTTGGGCCCTGCCCCGCTGCTGGCGGCACCCTAGTTTTTAAGTTTTTTATAATGTTTATATTTGTTGTAAAAAACTTAGAAATTAAGAGTAATAAATAAATGACTGAATAATATAATGACAGTAACTTTATCTTCTTAGTAATTTACTTTCTGAAAGATGTTCTATTGAAGATCAGATGGTTTCTGCAAACAAAATGTCTTAATTTCAGAAATCAGTTATAAGGTTAAATAAATAAATATGTAGGATATTACTCAACACTAACAAGTCACAAAATAACCAAAGCTTATAATTATGGGACCCAAATAGCCGAGTTAATTCTTAAATAATAAGTTCATTATTATGAAACATTAAAATACTAGGACTTCGAACCAGTGGCGAGACGAGACGAGCAGCTCGTCTTAGCATTGTATACTATAAAAAAAGCTCTCCCAAATTGTACTATTTATACTAGGTCCCAGAATCCAAGACATGGTACGCCAAGGCATGGTTCTAAGTCTGAGGATGTTAATGCATCATAATTATAAACTTATTATTACGTCCTGCAGCAGGACATGTGCCTGATGGTTAGCAATTTACCTGCCCATAACCAGCAAAATAACACGCAGCTATTGGAACATGAAGAGTCCAAATCATTATCTAGCCCTCCACTGACTCCACTGCGCTTTTCACCTCTAAACCATAAAAAAGAGGCAAGTCTAAGTTGGGTATTATTATCCATTAACCGGTCAGTAGTTTTATACCAAGCAAGTATAGAAATACTGATTTCATTTGTAGGATTATCGTCAGGTATATATTATTAACGTCAACGTTATCTATTAAAAAACTTATGTAACACTTTTAGTTTTTATTTGTAGCCTCAAATGAAGTCAATGTGATAAAACTGAGTCCAAGTTGAACCAAATAATCATCATCATCAGCCGCAAGACGTCCACTGCTGAACATAGGCCTCCCTACCCCCTTGATTTCCACAACGAACGGTCCTGCGCAACCTGCAACCAGCGGTTTCCAGCGACTTTTGTGAGGTCCTCTGTCCATCTAGTGGGAGGCCGTCCAACACTGCGTCTTCCGGTTCGTGGTCGCCACTCGAGAACGTTTCTTCTCCATTGGTTGTCAGTACTGCGAGTGATGTGGCCTGCCCATTACCACTTCAGCTTGCTTACTCTCTGAGCTATGTCGGCCACTTTCGTTCTTTTGCGAATATCCTCATTACGGATTCTGTCGCGCTAAGAGACTCCGAGCATAGCTCTCTCCATAGCTCGCTGTGTGACTTTGAGCTTCGTTATGAGGCCTACAGTGAAGGACCACGTCTCAGTTCTATAAGACATAACTGGCAACACGCACTAGTTAAAGACTTTCGTCTTTAGGCATTGGGTTATTTTGGACTCAAAGATGTTCCGAAGTTTCCCGAACGCTGCCCATCCGAGTTGGATCCTTCGCTGGACCTCTTTGTCGAAGTTGGATCTACCTAATTGGATCTTTTGACCCAGGTAGACGTGTTCGTCAACAACTTCGAGTGTGGTATTCCCAACAATAACCGGTACAGATGAGACATGAACATTTGACATGACCTTCGTCTTGTCCATATTCATCCTCAAACCTACCTGTTAGGATACTCTACTGAGGTCCCTGAGCATAGCACCAAGGTCCTCCAGCGGCTCCGCCACAATGACTATGTCGTCGGCAAACCGAAGGTGACCGAAGGTGAGCCAAATAATACGGGAGTAATTTTATTAAAATTTCGTGAGTGACAGAAACATAAATACTTTTTACCCAAATTAATAAAAAAAAAAAACCTTCTGCCTCATAATTAATACGTGTTTTTATATATGTTCGAGTAGGTAAAATGTTTTTTTGGCCAATTAATAAGATTTCAGTGCAATTAAAATATTCCGGGTTGCCGTGCTCGTAATTGTTGTAATTAGAGAAAACCTACGCCTTCCTCATGCCAGGAATTCCAACAACGTTATGGTAAATTACGCCATATTTAAATACGTGGCAATATTATTTATGTTCAACCATGTTACATTAAAATTATTTAAAATATTAGTTGTGGTAAGGAATTGTTTAAAATGCATCTACACTAATATTACAAAGCTGAAGAGTCTATTTGTTTGGCTACGCTGATCTCAGGAACTGGAGTGATTTCAAAATTTCTTTCACGGTTGGATATACATACTATATATATACGTAATTCCCGAGTGCTATAGGCTATATATATACCTCTACATGAACCACGGGCGAAGCCGGGGCAAACCGCCGTCCTGCTTGTTTCGTCACTCTACAACCAAAAAATATTGAAATGATAAAATTAAACACAAATTCGCGACGTGTGATTCGTATTGTTTGGCGAATGGAGTACATAATGAGTACATCATGAGATACCTACTTGTTCCGTGTATCCGTAATCAACCTAAGGCCAGGTAAGCCTCCACGGAGGCGACATGTTTACAAATATTAGGATTTACGTGACAAAAGAGACGAAAAAATCGGATATCCTTTGGGAGAGTTGTCCGGTGTGATGGGCGGCTTAGGTAGGAGTATTGCGATTATGGCGGCTTAAAATGGAAACGCTTGGTATAAAAATGTTGTTTACGTTAACTGTAAATTTCGAAGAAGAGATAAAAAGAGGCGGGAACCGAAACAGCAATTACCTTAAAAAAAAAATTCTAAAGGAAAAATACGTGTCCAATATTTTTTTATAATAATGTAACTGACGGACTAATTTGTTTATTGAACTCATTATGCCTATTATATTACAGCTGATGGCTGACAAACGTTTCGTTGGTACACCACCAGCCAGGTGGTTTGTGAGATCACAATCATCGCAGGGATTACGTGGATGAAATCAGATCAGGATAGAGGCAGATCAATGGCTTTGGGAAGAAGAGGAAGATAACCAATAGTAGGTGAAAACACGCTGAAAATGAAGATGAAAACATATTGACCATGTAACCCTCACTTACTACAGACGTCGTCCTCTTATCGCGGGACAGTCATCAAAACACACTTTCCGAAATTAAAAAGAATCTTAAATTATTCATAAAGCAAATAACTTCACCTTCAACAAACACGGGTTCTTCAAAATTGAAGCCGACGCTTCATTCGTAGAGTATTTGTGCAGCGGCGTCGCCGTATTTTCTCTAATATTTGATACATTCACATAATACAGGTATTATACATTACTTACCTATATTATACATTTGTCGTCAACTAATTGAAAGATGAAGTACATTTGCTGATTGCGTTATTTGGTGTATTTGACAAATTAAGTAGTTACAGAAAAAAAAAATCTACTTGACTGAATTACGGTAAACGTAACGAAATACCGTACATTTAAAAAAAAGTCAAATTTTGTGAATTTATGACAACAAAATTTTTGGAATACAGAAGTAATAAAGTAAAACTAAAAACTAAACCTTAACGTCAGACACTCAACTCAGACAATCAATTATAGTAGATACAATTTGTGAAACTAAATAAAAACATGTAAATGAAAAAAATCTACAGAATCAAACAGATTCTACATCTAGTAAAATCGAATCACAATAATTGGTTAAACTATCGCTTAATACACACACAAAAACAAAAATCTACAGCCAACTTGAGAACCTCCTCCTTTTAAAAGTTGATTAATAAATAAGATTAGAAGAAGTAATTTTTGGAGCTACGAGTTATTGTTATTGTAATTTTTTACGCTTATCATTTGTGGTTCCAGTGTTTTGAATGTAAGAATGAAGTGATTTTTCATAGGTCAATATGTTCCTTAAGTAATAAAATATTAAATTAATAACAGGCAAGGATACGGTGAAACGTAACCATGTGTTTTAGAAAAAAAATTGCAAATGAACGAGCATGTGAGGTATCTTGGAGATATATAATGATGTCAGTAGACTCACAGACAATTTTCGAGATACGTCAGAGTCGCAAAGCTGAAGAAAAAATGTGATGTGGCATTTATTACTGTTTATTTTGATTTAGTGCAAAATGGGCGTTAATGTAGCAAATGTATTTGGATGAAAATTTCTCTCTGAAAACCAACTAATTTTTATGGCTTTTTGTACAAAGCAACAACAAAATATTTATTAAGTTTCGTAAGCAAAATTTTAATAATTAAGCAAATGAATTGTGTGTTATCATTACAACGGGAATCACACTCCTTTTCCCTCAGCAGTCACCCCATGGCTGTAACAAAAGCTTTGGCCTCCGAACCCCATAAACAGAACGCCACCGACTCTACCATTACTCTTTCGACGACTACTCACGCGCCGGTGGCCGTACTGCCGTCCACAAGCTTAAATGCCGTTAGCTAACATCAGGTCGATTTGGACATTTAAATGGCACTACAATCTGAAAAAAAAAATCTTTCGATCTGTGTGACCTTTGTTTCTCTATGTTTGTTAGTTTTTAAGATACCAAAACTAAAAATGCCGTTAAGTGATTTAGTGTTGTATGGTTCCAACGCTAAAACACAGTTAAATAGCAATACACAACTAAAAAGCGGCTAAGGTATTTTAACGCTACTTTTGGCTGAAATTTTCCTTATGATTTTCCACTACTTAATTGCCGTTAACTGTCTTTTGTACACTATAGTGCCGTTAAAGCACTTTAGTGTTGTCAAGCTAAACTTAATTTGTAATTAAAATTTATATTCTTTTTGTCCAACACTAAAAAGCCGTTAAGCTTGAATACTTCACAAAAATGCAGTTAAAACTACTTAACTGCTTTTTAGACTAGTACATAATTTTGTAAACTTACAACAGAAAAAATCCAAAAGCTACTCTGAATATTTGATATTCATCATATTTTTTAAACAATTACTAGACTAAAAGGCATAGCTTTGCCACATTACTTAACTAAATTGCCGTTATAAGTTCTGGCGTATGTATTATATATATTATTATAGTATGCGAAAGAAATCAAGTGCAGATGAAGAAGACGGTTTCGTTCCCTCCAATTTGTTACGATGGCTCAAAATATGTCTATGTGATTCAAACTGGATCTTGTATAGAAAAAATGCGAATGATCCTTATGTAAACCTTGTTCCGACTCTTCCAGTGTCATTGTTACATTTTATGACGTGTAAATATCTTACAGCACTCTTCTTTCTTTAGATTTTAATGAAATCTGTTTTCATCACAGATTTTGTTTAATGAAAATTCATCAGGATTTAATAGACTTACAAGGAAAGTAGAGTAATTATCTACAAAATCACCAAAACAAACATTAGATTTGAAGATTTAGTATGAAGTAATTCAGCCCAACGATGTTTGTACCATACCGTATCTGTCAAAGATTTTAACACCACCATCAAATTCACAGTATGACTTCGATTCAGATGATCTATGCGTCATAAAGATTTAACCCAGGTGATTCAAGTGAACATTTTAGCGACTATTTTCAAGAAGTCAAACCCATAAAGCATAAGTCTAGATTAATTAGTTAGACTGATCAGTCTAACTTGAGAACAACAACAACTGTAGGTTTTTTATTTGTGGCAATATCACAAATAAAAAACCTACAGAAAACTAGCTTAAAACAGTACCATTTAACGTTGTAAAAACATTGTCAATGCCGTTGTTCCTAATACAGAAAAACAAACCGAAGACTGGTTGGAAAAGCGTAGAAGCTCAATTGGTGAATCATGAATCAAAATAAAATTGACTATTATATTCACTGTTTCTCTGGGCCATTTAGTAAATGGCAAAATAATCTACACAAAACAAATTACGCTTCATTATTTCAAATCTGAAAACACTTTCATGAGTTGCGATCAAGTAGATCAAAAAGTAAAGTTAGAAATGCAATAAAGGTAAGGTATATGATTTTACCATTTTGAGGAGACTGAATGATTAGTTAGCAACTCAAAAGTAAATATGAAGTGAAGTTCATAATACCAGACATTTTCGTCATTGTGCCCAATTACGTTTCAGAACAATTCAAATTCAAGCCCAAGAGTCAAAAAAATATGTCGCAAATGTGATATTCTCTAAAAACATTTGATGTGTACTTCCTTTGATTTTGAGTTTGAGTGAGATAGTTTGTAGGTGAAAAATGATTTCGAGAAAGATTCTAATTCTAATTCAGAATGGGGGTGATTGACCTGCACTGACTTCCCGCTAGGGGTGTCCGTCCCGCTAGGGGTGTTCGAGAAAGATTATTAATATTATGTTGCTTTCTTCAATGGCATGACTTAAGAATATCAAAAATTACAAAACTTCCTTTCAAATCAAAACCATAAGGCAGAAATATCATCTGGAAGATTAATTTAGTTCGAATAATAAGCAGCATAGTGCCTACACATAAACTTTTGTTTTGTAAGAACTTGTCGACCGACGATATTTATGATATTAGATTCAAGAAAAATATAGTTTATTAATAGTAAACTTACATACCTATCTAATTACACACCAGGACAACATAACTAAAGACAAAATAAAAATACAGTTTCAGTTTCAAGGTGTTCACTGAAACCCACACTTGGTTATCCTGTGTCGTGGGTTTCAGGCTCTCCACTAAACAGAGTAACTTTGAGGAAGTTACAGATAAATTTTCAAGTGAGAATAGAATTAAAGAACAACTAAATCTAAATCTAAAAAAATATTTGAATCTTTTGTATTATTAATTATTTCGTAGGAATATTTAGATAAAAGTTTAGATGATCGTGACAAATATGAAACAAAAACAAATCTCTATTAAAAATTCCTGAAAATCTGTAGTAAGTAAGGGTAATGAAAGTAATATTTTTAGGTATTGTAACTTTTAAGTTTTGATTCTTGAGAAATTGTAATTTTCGATACTGATGCTTGGATTTGCAAAAGGTAAACAAAAATGGTGTTAGTTTTGTTTTAATACCAATAAATATCAAGTTTTTAACCTCATTTTGTTTACTTATTTCACATAATTCATCACTTGTATTGCATTATCTGAAATATCTTGTTATTCATGCTTAGCTTAATTGCAGTTAAATGTAAATGTTGTGCATTTAATCGCATTTAAGTGTTGTGAAGTACTCTAAAATAAGCAATTAAAACAAATTTATGAAGTTTGCTAGTTTTAAATACGGTTAAATGACTTTAACCGTATTGTAATCTCGGATATTTCATGATATAACGGCATTTTAGTTCTGGAATGATTTCAAATTCTTTAGTCTTGTTTCATTCTATAAAATTAAAACATATATTTAGCTAAAATGCCGTTAAGGCATAACAGCATTTAAGTGGTGGTTTTGAAAAAAAAATTGGCAAAATTATAAGACTAGAATGCAAAAAGCTTATTATTATTTTTTCAGACATCTATATAAATTGAAAATACTATCATTTCAAAGAACTTACTTAGCTCTATATATAGGTATCAAAATTATGCAAATATTTATTACACTGATTATAGGTCATAATTTTAAATATCGAAACAGCAGGTTTCCCGCGATATCTCGAAACTACATTTTGGTACTTAACGGCATTAAAGCTTGCGGACGGCAGTGTAACATATTTATCAGTTTTATGGTGTTATTGGTGAGTAGTAGTAGTATATACCTTCTCCATTTTATTCAGGATCCACGACTTAGCTCAGCAGACGGATGAGCGCGAGTAATTGCGTCCGGCTCCGCACAATAAACTTGAACAAAAGCTCCTAACTCACTCGCTAATGACGCGAAACTCACCTTACTGACTGCGGCAAAATTATTTACAAATATACCTTCTAGTTTGTACAGGTACCATAAAATTTTGAAGATAAAGTTTTAAGATTTATGAATTACTAATACCGCTCTGCGGTTGTATAAGTCTAGTTCCCGTTCCTGTGGTTTTCTCGCCATAAAGTCGAAATATAGATCCTATGCGCTATTTCAGACTATTCTAATGTATGTCCCAAAATTCAATCCGATAAATTTAAGCATTCTGACTTGATTGAATAGTGAACAACCAAATATTCACATTAATAAAACTAGTAGCGTAATTGGGTTTATTCCCGTAAAACATCAGAATCTCAATACAAAATGTTGTGACTGTATATTAAGTTTAATGTTGTTCGAACATGTTGTGTTGGTCAGACGGACAAAAGTATTATTAGTGCTACTATGTGTATACAAATTAAAGATGTCTTTGAAAATCATAGTCAAATCAAGTAAGTTACAGTATATAATTTAACTATGCAGATAAATGGCGCTTTCATCATTAAGCCAAGCCAATCCATTATTGTGCATAAGCCTTCATTCAACGTCCCACTACTCAGGAGCGAAGTTACTCAGCCTAATCATTCTTATATTAATCGCGAGTCCATCAATTTTGCGTTATACATGCTCTTTTTAAAGACATGTTGCAGTTGGCCTCAGATAGCATCTACTGCTTACCGAAAATGTGGGCTAAAGCACAAAACGCAAGGCCCTACTAAACATAAGTATGTTTTGCGTTATACGCAAACACAGATATACTACCTAAAAGTATACAAAAAGCATAAATATGTAACTTGGCTCAGGCTGCCGTCCGCGGGGAAAAGTGAAACAACGGCCTGACGTCCCTAAGGGAGGTGCCCTAAGCCCTTAGCAGAGAACATTATCAACTACCGACTTGTAGGATTTACAGCTACATATACTTTTGTTTTTGAATTAGGGTTACTTTTAACTAAGACTTATTTAATATCATCTGATCTGATCACTGGTATCATTGGTATCATTGCATAGCCCACTAAATATTTCCACTGCTCAGACTCGGGGGCATTTCTCGCAAGGAGAGAGTCAAGGCCATTATCCAATGCACTGGCCCAGTGTAGGTAGTTACCAGGGTAGTTGGATCTTGCATGACCTCGAGAAATTATTGGAATATGCTGATTTCCTCACTATGTTTTCGAACATAACTTCGAAAAGACATATGCGCGTGGGACAATCCTCTTTCTCCCGACCAAACCGTTACTTCACTGGATTATGGTATGTAATAAACTAGCGACCCGCCCCGGTTTTGCACGGGTGCAACACTGATACTAAAAATACGAATAAAAATAAAATGAATCAATAAATATTGGTGGACAACCCACACAACACCATCTGACCCCAAACTAAACAAAGCTTGTACTATGGTGCCCAGATAGCTGATATAAAACTTATATAGTTTTAAATACATACTTGTTATACATAGATTATGGTTAAATGGTCATTGTGGGTTATTCCTAAGAGATAGAAGAATAAGAAGAAGATAGAAGATGAAAATACATGCGTTACTTCAATGTATAATGTTTATTTAGTACCTACGGGGCTTAATCACGAATAATTGAACTAATGTTATTCGTGATACCCGTAGGAACTAAATAAACATTATGTGTTCAAATCGCGAAAGTTTCAAAACAATAATTACTTCACTATGTCTCTGACTTTGTCTTGCATGATTTTATAGTGTTTTTGGTAAGTTTATATGAAATCCGAGAAAAATTAAACGTTAGCATTGATGCAAAGATGACATCTCTAGCTGAAAAAGTTGCCAAATTTTGTGTTACCCGTTATTTAAACCAAATTGTCTGAAATTATAAAACTTTCCTTGAGTGTTTGATCCACAACTAAAACACCAAAAGTAAAACTAAACAATGAAACCTTCGATTTAACGCTGGAACTTTGAACGAGAGGTAATAAAGTCCTGCAAAACGAGAGCTCTGTTCGAGCTATTAAAACTTTATCGTGAATCTCTGGAAATAGTTTTAAGGATAGTTCAATTTTAAGAGTTTCTTAAACAGTTTTTTTGTAGCAAAATCCATTTAAACACGCCAACAATGTAATTTATATGCAAAAGACACTTGATGGATTATCATCCTTACTGTATTTTTACTGCTGCAGACGGCTGAAGAGAATAATACTGGATCTGTAATGGAGCTAGTACTACAGTAGCCCCATACAAGAGTTTGATGGACACCCAATCACTTTTTTACACTATGAAGTGAATAGACAACCAGGACATGTGCTTAAAATTAAACAACTCACCTGCCTATAACAGCACAGTCCTAAGCAGCAATTGGAACATGAAGAGTCGAAATAATTACGTAGCATCGCACTTCGCGCGTCACCCAGACTTATAAGATGTTCTCTATGCCCTGTAATTTATCTGGGAACGTTGCCTTTTAAAAACGGAACACATTCATATTTGCACATTACTACTTGAAGGTAGAATAACTAAGGAAGGTGAGGTACTAAAACACTTTTTGCTACATGGTCAAAATTACGCTACGTGCTTGTTGCGAAAAATACATTTCATTTTTAACTTGCATGCTAAATATCTTTTAATTTCAAATTCATCCTTATTGCAACAACAGTGAAATCAAACTTATTCTCGTCTAAATACCTATGGCTTAACATTTTTTTGTGAAGATGCCTAAATGCGTAAGGCTAGGTAAGAAGACACTAAAGTATTTTCAGATTCAGCAGCACACTACGGCTCAAATAAAACTTTAATCCAAAAAAGTGGAATGCCTGCGGTAGGTGGTGTTATTAAAATTCATTTATTGCCACATTATGCGGCCGCCGGCTGAATTTCAAAATGAGATTCTCGTGGCCTACGTGACGTTGGATCTTCATGGGCTATGAAAGGCTCTCTATATCATGCAGAATAACTTATCCGTAAAACATAAATAAATGTTTACGGTATTTAAGTCGAAAAATAATTTTCGATATCAACTTTTTTGAGTTGCGTTTGTGTCAAAACCGTCTTTGAATATTTTTCCAAGTGCAGAAGTACAGAGGTGTGGTGTATTATGGTTTTGACTCTTTCCTTATAAAAGAAGGCTCCGAGTCCCAGCAGTGGGAACACAAAGTGAGCTGCTTACATTAAGATATAAGCTTTGAAAACTTTTTTATATTAACTTGCTGGTTATGACGGAAATACAAGTGAATCACGACAGCGTACGACACTGTTAAAATGATATCACGAACTGGCTTCTCTACTCTTCTTCTACAGAAAACGAATGTTATACCTAACTAAATTCGGGCATCAGCATCAACACCATACGTTAACTCATTAAGAATGTCCAATAACTACTCTAGTTTGGTAATTTAAACAGATTGAAGTGCTGGCTTATCGATCAAACTTTTTATAGTTATAGCGAATTTTTAGAGAGTGATGGCAAAGTTCCCATAAAAATGTAAAGAAATAAATTTGACATGGGTCAGTACAATTATATTAAAACCATATTATAATCGTATAATGTTTTCTGTACAATAATTATCATAATACAGAAAAGTAGTCATTTCAAACTTTGAAAATGTATACAATTTTGTATGCTCTTTCTTTTTTTGTTTTTTATTAATTGACGTGTAAATTGTATATTTATGAATAAAGTACTTTGACTTTGACTTTGATTATATCTTTCAGAAATCCGTACGTATCTACCTACTGAAACATGTCTGTGTATTGTAACCTATCTATCTGCGTAGTTTTGATGAGTAAAATCAATTAGACACATTGCGCAAATTTCAACCATAAAAAGAACGTTCTGTAGACAGTATCGGTGAGGTGCAAAAACCAACAGACTGAAACTAAGTTTTTGATCATGAGTCGGTCGGTCATTTGGTGAAGAGTCGGGAAAAATTAAATTTACATCAAGGTCTCAGTTTCCAGTTGTTGTAGATTGTACCAAGCTTCTACATTACTAAATGCTGCTAGTATTATAATAATAGGTACACGTATTCCCCACTCCATTTAACTAATCTAATAAACATTTACCTAATGCTCTATGAAAATTGCAGCACTGTAGACTGTATGTAATTTTATCTTTGTGTGTGCCAGTGTATTTAGATAAAGCAAAACATAGTTTACACTTTGCTGTTGTATTTCTGTCAGGTAACTATACCCAACTATTATTATTAAACATTTACATTATCACCTCCCAATTAAAAAACCAAAAACAAAAGTTTGTGCACCTTTTTTCTCAACTTGCTTTACCAGAGTGAAATAATAGCTTAAACGATGAAACCCTTATGATGAGTTGCTAAATACATGTTGTCAATATTTGTATCAAAGAGACAAAAAATACACATATCCAAATACACATAAACAAATACATCCCTCGATATATTTTAGTACTCTCAAAGATACACGCACAAAGTTTTCTAGGTTGATGCAGTTTCAAACTTATGAGTGTAATCTATGCCACAGAGATACAGACGTCAAACCGTAATGGCCTACCCACAAGAACATCTGATTGTACAATCTTGGGGTCATACATTTGAATCCCATCTGTATCTCGAAGTATTTTATTTTAAGTACGAGTTTTTCATCACCTTTGTTATACTTTAGATAACACGTATCTTCCGCCAACTCGCACTTGTCCAGCGTAGAAGATTATCGGCTTGATTTGCGGGAGTTATCGTCTGAAAAAAGACCTCAATTTACAACAGCAGAAACTTGAACTGGGCTGCACATGTATAAAACAAAATACTCTTCACACATACATACAGCTCTACATGGTGAAACGCTGATGGGTTGATGGATAAGAAAACGTTGTAAGTAATAAAAAAGTAGTTTGTTTTAGATAAATTCAACGTCACTACAGCACAAAGGAACTCTATTATTATACTTACACAGACATCTATCTCCTTTATAGCGAAGTATTGTATGACGATTTTGTGGGATAATAATTTACTGAAGATAAAATATTATTATGTCCGAAAGAGCCCAAATAAAACCTTCTAAACGTCAGCAAACCACGATACGAACGTGTTTTCCTAAACTATCCTTTTCTTAATATTCCTCTCGCATCTGGTTTCCAAATGGAAGGTCTATTGATTCATATTGCTTGTTTCCGTTTCAATAAATGCGGTCCAGGCTTGTGGAATAAAAAGCTTTTACAATAATACGTTTTGGTATGTTACGACAGCCTATTTCAGAGATCGATAGGTCCATATATTTGAAATGAGAAGTCTAAATTCTACGCTGAATATTATGAACATTGTATTTTAACCAATTTCCAAAAAAGAGGAGGTTTTAAATTTTTTATGTATGTACGTGATTTCTCGAGAACCTTCGCACCGATTTTTTTTTATTAATGTCTCTCTACTTAGTCTGTATATTCATATCAGATTTCAAATAGGTTTGTGCTGTTTTTTTTTTTTTAGTGAAAGAAATTACTTATTTATGCCTGCCGCCAGATAGTTGGATTTTGGTTTTGTGTTGGCCTGCCTCGGATTTTACATCACAAGTGGTCCCCCTACAACCTAAACTCTCTACGGGATTTCACCTTTGCCGTAAATAGCTCACCCATTATGGGGACGGGAGGAGAACATAGGAACGCTTGGGGAACTACCACTATTTCATGGCCCAATCAATCTCCCATCGTTTTCAAGTTAGCAGTATTATAAAATTACTTTGAAGTGACAGTGGTACGTGTGAGATTCGAACTACAGCCTCTGGCTCGGCCGTAGCCGGTCTCCCGGCTGCTCAGCTGCTCAGGCAATCCACTAAATGTTCCTACAGGTGACATAGGGACCTTATCGCGCAAGGATGGAACCATGAGCAGCTATGTAATCCACCAAGCTGGCCCAGTGCGGATTGATGGACGACATAAATATGACCTCGAAAGATACTAGGTACTTTTTCTTAACTGGTTTTAACTTAGCGGCACTACGCACATGTCTTTGAAAAAACTGTGGTGCGTGTGAGATTCAAACTCCTGCCTCCGGATCAGCAGTTGCCAACTTCAATAAAGATCTGTATCAATAATTTCACACAAAATTTTAACAAAAACTTTTATTCGACGAGAAAAATCAGACATTTTGGTAGCTAGTGGTACAGAATGAAATCTTATCAAATTGAAGGATCATTTTGGTGCGTGCTCAGTATACTTACCTATTCGTGATGCATAATTATATCTCATTTTAACGGAGCTCTTGAAAATTCATCTTAGATCACGGAAAACAGCGAACAGTCAATTAATCATAAAAACTGACCAAATTTGGCCATTGTTGTTTGAATTTTTCCACCAACTTGAATTCTGAAGCTGCCAAGTTTTGGAGGCTTTTTGTGCCAAATGTCATTATTTTCCCGTTGCGTAATGAACCAAGAAAATATAGATAGTTAAAACAAAGGACAGATATGTTTTCTCAAGCAGATCTTAGAACAATTGGAATAATTCTAATACTAAAACGTTTTTTTTGTTGTTGCTGAGATTGTTCCAAATGGAAATTAGCCATGATATTTATAAGCCTATAATAACATAAAGTAAAAAACAGTAAAGTATAAGTAAGAAAAGGTATTACAAATTCAATATGTATTATTTTATTACGGTGCTTGTCATCATTTTCTTGTAGTAGGTATCTCATACATTGTCAGAAAACATGGTCACAAATTATTTTGCCAGTTACTTCTTGACATCTATTATTATCTAAGTACATAAATATGTAGTATGAACATGCAACATGTTCTTTTTATAAATATGAATTTGAGAAAAGTCTACGATAAAATAATGAAAAAAAATACATACACATCAGTCACTGCTGTTCACTTCATTTGTTTTTTATAACTTGTGGCGAGTTTACTTTGAATGAATGGAGTATACAAATTATGACGAATTTACTTTGTGGCGAATCGACAATAACCCCATCATACAACTATTATTGAATTTGGTCTTTTACGGGGCTGTATGATGGACCAACTTCCGACTCTACGATGTTTAAATGCACAGTCAAACCTATCCGTAAGCTCGTTATCAGGGACTAACGGTCCGTCCTGGCTTCGCCCGTGGTACATAATATATAGCATATGGGACTGAAGAAGCACGCACACATACATATTCAACGGAGAAAAATTTTCAAAATTGGCCGTGTAGTTCCTGCGATTAGCACGTTAAAACAAAAAACCTCTTCAGCTTTAATATATTAGCATAAATTTTTAATACCATGTTAAACCAACGGTAAATAATTCTGTAATTAATAATACTAGTGAATAACAGATTTCGTAGTGATTACCAAATTGGTAGTGATGCTGCTCACTGATACGAAGGTGAAAGGTTCTTTTACCACTCAGGAGAAGCGTTTGTGTGATAAATAATAATAATAAATACGGGTTAACACTGGACACTGCACACACAACCCCATCTGCACCCAAACTAAGCAAAGCTTGTACAATGGAAGCCAGATAGCTGATATACTTATGTATTATATATTTTTAAATACATACTTATTATACATAGAAAATACCCAGGCACAGTACAAATATTTGAATTCATCACACAAACATTTGCACTGGGTGGGGATCGAACCCACGACCAACGACTTCGCAGGCAGACTTACTACCAACTAAGCCACCAGGCCAGCCAAATACGGGTATGTTATAAATATGTTGTATTTAGTTTTTGAGTTTGTAAATGGGTCAAAAGAAGCTATGTATTTTTTAAATGCTATCAGATATCTAGCGGGGTTCTGTAATACAACTTTTGCTCGTATTGGGGCTAGATGGCCATGAAAAAATGTTGTTCATTATGTAGTGAGACAATAACAGTGCAACGTTCTTCCGGGACTTTTATTATAAATATGTGCGAACTAGCTGTACCCTGCCACGCTACACTGTGGCACATTGTGATGTAAAAATAAGATAAAAATAATCCTTGATGCGGATTAAATATCATTCTAAAATTTCAGCTTGATCGGTGCAGAACTTTTTGAGTTTTTGAAGCGTACACAAACCAACATAACATTTTTATCTAAAGAGATGTGTAGTAAAATACTTATTTGTAGTAAATAGATCCGTTATTGATCTTTTGGCTGTTTTTACAACATTAAGCGGAGAAGTAAAATTTGTTCGAACGAATGGCTATAGTTTCTACGAAACCCTTGTAAATTGACGGTCGCTTTAGGATAGTTTTTTAGTGATTTTTTAAACTAATCTAATGTGTCCCACTGCTGAGCAAAGAAACCCTACACCACCGCCAAAATAAAATTTAAATCACTTACTTAAATTAACAAATCATACAAGTCCTTTTAAAATTTAATAAATAATCCAAAGTTTTTGTTCAAAGCTAAAATAAAAAAGAAATAAGTACACTAAAAAGTTAAATTCTTAACTAATAAATACATTGAGACGTTGCTCTAGTGTGATGTGATGGGTGAATACCGACTCGTTAGTGGTTGTTACGATAATGTAGATTAATTGGTCGGTTAATTAAAAATGTGAATCAACCATGTTCTTATTTTCATCAATAATAGTTATGTTATAAAATAATAAATAATAATTAGTTAGGTAGTCGTAGCTTGCGCGGGTTGCAAACGGCACCTGTCGAAAACTCAGAAAAACATGCACAACAACTTTGCTTAAGATCATGACATGATCAAATGCATAGTTTAGGATTCTATAAAGGATATACAGACGAACATTCACTTTTAAATGTACAAGTAGAATGAAAAACGTCACCTTTCAAAATCCTATCCTACTAATACCTACTATAAATGTCGATGTTTGGATGTTTGTTGCTCAAATTAATGGATCATGCTGTTAAAATTTGGAACACAGATTATAGTATGGGAAAACATATATGCTACCCATATATACTAAACATATATTTTTATCTCGGCGAAATTACAAGAACAGAAACTACGTAAAACTACTAAACGTACTACGTACAGAGTAAAACCGCGGGACGTCTCTAGTAATTCATAAAATGTCCTTATCTCAATTGGTTATTGCAAAATACGAGAATCAATCAACGATAAAAAGTCTCTTGAAATATTTTCAATGTGACTGATTTCGTCTTATTGGGCCCTGTTAAGAGCAGTCCACTTTAAGCCTCATCTGGTTTGCCACTGAAAGGCATTAAGTACAGTAAGCTGTAATAAAACTAGGTTTTATATTAACCATTGGATCGTTGAAATTCGTTAACTTTGATGTACTTATTTTCAATTATGTTACCTACTTTAGGTATTTTTTTAATAACGGCAAAATGGGGCTTTATTGCCGCTTCCTAGCCTATAGTACTCAGAGATTACGTACCCAACGCAACGGTGAAAAAATATTGAAATCAGTCCAGTAGTTCCTGAGGTGAAAGCGTTGAAATAAAAAAACCTCTTCAGGTTTGTAATATTAATTTATATAAATTTAAAAATATCTTCAAACAATGGCTTATTTTCTGAAATAAAAGTTGTTTCTATATCAAATATCATCCAGTTTCAGTAAGTAGATCTTACATTATACTATTACTTCACCTGTAAATACCAATACACATATTTATACATTTTCGTAATTGTAATTAGTTAAATTATTAAAAAATATTTTTTACTTCTGGCCTTGTATTATTTATCTGACTTTTATTACAAATTCAATTCAAAAAAGGTCTCATTTTGGTAGAACATAGTTTTGAGTAATCTTTTGATTGATTTTGAGATGGTTTTGAGATTTGTTAATTTGACTTGTAATATTTTTGAGAGAAAAAAAGGAAAATACGAGGGAGTAGGAAACATTTTTATCATACTTCTAGGGAGTCCGATTTTTCTAAGCCTCCTCATCCCGACTCAAAGCCACAACCGCGGCCGCATTTTAATTTGCAATTAAACTTTTTAATTACATCTCCTTAGTTTACCATAAAAATGTTTGAAGAAATAAACTTAGCTTTAAAATGTCTATGCCCTGATTAGCGAGACACATCGTGAAATTCTGCTTCAAAAACGAATGATTCGTTCATTGTGGTTGACTTAAAAGTAAACAAAATTTAGAAGTAAAAATTTTAATTTTATTTTAGTAAAACACATAATTTGTTGATGACGATAAGACAAGAAATTGGTAGGCAAAAGGAAATAGAAACCCAGTTTCAAAATACTTCGAATTATCCAAGCTTCAACCGAACGGAAAAAGCGTTGCGAGACGAGATAGCAAGAAAGATTCACGAATTTCTCGATAATAACGTGAATACTAAATTTATATTTTGACATTTGACATAAAAACTTATTTCTACAGCTGCCTGTACCTACCCTTGCGTACGTGACTGGGAAACTAGATGTTATTATGTCTATAAGTTCCCATAATACGTGTGTGACTTCTTACGGTACTAGATATGACCAAGACGTGGTTATGGCTGTATTTGACAATTTTCTGTTATCAGAAATTGATTTGTATTGTTATTATAGCATATTTTTTATCCAAATGACTTTTGAACTTCAGTGGGTAGTCCCACTGAATGGGTAGTTCCCATAATTGTAGATTTTCATTTCACCGCCACCTGACTTGATGTTAAGGGATGATACCAATCCAGAGAATTAACAAATAAATGTGTGCATGTATAATTTTATTTTGTGTCATTCAGGTCGATAGTTAAACGGCGCTAGGCTGTTGATTATGCGGCATATGCAAAATATTCACCAATTATACATTTGGCTGCATATTCAGTTTTTAGCTAACCCGAAAGTAGGCAGAGCCTTTATTCAAAGCGCTTTATTATCAGTCTCCAGGTTAAGGGCGTGTAGGCCGTAATTTTGAATTTTTAAAACAACTTTAAGACCTTTAAAATAGTGTATTAAACTCTGAAAAAAAATATATGTATTAGTTAAGGATCTAATCTAGTGCAATTTGCAGTCAATAACACGATTTAATGAATTTTACTTGATAGAAAAAAATCCCAAAGTTACCCCTTTTCAAAAGGTTTTTTCAAGTTTATGACGAAACTAATGATCTTTTTTACTAAATTTTTGTACTCAACAAAAGCCACTAAAAAGTTATAGATGCTTTCGCAGAGTTTGACTTGATAAAAGTATCAGTTATTCACTATGTTTTAATATCTACCATATATATAGCGCGCCGTTCGGCAGGCCTGATCAGTCGCGTTTCGGCGCTCACGGACGACGGGCCTGTGCTTGATTTTGCAATTTTGACAACCAATAAATTTTAAATATTACGATCATAGTGCCACAGTATAACAATATCAGTAGGTATTACTAGTGAAGCACGCTATGATCTTGATTTTTGATACCGTTTTCATTGAATTGCAAATAGACGCTGATACTAATTAGTACGCTGTTTACTTTATGTTGTAGACCAATAGG
Organism: Ectropis grisescens; assembly: GCA_017562165.1. Lineage (NCBI taxonomy): Eukaryota > Metazoa > Arthropoda > Insecta > Lepidoptera > Geometridae > Ectropis > Ectropis grisescens. Next base: position 25,112,107 of record CM029770.1, read on the forward strand.
GAGTCTCAAAAACTGACGTCGATAACACATCAGTAAAAAATTCAATGCAGATGCAATGGAAAATAGATTAGTATCGGTAAAATATTCGTCCGTCAAATCAGAGATCGGGATAAGAAAATAATGAGAGGGAGAAATCCCTGCGTAAATCCCCTAATATATGCCATTTAGGTAAATTCTTTGGTAGTAAGGTACTTAGTACTTGGAAGAAAAGTCCTCACATACGGATTTTATCACTTTGGAAGAGATTCTTGCGCAAACTATTCAATTTAGAAAAAAAGTGTTAGGAACTTCAATACAATTTTGAACACCTATCCATAGATACACGTATGGTTTTGATAGATTTTTTTAAATTTATTTTCCAAGTTTGTGACACCACCAAAATTTGTTGTTTTTTCGTTTTTGTATGAAACTGTTAATATTGTTCATAGAATACATGTACTTACCAAGTTTTAATAGTATACTTCTTATAGTTTCGGAAAAATGGCTGTCACATACGGATGAACAGACATAACGTATATTTTAAAATTTGTCTACGAATCCCTAAAAACCCAACTTAGTTCATTTAAAACTTATTTAAAATGAAATTTAGACACTCGACCAAATTAGATAAGAAGGCAGTAAAATTACTCGTAGAATTTAACTCTGTACTAAATTTCCGATTCGTATTTTTTCGGTTTAGAATCATTTCCTGAGCATAAAATTACAAAATAATAACAAATCCAGGTGGAGCTTCAAGCGCCAGCTCGAAAAAACGTTTTTGGCCAATATTCCGAAAAAGTTATAAAGCCTATTATTATTGTAGAAAATAAAATTTCCCATCTTTTGTTGCCAGTAAACTTTTTTTCGAACTTATCGATTACAAATACAAATACAAAAATCTTTATTGCTGTTTGTAGGTGAGATAAGATGATACAAAACATTTTAAAAGTTGCCCCATACAAACTGGCCTCTGCGAGAGGCATGCAATGTGTCTGGCAAGACAATTTGTTAGTAATTTATAAATAAAAAATTAATTAAATAATAGTCAGCTGATTAAAGTCTTCTTCTTCCTCATCTTCTATTAATTTCTGGTTTTTATTTATGTCATCTGATTCTTCATCTGAGATTAATTTCTGGCTTCTATTTGGTAGTGATATATATTTGTGTGAGATAAATGTTTGGTGAGCACAATTTCGCCAACATCTTGTGTTTCATCAGGATATTGTCTTGTGTTTTTGAGTTTGATCAATATATCCATCCAGGGTATAAGGTCTTGCATTAGTAGATCTTGCAGTTCATCCATGTGAGGAATGTCAAAGAATGTATAAAGTGTGATAAATGTATATAATCAAAAATGTCGTTAATTATAATATTCATGTAAATACTCAAAGAATGTCAAAATGTAATACAGTACAAACTAATTCATCATTATACAATATATCATTATATGGTCTTATGTCAGTTGACTGTCAAATTTCATCATGGAATAATAATATCTATTGAGATATTAATGGAATAAGGTTTAAAGATTGTAAAATTTCATGTTAAACAATGTCTAAAATATTAGTATTCCAATTAATTTCCTTATCATTTAAAAACGATTACGATTTATTATGTCCAATTTAATGATAACAATGTAAAAAAAATAAGATGTGAATTCCGTTCCCAGTAGCATAAACATGTCTCTTTTTACCGGAATGGAAGAAGGGTTATGTTTTTCGCGCGTATCTTTATGTTTGTAAAACTTTTATTTCCACATATCTTCCAAACGGCTGGATGGATTTTGGTAACTAAGATATTCTAAGACTGGTCTCATTCGCCAAAGTGTCCATAGACTCCTTAGATAGTAGGTAATATTTTTTACGTGTAGATTTTTTGTAGTCGGTTTTAAATTAAAGTAATTCTATCATATTGCTCGTTGCTCGAATGAACAGCACCGTTCATCATCATGATTGAAGAGTTGAACGAAGAGTTTGGTCTCCACTTTTGTAATAAGAACAACTAAGCTGTGAAACGCATTGCCAGAGTGGGTTTTTGGCGAAGGTTCGATCCTTGGGGTTACGAGGTACACTGTGTTTGTTTCTATTAGAGAAGCAAGTTCCATCGTAGACCACATCATTTTCATCCACTATTTTCGGCATCATCACAACCGTATCATTAAATGGCCTATTAATCGTAAACGGTAAGTTTTACAAAAAAAAGTTTACAAGCAACAAAAGATGCAAAATTTTATTTTCTACAATTGTTGTCAAAATATATAGTTTCCAAAATATCGGCTAAAACAGTTTTTTTCAATTGGCGTTTGAAACTCTACCTGAATCTGTGAGCATTTTGTAATTTTATCCTCAGTAAGTGATCTTTACCTCATAGAAAAAAATTGGATTAGAAATTTAGTGCAAACTTGGCCAAAAAACCGTCTTTATTTACTGGCCTTGCATTACGTTTCACCACATTTTTAAATTTTTGACGAACTTGTGAATTATTAGGAAACATTTTAAAAGATGCATGAAATTTTAAAAGTCGTTCTCAACTTATAGTGTGACCAAAAAAGAAAAGGTTGAGTTTTGTATACCTACGAGTATAGATAAATTTAATATTTATTCGTTTATATAGCTACAAAACTCTTATCATAAACAAACAAACGTAAACAAATCTTGAACAAAAAATGAGTTTAAATTACGTAGTCCAATATTTTAATGTTATTTCTGCACTGTGGCACCGATTTCGCGGTCGGTGACGGTCGCGAGAACAAGACAGCGTTAAATGCCTACTTTGACAGAATTACCTGGCCTTAATCAGGTTAATTTTTTTATTCCAGGGAAATAATAAGATTGCGACCTAGGCAGGTGAAACTGTGAGATGCCGTTAATTTCAATTAATTTTATGATCCGTTAACGACTTAATACATAAAATACATGACCTTGAAAGAGTTCTAACTATATCCACAACTGTATCCCATACACAATAATGATAGCCTTATAAAATAATCTTGCCGATATGAATACCAAATGGATTTACCGTCATATCCTTGCCCTTGGAATAACCGAGATGAATATAGTGGGTAGTTTCATTGCCAAATGACGTCATCTCTGCATGCACTCCTTTTAAATGCATAATTTCTTATTTCGCATGTTACAAACAAACCTTCTTTAGGGAAGGTAATGTGGTAATACCTTAATTATAAAGTCTTATTATGGTAGTGTGTAATATTGATTATGTTTATTTATTTTGTTTTTTATCTTTATATATTGTTTATTATCATTTGATTCTTGATTGAAAATGTTCTTTTTCCACTTGCCTGTCCCTGGTCACTACAGTGCTTCAATTTTTTTTCCGGTCAACTGTTAGTGGTGGTGTGATAAAATTCAGCCATATAGTCGAGATAATCAGTTATTTTAGTATTGCATTTTCATTTATTCGAAGCAAAACATAATTAAATACAATCATCTCATAGTTCGTAAGGAATCGGACAAAACGTTGTACTTATAATAATCAAGTTATTTGGTGAACTTCAGATTTTGGCTTCGACTGAGAACAAACTTCGTCTTGGCGGTGATTAATGATGACCAGAGCCTGTACCATGAGGTCTTATCAACATAATGGTTTGATTAAAAACCGTTCAACATTTCAAGTACCGCGATTGTGAGCCGTATTGTCTGGCAACAAAGCTCACGATCAGGAAGCACGAAACGGAGCATCACTTGTCTCACAAATGTATCGCAGCTAGAGCTCGTAGTACGGTTCTAGAACGACTCACTGAATTATATCTATCGGGAGTCTAATGAAGGTTGACTTCCGACTTCAACTTGTAACTATTGATTGATGAGATTTTCTTGAGGAAATTTTCAGACTAAGCGTTACTTGAGTAACTTGGGTAACTTCAACCGCCTTACGCCAGGCACGTAAAATAACTCACGAAGATTTACTCAATCCTACAAATGCAAAATTTTGGAAATTTGTGGCTCAATCACGTCGTAACAGCTGAGTCAGTTATTGTCTGGAACCCTCAGGCTGAGAACGACAACTTCCTAAAACGACAACTTTTTTAAATGACAACTTCCTAAAACGACAACTTTCTAAAATGACAAATTCCTAAAATGACAAATTCCTAAAATGACAACTTTCGAGTCTGGAATAGTACATAGGCTACTTTTTATTGTGTGAAGATAATGGGAACGGGAACTAAGCGGGTAAAACCGCGGGAAAAACTACTGCTAGTTTTCCATAAAACATGAGTCATGAATATTTCAAATTAGGTTCTTTCTGATTGGTCACGGCGCTTTAATTGAGAAAAATATATTTGGGTAAAGTTTTAGAGATTCAAAGTATTAATGTCAATATCAAATTTGCGATAACAAATTTATTTCATTAATAATAAAATTAATATAATAATATAATAAAGCATAACATAGTCGAAGATCCTAAGTAACATTAATCTTCACCCATGGACTTGCCGAATAAATAATGTATTTTAGGGAATAAAAAAATAAATATGTCTTGCTCTACACATGTGGTTGCTTAAATAAATGATCAGGGATATATAATTAACAAGTAAATTTAAAGTTTATTTTGTATATTTTCAATGAAAAGTGTATTTTTTTTCATTTAATTATCCATATATTTCAATCCACTTTGGAAAACTGTTGTGAAGCTTAGTATGAGAACACCAGACTCTCCTTACATTTGAGCCTATTTTGTTTCACATTGACTTATTCAATTTAACAATATTTAATTAACTAAGTAAAATTCAAAGTTTTAATCAATATCTTGGAAAAGGTAATTGATTAACATTTTGTCGGTTGATGGTAGAGAGAGATAAGTATGAGACCCAAAACTTTGTTCTGAACTAATTTTCTTGGCTTAAATGTTGCGCTTATAATTGAGCCCAAATGTTATCTTCTCGAAGCCAGAGGAAGAAACATTTCACGGCAAAACATTAATGTTTTACTTAACATGCTGAGATTTAAAACTTGACATTGCAATGAATACAATTACTTGTTTTGAACATGGTATTTCGGAAGCTGGAAAATTTAAACGAAGTACATTGTAGCGTGCCAAAAACGTTTAAATGACAAAAATTATTAAGGCATAAAGCGTTTAGAACAAACAGGCAATTAAAAGATAATCTTTATGATTTTTATTTATAAAAAAAAATATAACCCCTTTTAAAATAGTGGAAGTAAGTTAAAGTAATAGTTCGGTACCAATAAGGCCAATTGTCTACGTAGCTGCACGTATACACTCCGCGAGGCATAAGCTGAGCTTTGCATTTGTGTGAGTGTACATGGATAGTGAAGGTGTGACAACCGGCCTTAGGCGCGGCGCCATTCTGTCTCGCCGCGCTCCTGCCTGATTGGTGATCACTCACACTAATGCAAAGCTCAGCCTTATACCTCGCGGACAAAATTTCAAGCTCCTGCCTGATTGGTGATCACTTCACACTAATGCAAAGCTCAGCTTATACCTCGCGGAGTGTACCTACGCACGCTTTCGTCAATTGACGGTTGCAAGACGAATGCATGACGAAAGCGTGCGTATAAAGTGCAGCTACGTGAACAATACGGTATTTAAACATGTTGAAAATATAGAATACATTATAATATTCTTGTCAAATAACACATTAAATAAAAATATTTCACTCTATTTTGGAAGATATAGTGTGTATTTGTTTGTGAAATACGCCAATGAAAATTTAAAAAATACTGAATTTTTATCTTCGACGTAAACGCCCTGTTAAGTATGGCAACGCTGGTGACGTCACACGCCAGTAAATATGTCATCTATAGTAAACGGTTTCTTTAAGTACAGTGATTTATTTACTGGCGTGTGACGTCACGCTCGTCACATGACCAGACACAGCGTTTTTAGCGGGCTTTTCGAAGCTTATACTTTGAACATTTATTTTTAATGTTAAAACTGTGGATCTTGTGGAAATATTAATGTGGTATGTAGGTATATTATGTAATCAAAAATTATTTAAACGGCTTTACAAATTTAGACAAGTCCTATCATGTCCAACCAATTGAGAAAGCAGACAAATTTCCCGTCTCTACGGATACTAAATGGGTCCACACTTTACTAAGTCAATAAAAGTGCCTACAGAACGCTCCTGAGTGAAGACTTTCTCTCACAGCACAAATAAACAAAGTGTTCGGTATTTGTCTACTGAAGTCTATTTATAACACTCCCACTGGACATTTCTGGAACCTGACACTGTTTGCGCAGCTGCTGTTTGGAGATCCGGTAACTAAAAGTGTGGTTTGAAATATATCCTAGTTAAGAGGTACAAATTAGTATGATCGTTTTACAGGCGAATTAAGGATTGTTATAGTATTATTTATGTGTTTAATATTTTTTAGCCGACTTCCAAAAAGGAAGAGGTTATCAATTCGACCACCGTCCGTATGTCACAGCCACTTTTCTCCGAAACTATAAAAGCTCTACTATCGAAACTTAGTAAGTAGATGTAATCTGTAAACCGCATGAAGATTTTGTTACAAAAAATAGAAAAAAACAAGAAACTTTAGAGGTGTCCTATACTTAGAACTGAAACTCAAAAATTTTTTTTGATCAATACCATACGTGTTTTGTATCTATGGATAGGTCATCAAAAATGATATTGAAGTTCCTAACAATTTTTTTTTCTAAACGGAATTGTTTGCGCGAGGGACTCTTCCAAAGAGGTAAAAAGTGTGTGAAAAGTGTCTAAAATAAGAGAATAACAAAAAAAAAAAAGTGTATGATGTACACTATCCACATATGCACCATGTAAATTATCAAAGAAAATTGGTTTGAATGAGATCTAGTAAGCAGTTTTATTTTGATACGTCATAAATTCACTATTGTTAAAACACTGATTAAAGTAACACCGAACTACAAGAACTTTTATATGATGTTATTTGCTGCTACGGAAGCCTTCATGGGCGAGTCCAACTCTCACTTGACCTCTTTTATTTTGTTTAGATACGTTATGTTTCCCAAATAGTCCCACTTTTATCGAAATCCGCCGGGTGATTGAGACGATTTTCTTAGCATTCCATGGATTCACAGTGCGGGTGCCGGGTCCATCGTGTGGCAGAGAGCGAAAAACTCGAGTAGTTCCCGAGACTTGTGACTCGGGCGTAGGTTTAAGGGGGCCCCTTTCTGACGTACATCAACACTCACCTTCACCACTCGTTTTTCTCTCCCTGCCCAGCCAAATCTGATAAGAGCCTACTAGTGCAGCTTTAGATACTCGTTCCAGTATAGAACTTCCTGCACTTCTGGATAAGCCAAGGTCTTTCAGTAGGTTATAGAGAGATTTTGCTGGTATACCTCTCGCTCCCACTTCTACAGCGTATAAACTAACTACATAGCCGTTTTTTGTTAATTCGTTTAGGAGGTCGTAATACTCACTTTGTTTCATCGCGTGGTCTTTAGGTATATTAGTTTCCCACGGTACGGTAAGTTCTACAAGGACTATGCGTTTCGTAGCTCTAGAAAAAAGGAAAATGTCCGGTCTGGATGACGAAACACCCACATCCTCTGGGATTTTGTAGTGCTTTTCATACGTGTCCATTAAAATAGTCCAATCAGGTGCTGTACCCAGGATTGAGTAAGGCTTGTTCCTGGAGTTTGAAGTTGAGCCTTCTTTACAAAGTTAATTTGTCTGATGTTTGTCGTCAATCCCTTTTGGGCTCTAGCTACTGAAAGGCTCATGGCTTCACGTATGATTTCAAGTACTCTGTCATGACGCCGTGAGTAATGCCCCCATTAAGGAGGACCTTGCATCCCACCAATATGTGCCTTGCTGTACATATCGCCTCTCCACAAGTATAGCAACATTTTTCAGAGGCTTTTCCCACCTTACCAAGTTACTCTGGTCAGGAGGGTCATTTGGAATGCATTTAGATAAAATTTTAATAAGGCAGGGGACCAGTCATAGATCAAGGTGCGCCATTTTAGAGCTAATGGGATACAGAACTCACCTATGGTTAACCACTCACTTTGCATTTCTAAATTCATAGCGTGCACTTTGTAACCGTCATTTTCGTCTTATTGTAGAAAGGTTTTACCATGTCTCGGTCTTCCTTTTTTTCTCGCACCCAACCCAGCAGTATTTACTTGTGCACCTGCCATAAATTGTTTATGGAATTGAAGTCTAGATTCCAGGTCTGAAGCAGTTTTGTCTTTTGGGAGAGATGTAATTAATTCGTCTTGCGACTTTCCCAAAACATGCGTTTTTGTAACTCTTAGGTGTTTGTAAAGTTCAGACGGTTTCTTTAGTTTCAGCCCAAAACTATTGTGATCCCTAAAAGAGTAGAGGATCAGCCGGATGTGCCAATTCGAACCATGACTTCAATATCTTTATGACATTGGCATCTAGCTTTGCCAGGAGAGTTTTACCGATGTCATATACTAGGAAAGGCCAAGTGAGACGTGATGTGAGGTAGTTGTCATATATCCATGCTTTTTTGATATTGCTGATAGGCTGCTGCTCTACCTTATTGAGGTTGTTCATGAAATTTTCAACAACCACCTCTAATGATGGTGTACGTCCTTTGTGATCTATCTTTCTACCAAGAAATTTGAAAGGCACTGCCTCTGCAATTGTGGCAACTCCTTGGCCACTTATGGAGAGTCCCGGATCGTAAGACGTATATTTGGTATTTCTTCTACCCAGACAAAGACAATGACATTTAGATGGTTTTGTCCTCATTCCTCCGTCCATGTACAGAACTCATCGACTTCGTTCAACAATTCTTGACACTGTTTGGGATTACGTGTAAGTATTGCAAGGTCGTCCGCAAAGGCCAAGATTGACTCAGTGTACTTATTGTTGATTTTAAACCGGTAGCCCCATTTCTTTTCACGGGATATTAATTTGTCTACTAAAATATTTATAACTATATTAAATGCTATTGGTGATAAGCAGCACCCTTGGAATAGTCCTACATTGTATTCAAGTGGTTTTGTGTATTCCTTGTTTACTGCTATGACGAATTTTAAGCGGCAATAATAAGAATTAATTATGTCAATAATTTCAGCAGGAAAGTTATACCATTTTAGGGCAAATATCATAAGTTCATGCTGGACAGAACCAAACGCGTTCTCTAGGTCTATCCAGCAGACTGTAATTTGCCTCTCATGTATTCTGGCATCTTTCAAACTTTCTGCTAGTAATGTATTGTGTTCCAGGCATCCAGAAATACCAGGCAAGAACCCTTTCTGGTGATTGGGCCTGAAATACCTATTGCTAGTCATAAATGTGGTCATTTTGTTTGCAAAATACTGAAAAAGATTTTAGAAATTGTATTGGTTAGGGCTATCGGTTTGGTGTCTTTGGGATGAGTTACTTCCTGCTTTTTAGGGATGAGGACAAAAATTGCTCTTCCAAATGCTACTGGGACTTGCTTTCTTGACCAGATCTTAATGAATATATTCAAAATATGTTTACGAACTGATGGACACTTTTTATACACTATGTAAGGAATGCCATCTGGGCCAGGAGCTGATTTAGTAGTTTTCTTTTTAATTTGATAGTTTACTTCCTCTTCACTAGGTGGGGTGCCTTGAAAGCCTGTCAGAGGATCATTAGGTCTGAAATATAATCAAAAAAGGCGAAGTAAACTATTTCATAAAATTAAAATTAAACCGACGTGAAAACCACAAATAAGCAGTCAAAAGCACAAAATAATTGATATTACAATTATAAGCGCTACTCACTCATCTATTTGAAGTCGGTGCCAGCAAAGTCTAACATGTAGTAGATATACTTACACTAACAGTGTGAGTGTGTGAGTAGTGACATTCGCTCAGTCTATGCCAGTACAGCTCACTCGCCTGACGCGTGATTTCTCGCAAAATAACCGCGCAAATTTTATTATATCTGTTGACAGTATAGATTGGTCTGAAGTAAATCAGAGAAACTAGACCGCTCATGCATTTGTGTTGGCACTGATAAATATTTTAGCAAATAAGTATGACACTTGTTTCCCGATAAAACAAAAACCAAATAGTAAACGTGACGCGTCGTGGGTTACACCTCACATACTAAATCTGAAACCGTTGTTATTTGACATTTCTAAATTAGTTGACACATTTCCTGAGGAAGAGGACTTAATAGCTATATATTTTTTTATTTTATTTTTTTTACCTTTTATAGGCTCACACTTGACCGCCATCTCGCCTGATGTTAAGCGACGATGCGGTCTACGATGGAGCGTGTTTACCTAGAAGAAACCGATTCACTCTCGATTTGAAGACACAAAGATTGTAACCATCGGGGAAAACCCACTCAGGCAACGTATTCCACAGCCTAGACGTTCTTATCACAAACGTAGAGTCAAATCTCTTCGTTCGTGTCTTTGGAACATCAACCATGAAACGATGTCGCTTTTTCGAGCTACGAGCATTCCGATAGAAAAAGGGCAAGGTGGTATTAGATCATGCAGATCAGTTGCACACTCTCCGATGTGTATCCGATAAAAACCGATAGGCTAGCAATTTTCGGCGATGCTCAAGACTTTGAAGTCTTTTTCGCACAAGAGTGTCATTGCCTATGAGCCTTTTGGCACGTCTCGATCGATTCAAGGGCCTCCAGCTGATACTTGGCCGATCCATCCCAAAGGTGCGAACAGTACTCCATACAGGAGCGAATCTGTGCTTGATATAATGTGAGCAACTGTTCAGACTTGAAGTACCTTCGCACCTTTGAAAGGACACCCAGTTTTTGGCAGCTAATTTAGCCTTGGACCGATATACGAGCCAAAGTTGAGCGTAGATGTCAAAGTGACGCCCAAAAGCTCAAGACGGTCAGAAACCGGCACGGACACACCTCGAAAAGTAGGAGTCAGTTGAAATGGACTCCGTTTTGCGGAGAAAAGACACGCCTGCGTCTTACTCTCGTTGAACTTGACCAGATTGGCATCGCCCCATTTAGACACCGCCTCAAGGGTCAAGGTCAAACGCTCGATCAAACTCTCTCTCAATACCTGAGTTTGCTGCCCACTGGCTCTCGCGCTAGATATGTAACTCTCACGACGGTGCTATCATCTGCGTACCCAAAATACCGGGCTTTAACAGATCATTGAAATGTAGCAGGAAGAGCGTCGCAGAAAGTACCGACCCCTGAGGGACTCCGGCATTGATAGCCATTTGATCCGACGAGCAGCCATCAATGACGACTCGTATGGACCGATCCCTCAAGAAGTCCGATATCCATGCAATAAACCCAGGAGACAAACCATAACTAGAAAGCTTGCTTATTATTTGACGATCTCAACAGGAAATACAATTCAACTTTGAAAATGTCTAAAACAAACCATTATAATAGAATTATACACGGAAGTACGAATCCGTCTAAAGCTATGTGGGGCATCGTGAACACAGAGAGGGGGAAAAATAATACACCTAGGTTGAATTTCACCGATATCGTAAAGGATTGCAACGGCAAAAAGTTTAGTTCACCAAAAGACGCAGTAAATGCTATGAACGCTCGTTTCTTAAATGCAGCTGCTACCTGTGGGGCTCCTAAAGCTGATGCTGCTACCGTTGGTAAAATTTTAGTGTCACCGCGTCATCCAACTAACCGCTCTCTCAGATTGACCAGTTTCTCAGCGGATGAAGTATTCCGCATAGTCTCGTCTAGAATCCCCAAAAAGTCAAAAGACATATATGGTGTGTCGATGGAGCTACTAAAACTAGCAATTTTGCCCCTAGCTCCAGTTCTCGCCACACTGTTTAATAAGTGTCTTAGGGAAGGCTCGTACCCGTCACCGCTGAAAATATCAAAAGTGTCCCCGATATTTAAAGGCAAAGGCAAAAGGGATGACATTGATGGATATAGACCGGTATCGATTATACCAGCAATAACCAAAGTGTTCGAAAATGGCTTGAGTTCGCGATTAGTGGCCTACCTATCGGAAACCGACGCGCTGTGTGAACAACAATACGCATACCGCGAAGGGAGGTCTACAACTTCTCTAACGCGTGAAGTGGTTCGTAATGTGTTGGCTGCTCGTGAACGCAAACAGCAAGTGGCAGTCTTGTGCTGTGACTTATCGAAGGCCTTTGATGTCGCAGACCATGAGACCTTGGCTTTAAAGCTGAAACACTATGGCATAGCTGGGAAATCATACAAATCATGTTACGAGGCCGCTCTCAACTGGTGGATGCTGGCGATGGCGATAATAAATCAGACCCATTGTCTTCATATATGGGAGTGCCGCAGGGTTCGTCAGTTTCAAACATCATGTTTTCACTCCTATTGAACGATCTACCTGACGCCGTAAAGGGTGCAGACATATTCATGTATGCAGATGATGTGGCTGCCATAGTAACCGCCCTTTCGATAGAGGAATTAGAAGATAAATTAAATACTGTAATTAACGGTTTAAACACATGGTTTCGTGCTAACGGTTTTATGGTAAACTCCAAAAAGACTCATTTTATTCACTTTTGTCTATCGGGTCACTGTACAAAATCGCTAAAAGTCTTACTTGACGGGGTCCGGATTGAGCAGGAACAAAGCACAACATTTCTGGGGTTCGAGATTGACCGCTGCATGACATGGGAACACCACATCGACAAGATGTGTGCTAAAGTAAGCAGTGCGTGCTTTGCACTAAGACGGGTATCCCGAGTGGTGTCTGCAGATGTATCTCGTTCGTGTTACTTCGCCACGGTGCATTCCCGGTTACAGTGCGTGCTTTCCGCGCCCAAAAACGTGCCATACGCGCCATCGTGGGCGTGTCGCAATGCACATCCGTCAGACCATATTTCAAAGAGCTTGGCATACTTACGTTGCCTGCAATCTTGATCTACCAAGTAGCTGTGTATGTCAGAAACAACTTAGACTCATACGACACGCGAGGAGAGAGACATTCGCGCAATATACGTAACGCTGACAAGCTGGATAGTATACCTCACTCTCTCGCGAGATCGGAAAAACTGACTCACATTATGGGACCGGAAGTTATAACACTCTTCCTAAAATAGTTAAATTAGCACCGAGTTCGGGTAGCTTCAAAAACCGATTAAAAAGCTGGCTTATCGATCAAACTTTTTATAGTTACAGCGAGTTTTTATACAGTGATGGCAAACTCACAATAAAGTTGTAAAAAATTGACATTGTTCATTACAATTGTAATAAGTACATATATTTTAATTTTTGACACTTATTTGTACGATACCTTTATCGTACAATATAAAGTTCAATTTAAACTTTAAAAATGTATACTCTTTGTATACTCTTATTTTGTTTTTTTATAAAATTGACGTGTAAATTGTACATTTATCAATAAAGAACTTTGACTTTGACTATGCCTACTTACTACGTACCTATGTTATAGTACATAGATACTACTATCTACGTATCGACTAGCTTAGACTGACACTTCAAGTAGAAGAGTGTGCTTATAATCTTATCTTTTCTTAATATTAATATATATAAATCTCGTGTCCCAATGTTTGTCCTCAATGGACTCCTAAACCACTTAACCGATTATAATAAAATTCGCACACCATGTGCAGTTCGATCCAACTTGAGAGATAGGATAGTTTAAATCTCAAATTATAGTCGCAATTTTAATTTTTTTACTAATTATTTGTCTGTTATTATTTGTCAGTCACAATTATCTGTTAACTCCAAATGATTCTAACAGATGTCGATACCTTTCGACTGGGTTTAGTAAGTAATCAATAGATGGCGCTGCTATGGTAAATCTACGAACGTGTCATATAAGCTACATTTTAACAGCATAATCTTCTTAATTGTATATAAATTACGCATCACATTGTTTGTCCGCGATGGGCTCTTAAACTACTGAACCGATTTCAATAAAACTTGCACACCGTATGCAGTTTGATCCAACTTGAAAGATAGGATAGTTTTTATTCCGATTATTTGTCTATACATATGACAATATCCGAGCGAAGCCGGAACGGGCCGCTAGTAATTATATAAATTTATTCTTCGCTTTTGAGTACCTCCAGCGTCTAGCGTGGTGGATTATATTCCTGACTCTCTACTTGCGAGAGAAGGCCTTGAATCCCAGCAGTGGGGACATTTAGTGGGCTGCTTATGCTCACGTAGAGCAGGGAAGCCGTGATGGCCTTGAGGCGCTCACGTACAATTTTACAGTCTTGAGATAATATATTCGAGTCCAGCCTGCACCTTTTGAAATATATTATTAAGCTAATATGTATATGTTTAATATTATCTAGATCTAGATAAATATACAAATATAGCTAGAATATTTTTAACAGACTTCAAAGAAGAACAAGATTTGGTTATTTTTTGCTTGTTTTCTCAGATCTTTCTACTCGTTTCACCGATTTTGATAACTATATTTGTTTAAAAAAGTAGACTTCCCGAATGAACCCATATAATTTGTATCTAAATTGATTAGTGGTTTTATAATATTAACAAAAAAAAACTTTCGATAGTATTAGTTTTTTATAATATTAATCCTATCAAAATTTATGAACTGTGTGTGACATCTTATTACGTTTTTTTACTAAACCTCTCTTCTAAAACTCAGCTAAATAATAAAAATTGCGCAGAATTTAGCTTTAAATTCCAGCCAGACCCAATAATAATGCATGAAACCCATCTTCCGAGGCAAACAAGAGACCGTAAAACGATCTCATTGCAATATAACACGTAGATTTACACTTCAATTTGCGGGCACGCACGCACGGCACAATCGAATCCCCTCGTTGGTTGCACAATAGGAAAATATGGGTCTGAGAATAGACAAGATAGAGTCTCCACCACGAGTTCTGTCGATTGAAACGTAGCGCTACTATTTCGTTTCCACAAGTTATTGTTTGACATTTACATAGTTCAAGCTTTACGTCGGTTTGAAGTGGTGGTACTACTCCAGTCTGGAATAGGCAGGCCAATACGTGCCCGGATCGTATGTCGCGATTGGCAGCGAGAGAGATACAGAATTTATACGGATATTTTTAAGAAATTGGCGATGAAATTGTGAATATTTTACTCTTTTTTGACCTTGAACTAACAATTGCAAATAAATTTCGTAAGAAAAGTTCAAATCACAGTTGTACGTTGGACTACACCTCCTTAGAAATATAAATTATAAATTAATTTGATTTGATTAACAATATTTCATTCATTTATATTTTGTTTGCAATCAATTTAATATTCCAAAAAAATGTTTTGTAGGAAATGTTTTAAATCTCAAATTGCTAACAACGGCAAATTTTAATTTTTAACAATGTTATCTCATATAAATACTATTTTAATGCCTAATTATTAATTGCACGAAATTAATATTTTTCATGAAGTAATTTATTTTCGCAAATTGTTATTAAATATCTAGCAGCGCTCGGCGGTTTCACCCGCATAGTTTCCGATCCTCTTAATTTTCGGTGATAAAAAGTAGCCATGTGTTATTCCAGACCATTATCTATCTCTATACAAATTTCATTCAAATCCCTTTAGCATTTTTACGTGAAATAATAACAAACATCCATCCATCCAACTATATAAATCCAACTATATAAGTATTATATCAACTATCTGGCTGCCATCACACAAGCTTTGCTTAGTTTGGGGTCAGATGGTGTTGTGTGTGAATTGTCCACCAATATTTATTATTTTTATTTATTATTTTATCCATACTTACAAACTTTCGTTACTCGTATTAGTAGGATTGGCGTATCTTTTTCTGTAAATTTTTTAGAACATTATATTAATATTGTCTTAGAGAAATGTGAACTTCGTTAGCCGAAACAGCGTTAATGTTTTTACAATGTTTGATAATTATTTACCCGGGGGGTCAACCGCCGAACGAAAACTGTCTTAGCTTTGAAGTTTCTCTCTCTTTTCTGTTCGTTTGAAATGATAGAGATGGAAATAGCAAAGCCAAAGCCGATTTAGTTGCTGTAGAAAGGCGGATGCAGAGAAATGTTGCATTTTTACGTTGGACTCTGAAAAGCGTTATAGCATCTCAAACTTTCAATAGCTTAAAATTAATCACCGCGACGGTTGGATTTAAAACAATAATTAGAGCTAAATTTTCTTGACGACGCAATTAATGTCCAATAATTTTCTACCGTCTTACTTTACCCAAAAATAAATACAGTTTTGAACGCATAAGCTTTGAAGTTTAGAAAATGTTAGTTCTAATAATTCTGAGTATTTGTTTAGTTTCATAACGATTGCGCCAATGGATTGCAATATATGTTTATGTAAACTATCTTGTGAGCATACTAAGAGCTGGGATAAAGGCTAAGTTGGTAGTTTATCGTATTTCTAAAATAGCTCCCGCACAAAATTTTATGTTAGTTAATAGAAAATTAGATGTTTAGGTATTTAGATCCTAGTAAGGGAAACCATTGCATCCTTATAACATTGAATGCAACTTTAATTAAGTGGAACTGTACAAATTAAACATTTATTTTATTATTTATAACAGAAAAAAGTTACAAGATAATAAAAAAAAATGGATTATTCATTTATTTATTAATTTTTCTTTTGTTTATTGTACGATTGGAAATTGGAACTTAAAAGTAATGAATACATGAATGTATAAGTTACTATTATGTATGTGAATGATATTGCAAAACCAGCGTATTTAGAAAACCGCCACATTCAAAACATTTACTCAAGTCACAAGCCAGTCAAATGCCTGTTATATTTTTGAAATTCAACGTGGTATAGAACATTTTGACTGTTGTGACATCTAAAAAACTCGATGGGACAAAATGAAACTTTATCATTATTTGTAAAACAACACAACAGCTGGAGAAATTGATACTACCACCGTTAATTTTGAGTCTCAAAATTAATCAATGGCATTCCTTACCAATTTGGCACTAATGTGTTCCCTAAATACTTACCCAAGTACCTAGTTATTATTAGATTTAACACACGTTTATTCAGAATTTTAACAAAAAAGTGGATAATGTTACGAAGTACTACAAAAGAAATAAGCGCCGAAATCCAACGATCTCCACTCAAACAGCCGTCTCGGAGCACTACACCCCTCTCGACGCGACGGTGCAACGCGGTCCTTAGCCGGCACTTCAAGCCTCCGGAGGTCAGATATTGGATATTTCTATTTCAGTACCGCTCTATTTATTTCTGATCGAGTTCTTGTGCTCGATTGGATAGAAAATATTACGTAATTAAAGGTTGTGTGTTATTGAACTTTCGAATATGGTTAGGTGAGACAGCATAAGCTACTAAGTGTTCCCAATGCTAGAAATCGGGGCCTTCTCTCAAGGATATAGTAAATGCCATAATCCACCACGCTGGCCCAGTGCATTTTGGCGGGTGACATATGACTTTGAAAGATTCTAAGTAGGTACATGTCGGTTTACTCACAATGTTTTCCTCCCCATTTTTAAGTTTTAAGTTCATTGGTTTTAAGAACCCGAGGGTCCGGCTAGGCAGTCACCGTTCTCTCGATTCGACCAGCCGTAATTTTAGTGGAGAAAACTCGTAAGCAGATCCAATGCTAAGATAGACTCTTGGTGGAATACTAGTTTAACTACGCTCTTGACATGCATTTTAATAGTAGCAAATGCAAATTCTTAAATATTAAAAAACTATTAAATATACGAGTATAGTAAAGAATCCATACTGTGATTAAAAAGCTGAATGATTTACTTGTTTGAATGCGCTAATTTAAGAGACTACTGGAGCGACTTCAAAAATTTCGTCACCGTTGGATATTTAGTGATCCCTGAGTAAGTACGTTCCATCGTAAACCGCATCGTCGCCTGACCTGACGGTCAAATGTAAACCATTACTATTTAAAAGAGGAAGTATACACGCTGCTGATTGAACATCGACCCAGTTGACAGTGGTATTAGAACCATAACCACATTTCTTACAGGTCATTTACGTACAACTTATGGCTACATGCGCAACATTTATTACAGGTCATTTACGTACAACTTATGGCTACATGCACAACATTTCTTACAGGTAATTTACGTACAAGTTATGGCTACATACGTCAAGTATCATTTAAGTATTATTTTAACGTAATTTATAGCTTAGAAAAAGAGGGCTTAGCCTATGGGATTTAAGCTTCTGAGAGGCAGGTTGACCTGTATAATATGGTGGTAGCTATAAATATTTTTGAGGGGGCGTAGAAAGTAATTTAAGCAACGCTTTGTTCAGAGTATTCCTGTAAATTTTGGATCACGGTTTTAATAGCACCGGATATTGTCTGCCAATGGCAGATTAAAATGTGAAATGCCATATCTGTATTGTTTTCGGAACACTGAAATTCCATTAGCTGAGGTCAAAAATTGGTTGAACAATAAATTTATCAAACAGGAAAAAAAAATAATTGAATTATAATTGCCGTTCCTACAGGTAAGATTCCTATGACTGTTTTCTTAGGCTTTATTTATGTATTGTTTAGTCGTTTTTAACAGACTTCAAAAAAAGGAGGTTACAATACAATAAAATACAACAACTCTTTATTAAAAGCCACAGAACAGACTACATAATTTAAAAAACATACTATTAACTTAGCATTTTAATTGGCGGCCTTATCGCTTAGAGCGATCTCTACAAGAAAAAGTATACCAAAACCAGGCCTGAATTAAAATTAACAATTAAAAAGAGAACACAAAAAAGTCAAGTTAATAAAGAGTAAAAGTAAACACACTACAATAAGTAACCCATTACAAAAAAAAATTATAACAAAAGAAAATATATTTTATACATTATAAATACATATGAAAATACACATACATACATATTACATACTAAATTTTAAAATGAAATACGAGGGTATTAATTCGATTGTATTTCTTATATATATGTATGTATGTTACGGTATGATAGCGTCGTCAATTATGGTGATGTTTTTTTGTTTTATCATGGTTCAGAGGTGTTCCCATATACATTTTATTGAAATATTTATGTGTGATAGTATTTGAAATATGATTAAAAAACTAAAATTTACTTTCATTAAATTTCAATCTATTTCTTCGAACCATGATTTTACATAGAATACTGGGCAACGTCAATTACAAATAATAATAATGAAACAGAATAAACACACAAATAATTGATAATACTTAACAGTAAGCGGCTGTAAAGAGACCTTTTCCAATGGATTCGACTTTGTTAAAGAGCAATAAAATATATCTAGAATCGACAGAATCGAATCGACATCGACCATGAAATTTGATTGAGTGCCTGAACTTCATTTTGAATTGAAGTCGATTTTTTTTTAAGAAATTAAATTATTGCTTACTTTAATAGGCTTAATATAGTAATATGTATAAATAAATATCTTTCGGTTCTGAATTGATGCAGTAAGAGTATAAAACTAGGAACAACACAAAGTTATTTTGTAACCTTTCAGATTGGATAGCGAGTAATGTCGTGCATTTAGTTTTTTTTTTTTTAATAAGAAATGACGAGACGAGCAGGACATGTGCCTGATGGTAAGCAACATGCCTGACACATAACAGCACAGCGACACGCAGCTATTGGAACATGAAGAGTCCAAATCATTACCTAGCACTGCACTGCGCTCGTCACCCAGAGATCTAAGATCTTATATCTCTAAGCCCGATAATTTCTCTGGAAACATTGCCCTTCAAACCGGAACACAGTAATAATACAGCACAAATTCAACGTTGATATTATAAATTCAGTCCCTCAAGAACTTCAATATGAATTTCCTCAAACAACCTATAAACTCATACAAAACAGCGGTCCCGAAATTCACAAATACGTAAGTACGCCAATAAATTATGAATCAGCGAATTCGAACCAATGAGCAATCAATTTGACCCAACTCAGAACCAAGAAAGTAGACTACGCGTTCAAGCGATCAAACGCTAAACTTTGAAAGGTTTATAGACCTTGCGTCGAGAAATAAGTCTATAATTAAATAAGTTTATTTCATTGGATTGCATTGGTCAATAAGGGCTTTATTTCTATGACAATGACCCTAAATCCACTGACTGGCCAATATGGGTGTTGATACTTGACTAATTTTGGATTTATACGCGTATAAGCGTATTATAAAGATCAGGACCGGATTACGTAAAAGGAATTAGAGAAGACCTTTGCCCAGCAGTGGGAAAATTTAAGCTCGTAGTAAAAAACAGTTTAGTAATTGATGAATTTGTACTTTTACAAATGTTTAGATGTTAGAATGTCTGTTGATCAATTAAGATGCAAAAACTGAAAAAAGTGATAAGGTATTAATTTTCAAATCACATAGATTATGGTCTGAAATAAAACGTGGGCTACTTTTGTCCCGAAAAAATGTAGAGTTCTCTTAGAAAAATATATTTTTATTTTACCTTGCCTATGTCATGGGAAGATGCTATTTTTTATAATATAGATTCATATGACGAGGAAGACATGCGTCTGATGCCAAGACTCGTTATGGCACAGTCTAGCGGCTATTCAAACACGAAGTCCAAATCATTCCCTGGCACTGGACTGGTCACCCATAGACATAAGATGAGTAATTTCTTTGGGTTCACATTTTTATGAAATGAATTCAAAACTTTTTATAATATTATAGATTTCCGCTTGATCATCATCTTGGCTGATGTTAAGCAACGATGTGGTCTACGATGTACTGTGCTTACCTTGAAAAAGATTTGCTGTCAATTTGAAAACATCAACATTATATTCATGCGATTGATTGGATTTAACAGCGTATTTCATTTTGAAACCTAAACCCATAAACTAATAACACAAATTTATGAAACCACATAAACACGTAGGTGTAATTGATTCATACAAATATGTTGTATGCCGCGGTCTGAATTTACTAAGCAGATTGCAAATAGTAATAAGATAATTTTTGCGTTTGATAGTCCAATTTATGAGAGAAGCTATTTATTTTCATACGAGTGAAGGCGCGGCCGGAGCCATAGTTGAAAGATACGAGTGGATATATCTCGACACAATTTTCCACTCAACTACGAATGCGTTGCAAAAAGCCGTTCGCGAGGAAACTTTTTATTTATCAGCTTGAACTGGCAATATTGTCTCGGTCCGTAAACGTTGAAGGGTACTTCAGAAGAAACTTCGCTAACCCACCGTATTATATCGTTTTCAGAAGAGTACACTACATCAGTGTACTATGCTTAAAATACTTTAATAATCGTAGAACAAGCAAAATAAAATGACTGTCAGTCACATTACATTGTACTTTCCAATTTCTTTGCATTGTACCTATGCAATATAATATAACTTTTCCACTATTTCATTGTCATCGTCAATGTCATTATTAATTCTCAATTTGACTTAGTGTATTGGTGTACGAAAACCCAGATCTTTTGTATGATACCATTGAAATTTTACTGAGTTCAGACTGAAAGTTTTAAGTTATATTTAATAATGCCTATTTGTTATTATTGATACAACTTCGTATTTTCATCACTTCCTTTCAACATGTCAATCCTTTGAACATGTGGATTTCATTTTAACATTTTCTTACAAATTTGAGTGGTCTTGTGGATTAATTGGTAGCAAGTCTGCCAGCGAAGCTAGACGTCGAGGATTCAATTTGCATTAATTTCATACAAATATTTGTAATATTTGTGTGAAATTACATTGTTTTCAGTTTGTGGGCATATTATACTTTATAAGTAAGAGTATGTACAACGTACAAAATTAAAATAAGTTCATAAGTAATTGTTGATTATGATTCAGTACTAAAAACTCACCCTATTTCTAATATCGATTTGTATATCTGTCGTTTGATTTTATTTTTAAAACGTTTTATAACTTAAAAAAAGCGTGGTGAACGTTCAGAAAAATTTTAAAAATAGTTCAACACTTCAGTTTATCACTGTCTCACTGTGGAACACTATGTATGTTCCGCGTTAAGTTAAAAATAAAGTATATTATCGTCTTTAAATCTAGAGAAAATCAAGAGAATCAAGGGTAGCGTACTACGTCCGCACCTTCTAGGCTGCGCTATAGCCATATTATCTGTTCTATGCTATAGCGTAACTGTGTGTAATTGCCTGGTGGCAAATTGTGACCAACCAATTTTCCAATTAAAAAGAAACTAATGCAATGCTCCTAAAAAATATTCACAACACCTATATTAAATCTGTTTGTAATTAATTACTTAGAACATCTATTTTTCATACCATCTATCTATCATTTATTCTATAGTAGTATTATATTAACCTCTTAGTTTTTTTGTCTAAAAAAATAACTGTTCAAACACTACTTTATAAAAGATTAAATATTTAAAATATTAATTGTACAAATCCTTCGTGTATTTTTAGCATCAAATTCAACGAAAGTTTTTGTTACAATCGACTCAAAACCTGTTTTAAGACCTTCCGCAGGCTTTAATACCGACTGACTATTGTTGTTCTTATAATCAAGTGAATAGGGTTAAGCTGAAAGGTTGTAATAAGCAGAAACTATCGCTTCTGACTACCAATTAAAGATTGATAAACTAAATCAAATAATGTTGTCTTGTTATTTACTAAATCTATAAATAATTAATGTTATATAATAAGTAATATATTGCATAAATCTCTTGTTAAGTTTCAGCAAAATATCTCAATAAATTTCACCAATAATTGCAATGTTTGTGTGAATGTTTACTGTAAACCCCATAATTTACTTCGAATTCCGGACGCGACAGCTTGGAAAATAATGTAATATTCAATATATTATAACAAAACTATCTGACCTGAAAAACGTTCGACCAAATACGTACTTATGTCTCATATTATATTCATAATATTCACCGAATAAAAATGACGAACCGTAATTGTTATTTTAAATATGTTATGTGTAAGAAGAATTTTAGTATATTCAACAGAATACACTAAAATTGCCTTAAAAATAAAGGCCCAGAAGGGAATAAAACAAGGAGGAATCAATTTTGAAGGGCGAAAAATAATTTGTGACTTCATATATTTTTACTTAACAAACATATTACATTTCAAACTTATAATTACATATTCAACTTATAATTAAAATCGTTTCAGTCGTTTTGGAAGAGTACGATCATTAACAAAATAATACGAGATTTTAAATGTTAAATTATTTTAAGTCTTGCCACTTCTGTTGCAGCTATTTTAACTAGAAAAATAGCCTTTAACCTTTAGTTTATACACCTACTATTTTAGTTTACTTGTCTCACAATAAAATGTCTTCTATCTATTTTTCATATTGTTTACTTAAAAGTGAATGGAACAATTTTGAGTAATAGTTTATTCCATTGTAAAAATGAAAAAAAAATGCTGTGATTAAATCAATCTTTACTGCGTAACCCTTGATATTACGATATAAAAAGACTTCACGATTGCGAAACACGTCATTTTCCACCAGATATTTAAATATGGTCGTCAAGGTACAAAATAAAATTGAATATTTTCCGGGGTTCAAGAGAGATACAAAGAGTGATTTTAGTTTTATACCTCTAGCATCAAAAATGATCATAAGCTATCACGGTTCAATACCATAATATATAGTGTAATTAATTAGATTATTTGTTATTTGGTGGAACTAGTCCCAATATTTGGACGCAATTTCATGCACCAAATTCACGCATACATACCTACAAAGCAATTCATGTTACTTGGGATATATTGTCTCTGTCAAAGTATTCCATCATTACACATACGAATATTATTGTCACTAATACATACTAAGGGGTTTTACAGTAGAGTGAACGCTGATGCCGACAGTGTTTGTTGTACTACAAAATTGGAGAAATCTCTCTTAGGTCATAATTTAGTGCGTGTTTCTGCTTTGCAAAAGTGGCTTTTGTGCCTCGGCTGGTTTCTTGCGAACTTTGTTGAAGCCAGAAAGTATTTTTTTTTAGATTTAAATGCTGTATCATTAATCAACGTTTATTAAATTAAAAATTCCTTTATAATTATAATGTGCAATACATACAGTAAATTTTTCGTTTATGTGAAAGTTTATGTACAATCAGAATATGCACGAAATATGAATAATTTACCCACTTAATCATTTATGAGTAATTGAGTATAGTGGAAGAAGTTAACGCTAAGCGTCTCTTTTTCAGCTTGCAGTCTGTGCTACTTTATTTGCTGTAGTGTCTTCTGGCAGCTTAAATTCCTTCTTATACAACAGCGTAGTGGAACTGTGCACCGGAAATTTCAATAACGAGGCATATAGTAGCAGCAAACCTTATACGGGTGAATTGAATGGTAGTCATCATACTGTTGACTACGTCAAAGAATTCAACGCTGTTGAACGTAAGATACCTGAAACTGCTAACTCTCCTGCAGCAAACCCAATTGTGCATATTGCTGCTCTTCTCTCCTACGCCACGGCGTCACTTGCTAGATTTGGTTTTTTCCTTTACGCTGCTCCTTACGCAGCCCCTTTCCCTTATTCTCGGTATCTTAGTTAAAAAGACTGTATAATAAATGACTGATTTTGTAAATTGCTTTTTCTTAGTAAATTGTTTTAACTACAACCAGATGTTTAATTGTCCTTGATCGTAAGCTTTTTGCTAGGTGTTTTAGGTTGGTGTTAAGTCGTGTTATTGCAATTGCTAGGATTAATCACACGAAACAAGAAAATCAATTTTAGTTTTATTATCTCTACGTGCATACTCGTTTTATTTGTATTTACCTAACTGTACTTACTTATGTCCGATTTGTGCAGGTCTGCAGGTCTTTCAATGTGATTGAACAACCGAAGTCAAATCAAAGCATTTAATTAGCCATATTTAATAATTATTTGGCAAGTAAGAAATAGGCCTAAAATACCTTTTTAGGCTCATAAAATAATAAAAAAATGACCCTAGTTTACTGAGGTAGGTACATTGAATTGTTAAATTGGAAACGTAATTTATAACTGTTGTCTGTAAAGTCGGTTAATAAATACATTCATTACAACAACATAAAGGTAGCGCAAGCGTACAATGAGCGTAACGGGACATAACGGGACACTTTTTCGTGCAGACGGCGTTCATCGATTTATTAGACGTTGTCACGTCAAAAAAATGGTTGCCTGTAAAGTCGGTTTGTTTACGGACGACAGTTTAACGTGACAACGTCATAACAAAACATTGATAGATGCGGCGCAAGCGTACAATGAGCGTAACGGGACACTTTCATGCAGCCGGCGTTCATCGATATATTAGACGTAGTCACGTCAAAAAAAGATATTATTATTAGAGTAAAAAATAACATAAACTATTTTTTACAAAAAATTAAACCGACTTCAACACCACAAATAGGCACTCAAAAGCGAAAAATAATTTAATATAGGTAATTATTATAACCGCTACTCACTCATCCATATGAAGTCGGTGCCAGGCTAATTAAAAAGTTAGTAGATATACTATGTACGAGGTAGTAAGTAAGTAGGCATAGGTAAGTAGTATCTATCTACTACCTGTTAGATTTGGCTGGCACCGACTTCATATAGATGAGTGAGTAGAGGTTATAATAATTACCTATATTAAATTATTTTTCGCTTTTGAGTGCCTATTTGTGGTGTTGAAGTCGGTTTAATTTTTGTAAAAATAGTTTATTTTACCCTTTTAGTGCTAAACAAGTTTTCACTAATGCATTTACACGATTTCGTGTTGAGATCTCAATACATGAATTAAACCCAAACACTGGGTAGTTCCTGTAAACCGTTAAGAAATTCCCTTGACTGTCCTTTATCTTCATCATCAGACCACTAATGACAGTCACAACCCATCTATGTAAAAAGTTCTCATCAATACAAATTCATCGAGTAACACAAGGTAACTACTATGTACCGTCGAGGAGTTCCCTCAACCGTCTTCCCGTTCCCTCATCAGATCGACTCCAGACCATCTTTAAACTATACTGCTTTAAAATGCTCAATTAAAAACTTAAGTAACGCACTAGTCATCTTTACAATTTTCGAAAGTTATCCTCGATTTCTCTAGGATACCATCATCAGATCCTGGTTTCCTTATCATGGTACCACCCTTGGAATATCTCCTTTACAACAAAAAAAGAATCATCAAAATCGGTTCATAAACGACGAAGTTATCCGCGAACACACATAAAAAAAAAAAAAAAAAAAGGAACATACATACGGTCGAATTGAGAAACCTCCTTTTTTGAAGTCGGTTAAAAATGTCATTTGTTAATTGTTAATTATTTGTTAATAAAATGTCGATAATTCACAACATACATTTCAGCGTTTTAAGTTATCACGTAACTGGCTACGAGGGCCAAACTGAAAGTTCTTAGAACTGGCCACTTATAAACAATATAATAAAAAAATAATTCTATAATTTCAAAATAGAACTCTTTGCCAATATTACTGAGTATATACTTCATTCATTTGTCATTTGTTTTACGATTTGGCGGCAAATTGAAAATTGTCTGTGTCACGTCAACATGAATTTAACACGAGAAAATTTTCGTGCAATGATTTTTTATGACTTTCAATGTCATTTAAGTCAACAAGAAAGTTATGATAGACTACGATTGGCCTTTCACGATGAAGCCCCATCTCGTGCGACTGTTTACAACTGGTTTAATGAGTTTAAACGTGGTCGCACTAATCTCACTGATGATTTACGTGAGGGACGGTCTTCTACGGCGACGACTGAAGATAACATCTGTGTTGTGCGGCGTATGATAGAGACTGACAAAAGAGTGACCTATCAGCAGATTTGGACAAGCTTAGGCATCGGTATGAGTCAAGTGCACAAAATCCTACACGAACATTTAGCGGTCAGGAAGCTTTGCGCCCGGTGGATACCTCATAATTTGACTGAGGCCCAAAAACTCCATCGTGTGGATTGGTGCCGTAAAATGATTGAAAGATTTAACGGAGGTGACTCAAATGCTGTGTTCGACATACTAACAGGTAACGAAAGCTGGATTTACTGTTATGATCCTGAAACCAAAAGACAATCTGCTCAGTGGGTGTTTTCGAGGAGTTGCCAACTAAAGTGAAGAGAGATCGAAGTGCGGGGAAAAAATGGTGGCCTCGTTCTTTGGAAGGATAGGTCATTTCACAACAATTGTGTTAGAGGATCAAAAACAGTTTCTGCAGAATGGTACACTACCAATTGTTTGCCACTTGTCTTGGAAAAAGTTCGAGAGAAACGACCTCGCAGTAGGATCCTCCTTCACCACGACAACGCCTCATCGCACACCGCCAAGCGAACGATCGACTATTTGGCGACATCAAACGTTGAATTACTGGGTCACCCGCCGTATAGCCCCGACCTCGCGCCTTGTGATTTTTATTTATTTTCAAAAATTAAAGAAAAACTTAAAGGAAAGCGGTTTATGAATGCTGAAGAAGCGGTGGCTGCGTATCGCGATGCCATTGAAGAGACCCCTAAGGACGAGTGGGCAAAGTGCTTTTCCCAGTGGTTCCATCGCATGCAGCGGTGTATTGACGTGAATGGACAATATTTTGAAAAGATATAATAAAACTAATAACTGGCTAATGTAATCAGTTTTTGATTTTCTAAGAACTTTCAGTTTGACTCTCGTATAATTGAAATTTAAATACCAACACAAATTGATTAAAAGTTTAAATTTATTTCGTTTTTCATTAAATTTCATCAAACCTAAAACATTGTTCCAGATACTTTAATTTACTTATTTATTATACATGTATTATTGATTTACCTACCTACTATTATATTTTTTGCTTTGTTTAATCATTACAAGTGGTCCGTTACGTATTAATAATTAGTCGTCCACCTATGTTCCTCTTTAATTAATTATATTTGTGTATTTATTGTTCTTCAATTTCTCTTGTTTTTGTCTAAAGAGTAAGTTCGTAGTAATCATGCTTATTTATGTGTGTTGTTTAGTGTGTTTTTGTTGTTTAGTTTGAGTAATTGTTTTTGCTATTAGAATTTTTGTTTATCCCGTATTATTATTTTACTCACCACGCATTTTTTCATATGCCTAAATGTTTTCATATACATGGCATGTATCATTGGTGTGGCTATGAAAAATATTCATTCATAACCAATTATAACTGAAACACAATTAAGGTTATGTTCATGCAAATTTTAACATCGAAGCCCAAACAAAGTAGCACATTCATCTTAAAATAACCCCGAAGTTGTGCCTTTGAAGTTCACGGAGGCATAGAAGGTTATCGGTCTTTATGTGTACAATTTCTTGATTATGTCTGTGATGATTTGTGGTATTACTTCAGAGATCTTGAAGTATATTTACCGCACTTTAGCGTCCCACATTATAATGGTGAGAGGAATATGGAATGCTTTCAAGTTTTCAATAAAATATGCTTCATGTATGCTTTCAGGTATGTTAAAATATTAGCTTTGAAATAAGTTGCGTGAGTGAGTGGATATTTTCTGACGGATATTGTTTCGTTTTTTTTTTTCAAGTTTAGAATTAATCGATTTCTTCTAGATTGGCGCACTTCCATCATGAAATGTATCGTCGTTTAAGATCAAGCGAGATGGCAACCAAATGCTAACTTATTATGGATAATTAAATCTTTTTTTTTCATTCTTCCAAGAATACTACATTTATGTTGTCATGTTACTCTAACAAAAAATAACAATGTAAGCGTGAAAATAATTTAAATTATTTTGAAAATAATTAACTGAGGTATTTACAGGTAGCAGCGCCCTGCGTTTATGACCCCGTTGATGTCCGGGATAAAAATTAGCCTATGTGTTATTATTCCAGACTGTTATCTATCTATAAATCAAATTGCATCCAAATTCCTTCAGAAGTTATAACGAGAAAGAGTAAAAAACTAAATCATAATCACATACTTTCACTATTAAAATATTAGTGGGATATTTCTGTCTGTCTGTTACGAAATGACAGATTCTGAATTGAAATAAATTTGCAACAAACATGAAAATGTAAAGGTTGTCTAAAATTAATGGCATCACAAACAGAGCCTGTTTATCCATCCATCATTTCCGTGTAGAGCATAAAATATGAAAACAATGATCCAGATGTTAGGCCAATCCTCGCGTTGATCGTGCAAATTTTATTGTCTATTTAATATTTTCGCAATAGTTGTTAGTTTGGTAAGTAATGCAGTGAAGTTTTCACTGTAATTTAGTTTTATTCCACGCATTCCTTAAAATAGGGCATTGATTTATTTAAAATAAATTGTTACGAAAATAGGTTTTTTTTTATTTCACTTTGTTATTGCATAAATAGTTTTAACAACATTTATTGAGATAAGGCAAACATAACATGTGCCCAACGGTAAAAAATACGCCTGCCTATGACGGCACAACACTACGAAGCTATTTGAACACTTATACTTCTAATTACTACCTAGTAGGTACTACACTGCGCTCGTCACCGTGTATTTACGAGTTTGCCGAGTATGTTAATTTTCTTTCGGATATCTAGTATTTCTGCGAACTATTAAGTCAACTGAAATGGTCTCCAATTAAGTACAGGCAATGAAGTAGATAAACAAATAAAGCTACATAAATCAGCTTTTGTAATTAAAATTCAACATTCTGGCAAATGCCTGGCCGGTAATCCAACTCGGGACCTTCCGGTAATGAAACTAATGATACAGATAATGGACTTCGCTAATACTCCTTACTCGTCATTAAGTAAAATAACGAATAGAGGCTTATATTTTGCATTACACTAATTTATTGAAACTGATTGTGATGAGACATATTCCTTTTGGATAGATAGATATTAGTTTTTATTGTTCTAATACATAATATAAAAACCTTGTAGCACAATCTTTGTAAGTGTACGCTTCCGAAACGGTTTCACCGCTTTTTTAGGGTTCCGTAGAAAATACGGGACCTTTATAGATTCGTCATGTCTGTCTGCCTGACTGTCCGTATATCACATCCAATTTTCTCCGAAACTATAAAAGCTATACTATTGAAACTTGGTAAATAGATGTAATCTGTAAACCGCATTAAGACTTTGATACAAAAAATAAAAAAAAACAAAAAAATTAGGGTGTCCCTTAGAACTGAAACTCAATATTTTTTTTATCAATACCCTACGTGTGGAGTATCTATGGATAGGTCATCAAAAATGATATTGAAGTTCCGAACATATATTTTTTTCTAAACTGAATATAGCGCGCGAGGGACTCTTCCAAAGTGGTAAAAAGTGTGTCCCCCTCCTCCCTGTAACTTCTAAAATAAGAGAATGACAAAAATAAAAAAGTATATGATATACATTACCATGTAAACTATCAACGAAAATTAGTTTGAATGAGATCTATTAAGTAGTTTTATTTTAATACGTCATAAATTGACTATTGTTAAAACACTGATTTAAGTAACAACGAACTACAAGAACTTTTATATTATGTTACTTGCTGCTACGAACGCCTTCATGGGCGAGTCCGACTCGCACTTGACCACTTTTATTTGTACTTTTGGTAGTGTTTTACTATTCTGCCCGCAGTTCATTTCAAAATTGAGATTTTATTATTATGAATGAAAAATATCCAAATTATTTAACCGTCGTTCGTTGACGCGTAACCAGATATTTGATGTATTTGAATATTTACATTTAACATCGTGTGGATTCGATGTTTCATTTGGATGATAATTTAAATAGCATATTATAATTTGCGGGTTCAGCGAGTTATTTAATAATAATACTATCTTTACTAGAAACTACACCTAATATTAATGTTTTAGCTATCAAGAAGTCAATATTTTAGTGTTTTCAATGATTGACTTTTGCTATAGGTACTATTGATATACTGTAAGATTTTAACAACCAAAACCAGTAGAATAAACCCTACATCGGTTAGTTTTGTTTTCAAGTAGAATAATAAATGCCATTCGTATGGAACACAATACAATAACACGATTTACTAATCATTATCACTCTACTCTAAACCACTTAGATTATTCAGATAAAAGCAATTATTGAATTTGGAGCCATCATACAAAATTCGTCCATACAAATAAAGTTTTAAAAATTTGAAAAAAAAAAACAACGAAATAATGAACCAGGAACATTTATTTACAGTCAATATTTACAATCATTTCAGTTTAGTACAGGTAACGAGCGTAAGGGAAAGGGGCGGCCAAAGGAGCGGCATAGGGGAAAGCGCCAAGCCGAGCGATGGGAGCAGAGTAGGAAAGAGGGGAGAGGGGCGGCAATGGGAGCAGCGGCGATGAGTGCGGGGTCTTTGCGTACGACGGCGTTGAATCCTTCAGCGCCGGCGGCGTAGTCGACGGTACGGCGCGTGCCGTCAGCTTCCAGGAGGGAGTACTGGCCCTGTACGTTGTCGCCAGCGCGAGCCTCGATCTGGTTCTTGAAGTCGCCTGTGTAGGGATCCGCCACGCTGTATGAGAAGCTGTTGAAGTTGCTGGCTGACGCCACAGCAACCAAGGCGAGGAGAGCGACGAACTGGAATGTCGTAACATTTTGTTATTGTGTGATAAAAATATGAATGTTTTAAATATGACTTAAATATATGACAAGTAAACTATTAATTATATACATGTAATGCTTCTCTTTGAGGAAGGCTCATGAGATTTTCCAGCTGGTTTATTGTCGAACAATAGTGTGCAAAACGACTGTCCTGTTGGTAATATTTTTACAAAACTTGCTAATTACACAGATTACTCCTCTAATACAATATGAAAGAATGACAAATAATGCTGTTTGTACAATAAAAGCGGTACAATTAAAGTTCACGACAAAAGTAACAGGAGTAACAGTGGCGCTGTGTTTAACTTAGCTGGTGGACCGACCATTATCCTGGACCACAACTCACTTGTTGAGTAAATTAATTATTTATTAATTACTTTAAATGCACTATGTGCACTGAACAAGTGTGCTGCTTAACATCAAGTTTAAGACTTAATTATAGTTATTGTTTATAAACTACATTTTTAATTTTAACTCCTTGTTGATTTCGACAAATGTCACAAAGTGCTCTGAACCCACATCTGTCACTCACATTGGGAAACTGTGGCACTGTATTTAATCTTAGAGTAAGCCCAAATCTTCCAGGTAATCGTGCTAGGTACTAGGATCACTGTATTGCTAAATTTCAGGCAATTGGCTTTCAAACACTAGCCTATGTAGCACAAAACAACAATATTTTAAAGAAATTATACTAAATAATTAATTTAAATGTGTATTTACCTTCGCAACCATTGTTAATGATTTGTTGTTACGACTACGTCGACTGAAGTTATGAGATTGATGCTGTATTCAAAATTGCACTCCTTTTTATACAATTAAAACGGACCACATTTCAAGAATATCAGGAAACAACAAATGTCATCAGATTAATGGTTTCAATCAGGTTTTGTACTGTACTTATCTCGGTACTTTCATTATTATGATAAAAATTAATCCTTGAATCATGCAAATCAGTATATCGATGAATAAATTATAAATTTCGTAATGTTAATCTATATTTAGATGAGATCGAATGCGTGTGGTAGAACAATTATGAAGTATTACACTTACTTATGTATTGTCGCCAAGTGATTCGAAGTTCGACCATTAAGCAATATTATTAATATTATGTACACGCTGCAATTATAATTTTTAAAAACTACAAACACGTTTTACTGTCAACCCTTAAGGTAGCGGTTCGCCCGGAGACCGCGACGCGAGACCGCGACCGGAGACCGCGACCGGAGACCGCGACAGGCACTTGACACTATGGAATTGTATGGGCGCCAGTTCGCGCCGAGACCGCGACACGAGACCGAGACATGTGTCGCGAGACATGTGTCGCGGTCTCGGCGCGAACTGGTGCCCATACAACTCTGTAGAGTCAAGTGCCTATCGCGGTCTCCGGTCTCGGTCTCTTGTCGCGGTCTCGTGTCACGCTCTCAGCGCGAACTTGTACCTTTAGAGTTAAGCACAAGTTCATGTCAAATATGTTCCGAGTTCTCATAGAGTAACGTAAAAAGCAACACTAAAACATAAAAGCAGGATTATAATATACCGAATCCAAGTTACGTAATCTAGTCCTAATGTTTAATTCAAAACGAAGAGTTTTAAAGAGAGATTGGAAAAAATAAACGTACATTAAACCCTAAATCCGAAGGCTTGAAAAAGCTTTAAAACAAGAGATTAAAATGCCAACAAACTTTTATCTTGTTAGCGTCGGCATAACAAATGGGGGCAAAGATCATTTATAAATAAAGCGACATTTTGATACAGTCTCGGAACACGGAATAAGTTAATTTTTCAGGATGAGAAACGATGAAAGATGGAAAAATTAAGAAAGTTTTGCTACACTAATTTAGGTCGATGTTGTTTCGAGTTGTGGTTTAATTTGTTTATTCAGAACAACTGTTAGAGAATTAATTTAAACAATGTAAGTCGTTTGTGTTTCGGTGATCTATGATTCGATAGAAAAAGTACTGGATGCGGAAGTACAAACTACGAGTATAAACGATATCAAATATGAACTAGACAATTAACTTCGCAAAGTGTAGAAAATATATTTTGCGATAAAAAAGTGTTCAGCAGCCTCTTGATCTTGCTTTTTATCAGAGTGTCAAGCCAACTTTAGTACCTAAATCTTTTATAATATGAGAGTGGTGGGACAAACAAGGTACGTGTCTGATGGTAAGGAGCAGCACTCTACATTACAGCACGTTCCTCTTAAATATTGAACTATGAAGAATCCATATTTCTGACTAGCTCTAGACTATACTCGTCATGTATCTTATCTCTGTTCCCTGAAATTTCCCGGAAAAATTGCCCTTCAAACCGGAACACAGTAGTAATGTGTAAAACATTCCTACTTGTCTGTAGAATAAGTGACAAAGATGTACTTCAACAGACGGGCTCTTGAAAAATCAGGCTGTTATAAAATCTCTTTATCTGGATGCAAAGTACATCAATATGTTGCTTGGGCTATTATAATAAATAACTTTAATTTGTAACTCAGGGGTGGTGAGAACGGAAGACATTTTTTTAATTTTAATTATAAGAATTGTCGAAGATATTATTACTATCTCAGGTCCAATCACAAGCACTTTTATCGTACTCCAAAATTACTGAAGACTTGGTATTGACGAGCAAAATATGCATATAATGGTAAACGACACGCTTGACCATAACAGTATTGTTAGCACGGATATCCGTGGTTGTTAGTGTACGCAGCTATTTTTACCGCTATTTTTACCGCTATTTTAGCTATGGTAGCTATTTTTACAAGAAAAGGAATCAGTATTAAGTACTTGGCACTTGAAGTTATGGCATAATTTAATCCTTTGCCCGGTGATATTGCTAGAAATAAAATGTGTTAAATACAATATTTTCACACTACTCCTAGACGGTAAAATAATTTCGTGAAACTATAATCTTAGCAAACGATTTATCGCAGTAAATGATTACTACAGACTGCTGTATAATTCACAAGTTACTATGAAGAAAATAGTATCAATGTAAGAAAAATTGCCCTCATCTAAAAGCCTCGGTCTGCACCTTATGTTCCCACTTTGTTTTCTTCGATACGGCCGTATCAATAAATTACCACACTCCGCCGTCTTATGTGTATTTCGTTTTGTTTGATCGATTCAATTGTATTCTCTTACAGAATTAATCGTGTTTACATCAGAGGGAATGAACATGTGTGAATCGGTTTCTTTTAGGTTAATTCTCTTAGTTATAAGCAAATGTGATTTTTTTTTTCAAATAAATTATAAAATATTATTGTATTTCGTAAAGAGACATCAAGAGACATCGTTTCAAGGTTGACGTTCCAAGCTCTCAAACGAAGTTGAGAGACTGTTGAGTTGTAACTAACAAAAAGCTCGTTAGTATCTTCAATCCTAGCTCTTAATAAGCACGAGTAGTAGTAGTTGTAGAAGTAGTAGTACGTACGATTACTGAAGTAATCGGAGGGTTTATAAAAATAAATAAATATTGGTGGACAATTCACAGACAACACCATCTGACCCCAAATTAAGCAAAGCTTGTAATGTGGCGGCAAGATAACTGATAATATAGTTGTGAATATATACTTAATACATTTAGAAACACCCAGACACAGTACAAATATTTGATGAATTCAAATATTTGCAAATTCAAATCGAACCGACGACCCTCGGCTTCGCAGGTTTAGATTTGACTCTACTTTTAAGATAAGAATGTCAAGGCTGTGGAATCCGTTGCCTGAGTAAATTTTTCCCGATGGTTACAGTTTAAGTTTCTCACGCTTCGAGACCATTTTGTCGCTTAACCTCATGGGAGTTGACGTTCAAGTATAAAACTAGAGTAAAAAAAAATAACAAATCAATAACAACAAATAGGGTTTAAAGAAATGTATATTTAATGACGATTCGATTGATCAAAGTAGTAATTCTTCTATTTATACACATCTAATTACCTACTGAAGTCGTGGAGGCACAGCAGCGAGAGTTGCTTAATACACTTCTGCCCAATTCACTGTTTAAGCTTACAAAATTATACATAAAAATGTTATAACTATGTATCAACTGTAAGGGTGGAGCATACTACTCATTCTAAGTATGCAGGGCTTTGCCCTTTTATTGAGTTGTAAATTTACTCGATTATTAACTTGTGTCAATGTTTTATTTTATATACAATTCATGTAAGTTAAAAGTGTACCTCTTTGTGAATAAACTTTTATTTATTTATTTTTAACATCCGATTTTAACCTTCAAACCGGAACACAGTGATGTTTTCATTAGTACTTGGCGGTAGAATAATTGGCAAAGATATACATAGATGGACTATCCCAGGTCGACACTGCAAAGAACCCTACAAAATGATAGAAAAACAGCGGAAAAAAGCAAACTAATTGTTCGTATAACCTCGAATAACTAATTTGGAAAACTACGTATCTAAATCAAGAATCAGCAACGTGCTTAGCACAAATGAAACTGGGTTCGTTAGTACTCAGACGCCTTCGACAATTTACTTAGTTTAGTCATATTAACTTCGTATTACACGTGCCATTTTGTTTTCAAAAACTATACGTTTATACTGACATCTCACCTTAGTGTTAAGTTACAATGGGGTCTATGATGGAACATTTTTACCTAGAAAGGACTGATTCACTCTCGATTTGAAGACCCCAAGATTGCTATCATCAGGAAAACTCACTCAAGCAACGTATTCCACAGCCGAGACGTTCTTATTATGAAATTGGAGATAGAGAAGTATAAATGGGTAGATGTTTGACACACTCGTTTGAGACAATTCGGCTGGTCTAGAGGCTTAGTTGATAGTAAATCTGCCTGCGAAGCCGTAGGTCATAGGCTCGTTCCCACCCAGTAGTACCTACACATATTTTTATGATGAATACAAAAGGTTTGTCCTGTGTCTCTATGTGATAGGTATACTGTAAATACGTCTACTATATTTATTATGTATGTATTGTATCAGGTATCTGACTCCCATAACTAACTTTGTTTAATTTAAGGTTAGATAGTGCTGTGCGAACTGTACAGCATATTTTTTTCAATTGTTATTTTTGTAACCTTGAATTTCAAAGTTTCTTTAAAATAATAAACTACTCGTATTACTGTTTGTTTTGATTTGTTTTATTTTTGTATAATTATGATACAACTTATAACAATATTTAATATAAGACTTAGCCTTAACCTTACATAGATTTTTAAAAATAATTAATTTAATTCGCACAGTAAATTTAGGTCGTACGTTTATAATAATGTAAAATAGTTGTATTCTAATAACGTCACTCGTCTAAAACCTGTGTTGCAGAATCTATCCATCAAATCTATCCATAAACCTGTGTTATCCATCTTCGTGGAATACCAGTACAATAGAACAAACAATAAAATATCCCGCAGAAATCACCAATTTTACAGTGTGAGAGCTATATGCTGGGGGTGAAACTGTAGAGTAGAGCTAGTTTAAAAGTAAATACGCATACCTTATACATAT
The DNA here is from genome assembly GCA_017562165.1 of Ectropis grisescens. Classification (NCBI taxonomy): domain Eukaryota; kingdom Metazoa; phylum Arthropoda; class Insecta; order Lepidoptera; family Geometridae; genus Ectropis; species Ectropis grisescens. The sequence goes on from CM029770.1 coordinate 25,148,899, forward strand.
GTTTTAGTATACGTACGTAAACAAGCACAAATATGCAAATAAGATAGTTAATCGTGCTACAACCGTCGTACCTATTAAATGACAATAACGGCTCTATCACAACATTTGACTTCAACTTCTATCTCTTTGATCTTCACAAACGTTAAACAATTATCTACCAATCAATTTACTTTTGTGAAAAATTACAATAAAAGCCATAAACCAAAGTACTTTTGTGAAACTTTTTAACCAACTTCAAAAAAGGAGGAGGTTCTCACTTCAGATGAATATATATTTTTTATTTTCAGACTCAAAGTCAAAGATCTTTATTTATAAATGTACAATTTACAGGTCATTAATAAAATAAAAACTAAAAAAAAGCGTTAAAATACTCATAGTTATACATATATATAACTAGATGTCCGCCCAGGCGTTGCCCGTGGTACATTATATAGTACTCATCAGGATCCCGTACATATACAATTACGGTGAAAGAATGACTGAAATCGGTTCAGTCATTCCTGAGAATATCGCTTTCAAACAAAACACCTCTTCAGCTACCTGCTACGCCACCTGTCGGAAATTGGGCGTACCAACTCAGATTTAGAAACAAAATTAGCAAAGGTATTCAAGAGTAAGTAATCTGTGATATTCAATGATGCAATCTTAGACACATGCTGTCATGTGTCATGTCAAAGCACGAAACGTACGAAATCTCTCAAAAAAGGAATATTTTTCCCCGATTTTGTTACATTCTTGATTCGTGCTCCGCTTCTGTTAATAATAGCGTTATTTTCTATAACCTATGACCTTCCTCGATAAATGGACTATCCAATAGAAAACGAATCTTTCAATTCAGACCAGCACTTCCCGAGATCCTAGCGTTCAAACAAACAAACAAACTCTTCAGCTTTATAATATTAGTATAATAATAGTATAGATTAGTTTTCAAAGTTTGAAATAATCATTTCACTGTTTTATAATAGTGTTGATTGTTAATCTGTATGTTTGTGTCGAGATACCGGTACCAATTTTGTGAATCAATTTTGATGGTTATTTTTATATTTGGTAGATCATAGTTCACAAGTGGTCCCATATAAATTTTAGCGAAATTGGTGTGGTGGACACACTAATTTTAGAAAAATGAACAAAAAACTAATACTTGCTTTCATGTTTCATGTTTGATGTAGTGATAGATTTTTATGAACTTTGGTCGACTCTCTGAATTACTTTGAAATTGAATTTGGGTTTTGTTTTTTCGGAGGAAATAAACAATATTCGTTCCACGATTGCCTGGAAGAAATCGCTTAGTAAGATCGGAAAGGCCCCAACGGTGACTATAGTTTTAGAGTTTTTGTTTTACTTATGTGCATTAATAAAAAAAACTCGAAAAGTTTCAGCCGACAGCTTGTCGGCATATTTTTTTTTATTATATTGAGTGACGAGACGAGAAGGTCACGTGTCTGATGGTAAGCAACATGACTGTCCATAGCAGCACAGTGACATGCAGCTATTCGAACATCAAAAGTCCAAATCATTACCTAGCACTGTACTACCCTCGTCACCCAGAGATATATAAGACGTTCTCATCTACCCACAACTTCAAATTAGGTAACTGAAAAACATTTCGTGCTTAGGTCTTATAGTTTTTCCTCAATGTAGATCATTCGCAGTTCACACTTTATGTCAGTAGATAATAGAAAGAACTTTATTGCTTCTGTCACGAAACCTCAAGCTAGTACGAGTTATAAAGATGTCATGAAATATCGCAAATAGGAGGGTGAAAATTGAAGTGAAAAATTGTAAGGGTTCTCTATTAAGTACGTTTTTGAGGCGAAAAAGTTTTTGAGACGGTATGATTGAATAGCATTCATAGCCAACTGGAGCGGGAAATGGAAATTTAAAAATATATAAGTAACTGCGAATGCTTTAATTTGAATTTTGGATGGTATTGTGATAAGGTAATAAGGTAAATTTTGTTGCCGTATTTTAAATTGAATCATTGTTTTGTCGTGAATGAAGCTTTTTCTTCTATTTCTTTAGTATGAAGCCAAATGCCAACTTCAAGCGGCGTCTACTGAGTGTATGGCCTGGTGGCTTAGTTCGTAGTTAGTCTGCCTGCGAAGCCGTGGGTTCTATCCCAGTGCAAATACATATTTGTGTGATGAATTAAAAAAAATATTTGTACTGCGCCTGGGTATTTTCTATGTATAATAAGTACGTATTAAAAAAATATAAATAAGTACTATATCAGCTATTTGGTATCAAGTTTTAATAAGTATTTTCTTAGATCTCTGGGTGATGAGCGCAGTGCAGTGCAAGGTAATGATTTGGACTCTTCATGTTCCAATACCATAATGACTCTGCGTGTCACTGTGCTGTTATGTGGCAGGCATGTTGCTTATCATCAGGCACATGTCCTGCTCGTCTCGACATTTCTTGTTTAAAAAAAAAAGTTTTGATTAGTTTGGGGCTACATGGTGTAGTGTGTGACATGTCTACAAATATTGAACTACTCTGAGCTACCACAGAAGGTTACCAACAACCAAGACAATCTGGAAGTATAGGTACTTACCATAGTCAATTAACGGCGGACTCAACGAGTATCACATCTTGTAAGTATATTGTACTTGTACTATATATAAGCACGCTTCAGCGTATACCGCAAGTGTAAAACTATTCAAGTTAAAAAACAATATGAACAGTCCGGTATAATGGACAAAGTGTTGTTAAATCATGCAAATTAGTTGAACACTTTCCAAAATCTATCCTATAAAAATCCGATAAGCTAGCAATATTTCGGCAATGTTCAAGGCTATGATGTTTTTTCTCGATCAATTCTAGAGCCTCCGGCAGATATTGGTCTAGCTCATGTCAAAGATGAGAATAGTTCTTCATAAAAGAACGAATCTATGCTCGGTTACATGAACAACTATTCACCACATTCGCACCCTCGAGAAGACTTCGGAATTGACATCTTTTAGCGGAGAACATAATTGATAGGCTATGAATTGGACCGAGCCATGGCGGTATAACCATACGCCCAGTCGGACAACCGGCTGGAAGAGGCTACAGCGGCCTGGCGTCCAAATAACGCCTGGAAAAGTCTGGTGCAAAAGGCAACGGGATACCATTGCACTATTCATCCCACGAGAGTTATGAGAAGGTCCATTATGAATGATAGTTTGCGTGGTGACCCGCGTAGCGACCGGCGCCCTCGGTTGTCCGGGAATCAGGGTGAGAAATGTGCTACCGGCCATGGGACAGTAGGCGACCAGGCATCCCATGGAAACTATGCTCCTGGAAGGACGAAGATCCAACTACGTAGTTTCACTAAGCTTGGAACATGGAATGTGAGAGGCCTCAATGATGAGGGGAAACTCCATGTCTTGGAGCATGAGCTCGTGCGATGCAGCTCTGACATCACGGGTATAAGTGAAACGCACTGGAAGGAAAGTGGACATCGTAACACAGAGAAACACACTATCTACTTCTCTGGAAATGAAAACTCCAGCTTTTCGGGCGTCGCTATTGCTATACCCAAGCGATGGAACAAGTCGGTCTTGGGCTATAATCCTATTAGTGAGAGAATAATATCGATCAAGATCAGCGCCACACCAACCCCACTCAACATCTTCCAAGTGTACGCTCCCACAAGCGCCGCTTCAGATGAAGTAATCGAAGATTTCTACAGTCAACTAGAAGCCAGCTTAGCTGCTATACCAAATAGAGAACTATTAATTGTCCTAGGCGATTTTAATGCCAAATTGGGATCCACGTCTATGGATTCAGATCTGCGACATATTGTGGGGCTATATGGTCTCGGTACTAGAAACGAAAGAGGCGAACGCCTCATACAATTTGCAGCTGATAATAATCTGACTATAATGAACACAGTCTTTAAGCAACACCCGAGAAGACTCTACACTTGGACATCCCCCGGTGGAAATTATCGTAATCAAATAGATTACATAATGATCAGGGCTAGGTGGAGGAGCTCGATTACCAATGCACATACGTTACCAGGAGCTGACTGCCACTCTGATCATCAACTCCTAGTGTGTGATCTAAGAATCAAGCTACGCAACTCCATTAAGAAGAACACAAGTAGCCGTATGGAAATAACCAACGAAGAAAGTTTTACCAAAGCTTTACGGGACTCCCTACATAATTGGAGGTAATCAAGACGATGACCATCCTAATACACTCTGGCAGAATGCCAAAACCTACATCAATGAGTTAGTACAGAAATCACAATCAAAACCTCTAACAGTTAAGCGTCAACACTGGATGTCCACGAGTACGTGGCATATGATTGAACACCGCCGAAAATTGAAAGCTAGTGGCACAAGCGTGCAAGAACTGAACGCTCTGACCTCAAAAATACAGGCCGCTTGCCGAAGAGACAGAAATGCAGCCCTCAATGACATTTGCACAGAACTAGAGAGACACTCACAAAATGTGAAACCAAAGATCTTCACATGAAGATAAGATCTATCACTCGCCAATACAAACCAAGAACCTGGGCTATTGAGAATAAGGAAGGCGTAACAATTACGGAGATCAAAGAAATTGTTAACACGTGGAAGGATTACTGTGGTTCGCTGTTTGTTGACGCTCATTCGTCACGGAGTCCTACAACATGTTCTCAACCCGCAGAATTGGAACCTAGTTTGTTAAAAGACGAAGTGAAAGCAGCAATCAATCATTTGAAGCCCAATAAAGCTGTAGGTGTAGATGAAATACCCATTGAGATCATAAGGGCAATGGGAGATACAGGAGTAGAAATAATACACACTATTTGTTGTAAAATATGGTATACCGGTGATTGGCCAAAGGATTGGTCTCGCTCCTTTTCATCCCGCTGCACAAAAGGGCTCCACCAAAAGTGCAACAATTACAGGTTGATCTCTCTCATCTCCCATGCTAGCAAAGTGCTACTACATGTGATTAACAAGCGGCTGCAGTCGTTTCTGTCCCGAGAAATAGCACCCGAACAAGCTGGTTTTGTCAAAGGAAGAGGAACGAGAGAACAAATTCTCATTCTACGTCAAATCATAGAGAAATCTCGTGAATTTAACAATCCCCTCTTCATATGCTTCGTAGATTTCCGAAAAGCATTTGACACTGTACAATGGCGGAAATTGTGGAAAATTCTCTCGTTTATGGGTGTACCAGAACATCTAACGTACCTCATAAGAAGACTGTACGAGGATGGCACAGCGGCTGTTCGTGTGGATGACGTTGACTCGAGCTCTTTCAAAACAGAGGCTGGTGTAAGACAGGGATGCATTTTGTCTCCACTGCTCTTCAATATTTATACCGAGTATATCATGCGAATCGTTTTAGAAGGCTGGGACAAAGGTGTTTCTGTAGGGGGGCGGAAAATCTGCAATTTAAGGTATGCTGATGATACCACTCTTTTGACAACATCCAAAGAAGATATGGAACATCTCTTGAACTGCCTGGAGACAAACAGCATTAGTCACGGCCTCGCTATCAATCGTGATAAGACCAAAATGATGATAGTGGACAGAGAAATGACAACCAACCTACTGTCAAAAGCATAGCTAACTGTGATGTGGTCCGGAGCTATATCTACTTGGGTTCCAACGTAACCAGCACTGGGGGCTGTGAAGACGAGATACGAAGACGATGTGCTATGACGCGTTCTGCCGTCGAAAACCTCACAAAAATCTGGAAAGACCGCAGAATTACCAAGACCACCAAGGTACGACTGATGAGAAGTCTTGTCTTCCCAATTTTTCTCTACGGAGCTGAGACGTGGACACTGAGGCTGAAGGAAAGGAGGAAAATTGATGCACTGGAGATGTGGTGTTGGAGACGTATGCTGAGGATTCCGTGGACTGCTCACCGCACCAACTCATCGATCCTGAAAGAGCTTCACATCAAAGAGAGACTGTCGTCGACTGTGCAAATACGAGTTCTGAAGTTCTTTGGGCACATAATCCGAAATGAAGCCTCAATGGAGCGTCTCGTGGTGCAAGGCAGAATGGAGGGAAAGAGACCCCGCGGTCGCTCTCCAACCAGGTGGACAGACCTCATCAAATCCCTCACTCAATCAACCATGACCGACTGCTCCCACAATGCCTCCAGTAGAGCCGAATGGAGACGCATAGCAAGAGCCGTCATTCAACAGGACCCATAACCACGACCACTCTGCCAAGAGTGCCCGACTGAGAAGAAGCGGAGAACAGAACTGTCAGCGTCTTTTGCTGACATGCAGACATAATTGACTACTTGTATGGATCGATCCCCCAAGAAGTTCAATATCCACGCTATAAAACGTGCGAAACCATAAACAGAAAGATTGCTTATAAGGCCATAATGCCGGATCCTGTCCAAAACCTTCAACGTATTCAGGGAGACTGCAAGTACTTCTCTGTGCTTCTCGATATGTGAGTTTACTCGAGGCCCTCTACCGCCTAACTAAATTGGCTATGGTTTTACTATTCCTGCCTCTATCATTTCAACCGAAAAGAAAAGAGATGGCAATATCACAGCTAAGACAGTTATAGCTAGGCGGTAGACTCTCAGATGTAAGTTATGTACGCTAAAATATCCTCAGTAGTGGCCAACTGAACTTAGCAGTAATAGCAAATATTAAGTACGGCAGCGGAACTTCGGAGCACTTCCCTTGAAAATACCATGGAATGCAGTAGAATAATTTGTCTTGCTGGACTGCCATACGTCAGTAGCCCGTGAATATATTATAAATTGTTTCGACTACTTTAGATTTCACAGTACACTGTTCGGAACTTGTAAAAATGGACTTACTTCCTAAGTTCGTTTGAAAAGGCAAACATTGAGAACTACGGTACGGAAACTGCGCTAATTGATAACGTAGCTGAGTGCCAACGTTCAACATTCATACAAATATTTGATCCAATTAATTGAAAGCTCTATGTTACGTATGTTATGGCTCACTATTGAGTACCAGACTTATGTTTGGATAGATCTTGAAATATTTTCGCATTATTTGCTGAGTTTAATACTTACTTAAATAATAGTTTTTAGTAAAAATACGTTTGCGTCGTCAGTTAGTGAACATTTTCAATGACTAAATTCGTTAGATTTTAATGTAATTATATAACAATACTACTTTTTTTCTTAACTAAATATCATGTACAGTGGTGGGGCTATTTTTCCAGCTTTCTAATTTCTATATTGCTTTATTTTCACTGGACATTTGGATAGCTCTCAATGTTCCCGGCTCTATTACAGATGCTCACATCAAAGGCTGTTTTGGAGTGGCCTCTGGATTTTCGATTCGAGCCGGATAGTTGCTGCGCCGAATTACAAACAAATGACAAACGTATTCTGATGCTATTTTTACACAGTCATATGCATCTCATAAGGACAAAAATTTTACTTTTTTTAAATAACTTAACTCTCTGACTACTACACACTGTTAAAACATTCACTTTTTCCCCTCTGGGAGCGCTGTGAGTGTTTGTGCTTGTGAGTGATCACATTGGGGCGGTGGTCAGTGCGCGGTAGTTTTTTTGACCTAACTTGAGTTATTTCATTATTTATTGACATTTGACTGACATCTAGTTAGTTACTTTAGACGTCTATCATATAAATAATTAAATAAATGAAGACGTAAAACCTGATAATAATAAAAAGATTTATTACCCCGTAATAACGTATGACGAAAGGTTTAGTGCGCATAAATTTTACGCCTGGCTTGTTTGATTTCGTATAAACGGGTTAAACATTAAGAGCTTGTATGACTAAATGCCTGGCCGACCTACTAAGTCAGCTGATCATTAAACTCTTTCACGCGTTTTATCGCATGCGACAAACCAAAACGCTGTCGTAAAAATGTTTAAGATAGTCAGGGGTAATCAATCCACTAGCACTTAGATTTATAGCGTGGTCGTTATGACCCTTTTATGGGTTAGATTGTTGGCGTATCTTTGGGTTATTATGCATAACTATATGTATGACGTATATGTCATAGTTGCGATATAAAATTATATTTGCATTGTATGCCTTGGTAGTCGGTAAATACTTTGTTTTTGTTTATGTCTGCGGGCTATTTTCTAATATTATAAGATGTGAACATTGTGGTGTTTGTTGCACTAATATATTAGAACGTCAGATTATAGTCTGAAATAATACCTCAATAATAGTAGTATGTTACGGCTGGTCTAGTCGGGAGAACGGCGACTGCCGCTCTGGAGCCCCCGGATTCGAATTCCACCACGCGCACCACTGTCTTTTCGAGGTCATGTGCGTCATGCCGCTAACTTAAAAACGGTGAAGAAAAACATCGTGAGGAAACCGACATGTACCTAGAATCTTTCGAGGTCATGTGTCCTCTGGTGGATGACACATGACCTCGAAAGATTCCAGAGACCCGCACTTGGCCAGCGTGGTGGATAATGGCCTTAACTCTCTCCTTGCGAAAGAAGGCCCCGAGTCCCAGCAGTGGGAACATTTAGTGGGCTGCTTATGTGTAGGCTACAATTCATCTTTACAAATAACGCGAACTACAACAAAGCGGATAAAACTGCGCGAAGCTGCTAGTGTTATTATAAGTACGAATTTGCAAATCATACGTGCCTATCATACAAAGCAAAATCTTGTTAATAATAATTTGGGGTCAGATAGTGTAGAAAGCTGAAATGTGGATACTGACAGTAAAATCTGTTTCCAAATTTGAAGTCGCATGCAGATCGCTATGAAAAAGTAGTTCTCCTCGGAGTTCAGGGGATCGTATCCAGAACGTCAGCAAAACCAAAGTTACTGACATGGTTCAACGTTTAACATGCTGATGTGGCAGTAGACGGGTTGTATCTTTTGTTGAACCGATAACCGTAGGTCTTTGAGAGGAGACTGTGAATCGGCAAAGCAGCGTAGGAAACCCTGAAACTTGATGAAGTGACGATATACGTTGTAAAGAAAGCAGTAGGTAGAGATGAAAAACCAAAGATAAAACAGTCTGAACTATTATGGAAATGCTGATGTCCAGCAGTAGAATAAGAATAAGATAGGCTGATACTTATAATTGTAATGATCGTCAGTGTTAAATGAAAAATGGGTTCCTAAATTTACTTAGTTCTACCGCTTTTTAGACAAAGGATTTTTATTTTATTTTAATGTTGCCAAATCGACAAATAGCAGTACTTTTTAGACTAAAATTGCGTTAATTTATTAAAATTCTATAGAAAATTTTACCAAGGAACCTAATGTTAGGTATTCAGTTCACCGATCTCACAATTCTAAATGTTAATCACAAATTCTGAACATTCCTTTGAATTTCCGAATCCTATCTTAAAATAGAAAATCATTTGACAATAACGCTGATTGTAGACATTTCTACTATTTATCCACCAAGTAACATCGAAATTAATTCGAACATTGTCCTAAATAGAATTTACGTCATAACATTTAAATGCTCAGCTTTTGATCGTAATAAAACAATTCTCCTGTTATTCAGCTAAACATGACGCTCAACTGTTTTGATAATGTAATTCTAAACAAAACATGTTTGATTTCTTTAGCGAAAACATTTTAATGAACGTTAAATTTCTTTTGATGTTTGTATAAAATAAACATGGGCCTGTGTAACCTTCAATGAACGGACTTTAACGAAATTAAATTACTTTTAATTTTACTAATGTTTGAAAGAAGTTATTTTGAGGGGTAATTTAATTAGACAGAAAAAGTTTTCATTGGGAAACGATATCGTTATTTACTGTAGCTTTTCGTCTAATCTGACACTAAATTAAAGTCTGAATGATACTTTCCAGTATTAAAATTAACGTGGTTGTTACACATATTTAATTGGATAACGGGACACTTACGTATATACTGTCGGTCAATCCGAGTCGAGTTTCGGCCGCGTCCGGCGGCCTTTTTCAAGAAGAGTGCACGCGCGATGGCTGCCCGTTTGGCAACTCGGGCTGTCACACGGCGCGTACGCAAGTTCAACGGCTGTTGCGGGGGTGCTGCAGGTGAAAAGGCCGCCGGACGCAGCCGAAACTCGAGTCGGATTGACCAACCGTATATATGTGAGTGTCCCGCTATCCAACTTAATGATACTGATGTGTTCTAGTATGTGTAAACTATATTTCTGTTGGAAAAATTGTCTCATTTACAAATTTCACTATGGATTATTCAATAGCACACTCAAGTAAGTTTTGTCGATAATTTTACAAAATAAATGCCTTCAGAACGAGAAACCTTAAGTAATTTTTTACATAGCCGTGCTACATCCCAAGTGTAAAACGCCAAAAACGACTTCATCTTCGAAACTGACAACATTTTCTAATTTTTATGAATTACTAGATGTCCGCCCCGGTTTCGCCCGTGGTACATTATATAAATACTTATCTTATCAGGATTCCGTAGATATACAATGGTGAAAGAATGACTGAAATCGGATCAGTAATTCCTGAGAATATCGCTTGCAAACAAAACACCTCTTTAGCTACCTGCTACGCCACCTGTCGGAAATTGGTCGTACCAACTCAGATTTAGAAACAAATTTGATTAGCAAAGGTTTAATACTCAATGACGCAATCTTAGACACATGCTGTCATGTGTCATGTCAAAGCACGAAACTTATGAAAACTCTCAGAAAGGAATATTTTCCCCCGATTTTGTTACATTCTTGATTCATGCTTCGCTTCTATTATTAATAATAGCGTTATGGTCTATAGCCTATAGCCTTTCTCGATAAATGGACTATCCAATAAAAAAAATCTTTCAATTCGAACCAATACTTCCTGAGATCCTAGCGTTCAAACAAACAAACTCTTCGGCTTTATAATATTTATATAGGTAGTTTAAATATTACGAGATGAAACTTATTCAGAATTAAAACTGCAGGTTTCAATGTGTTTCCCTCTGGTCTTTGAAGTTGGAAAAAATTAACGTGAAGTTATAATCCTGATAAAAATAATACAAATTTCGCAAGTGATTCATTAATAAACCTTTACAAAATTTTGTTTTTGAAGCGTTGAGATTGTTGCTTTGAAATCCTAAGCAAAGCAATGTTTATTCGATAATCTTAGCTTATAGCTGCTGCAACGAGCTATTCATACTAAAACCAATGAAAACTTAAACGTGGTAGACGTTGCCCGTCTACTTCTCTCTCTCTAATCAAATGTCTAGTGAAATATCATTACTACTACTCAACCAACGTACAAAAAGAATAGGTACAAATTATTATAGAATATACATTACTTAAAAAATATTTTATGACATAATATATACTTTTATGTTACACTAGTAGTACCCTGCGGGTCTACGCGGGTTTTACCGGGATAAAAAGCAGCCTATGTGTTTTTCCAGACTATAATCTAACTTTTCCATTACCGTCCCGTTCATACGTTACGACGTGATGGAGCAACAAACATCCAAAGATCCAAACACAGTATGTGTTTAATGGGTATTTTCTGTGCACAATAAGTATCTATGTATTTAAAAATACAAAAGTATTATAATATCAGCTAACTACCACAGTACGTACAAGCTTTGCTTAGTTTGGGGTCAGGTGGTGTTGTGAAATGTCTACCAATATTTATTTATTGTCATTTTATAATATTAAGTAGTAGGATTAGTACAGGTACAGGTACAGATTGGGACAGTTGGATTTACAAAATTGTGCTATATTATTATGTTACACTATATAACGTTACTTGGCCGAACTGTGAAAAGACAAAACTGTTCTTCTACGTTTCAATTCCAGAGATACATTACATGATTGAAAAGTCCAACGGTAAGCGAAAATCGTTCAGCCGCTCGTCGCATCGCTGGACCGGAGTAGATAGCGTGCCATCAGAGATCCAGGCCATTTACTAAATCCGTGCAAATGTCCGCTGCAAGAACCTGATAGTTCCTAATACCAGTTATTCTGGAAAAGAATTTATCATTTTTATCGAAAATGTATCTAATTCAATAGCCAGTTCGTAGTGGTAATGCTACAAAATTCTTACGTTTGGTTCAATATTTCACAAAGAGAACTCGCTAGTTCTCTTACATGGTGGTATGTGAATTAGATTTTGTTATGATTTGGGCACTTTCCGTATTGTTTTTTGCGCGCAGATTATGTGCCTTCATGGCAAACGTTTTTTGAAAGTATTGGGTAATGGGATCAATGACAAATGTTCATGATGGTAATACACCTTCATAACAGCACAGTGTCACGCAGCAATTGGAACACAAAGAGTCAAAATCATTACATAACACTGCATTGCGCACTATGGTCCTTAAATTTCTCTGGAAGCCAGACCTTCATACCAAAATACGACAATGTGCCAACATCATTGGCACTTTCTACAAAAAATCTTCAAACAGTTGCGGTGAAATTACCGCTACACAAGATGAAAAAGTTGTACGGTTATCTTTTCCAAGGAGAATCTAAATATAAACGCATCACAAATTATTTATCACCTATTTCAACATAATGCCTACCTTTGTTTTCTTCCTAAAGTTTGGTAATGACCTTTAATTTGAATACCTTCAGCAACCGATTACAACAGTCCAAGTATCATTTTTCTTTTAAAATGTTCCAACATTTTTGTATTAACTTGTACCTTATAATTTAAACATAACGCATGACTTAATCATGTCCTAAATTATTGTTTATGATTATTTCCTGTGTTCTTTTTACATTGTGGATTCAAATCACATATTTAAAAAACATTGTAGCTATCTTGTTTTGTAGGCAATACTAAGAATTCCAAAACTACAACATACCATCAAAACCCTTCAATTTACGAAAACCAATAGCAATTAGACATCCGTATCGAGTAGAACCCAGACAATATAACTTAATTCTACTACAAACATAATTCTACCAACTAAAATAACAGCCCTTTGACCAGGTGACCGCACACAGTCGAGACCGAAATTAGTTTTAGGTCGGAATAATACTTCGTTTACTTTAGTGGATGTCTTTATTAACGAGACTATCGCTACCACTGAAACTACGGAGGCGTTACGATCTACACTTTTATTTTTATTTACGTAGTTCAGTCTTAAGAGAGAAACCAATGAAATCGTACAGTTGTAACTGTGGATTATTAGATCTGTATAAAAAAACGTACTCCATTTCTTCTTTGTGTGTCTCCTGCCACTAATGGTTGCCTGAAGAAACCGCCATCAGCGATAAGGCCGCCATTTATGGCACTAGTAATAGGTAATAATTTTATGTTTCGTATTTCATTTTTCTGGTGTGCATAATAAAGTTTTTCTGGCCGTCTGCCTATCTGTCAGTCTCGTATACTCAACTAATGAAACAGATATCATTATGATGAGGCGTTTTCCAGACGCAAAAAGACTTGTCAAAGACAGTTCTAAATATTGTCAAGTGTGGCATCACTGTTGGGTTTTGTGAAATTTCCGTAATAAAATAAAACAGTGGCGCCACCTACAGTGAACTTGAGAACTGTATTTGACAGGTCTTTTTACGTCTTAAAAACGCCCCATTACAAACCACTGAACTGTTACATGTATACTTTAATAAAATGCATTATAGTATCAACCCACAGACCCACTGCTGAGATTCATAAGGTAAAGAGGCTCAAATATAAGCTTTCTACTTTCTGCGCTTTGTAACTCAGTATTTTATGTTCTCAAATGAATGCGTTACACTTACCTGAAATATAAACAACTAACCATATATATTACGAAAAAAATCCCTAAACACCTCCTTAACATCAATTCATGTGGTTTTTAATTGCAAAGAGTTAGTAATTTTTATAAACTAGTAACATACCGCAGTGCATCTCACGTTGTTCTCAACCCCGATGTTGTTCCGAGATAATAGTAACACATATTTATGTTATCCCAGAGTATTAAAACAAATTCCCACCAAAAACCCGTCCGCAAAGTTAAGTTTGTTTGTTTTCACCATCAACCAAGCTTTCGGGTACTATATTACACACCGGTGTATCAAGCGGATATTTTGCATTTATAAAATTGGTAAGTACCTAATAAGGTTCTTACATTTTTTAAATTATTTATAGAATAATAATGTTACTTGGATAATACATTTTGTTTACATTTTTTAATTAGAATAAGTTTACAGACGGGTCTTGCCAGATGTTCAAACTATATCCTACTAAACTATATTCTGAATATATATAAATTTACTCATTGAGACGATCTTCTTAGCATTCCATGGATTCACCGTGCGGGTGCATCGTGTGGCAGAGAGAGAAAACTCGAGTAGTTCCTAGACTTGTGACTCAACGTACGTTTATTTACCCTGACGTACATCAACACTCACCTTCACCACTACCAAATCTGATATGAGCCTACTAGCGCAGCTTTAGATACACGTTCTAGTATAGAACTTACTGCACTTCTGGAAAAGCCAAGGATATATTATATCCTTGGATATATTATATATTTAAGGAAAAAAACCGTAAACTCTTTAGTCAAGTCAATTCCGCCATTGTCTGGAGTTTCTGATGTCAAAGAAACTCAAACAGACAGAGATAATGTTTTGAAATACGAAAGTACTCGTATTCATACACTTACAGCAGGTTTCGTTGAAAAAGTACTGCCCCTGGAGACACGGCTTAAACTAAGGGGAAACCTACTCAAACACTGTCGCTTCGAGGCAAACAGACTTCGGCGGTCGGCTTTTATAAAGTTATTTAATTACTACGCTTGTATATCAAATTGTTATCCAACTTGGCAGTAGTTTGCTAGGTGCTCCAATATTGCAACATAGTTTTGACGTCGACCAAAATTTGGCAGATTTCAGATATTTTAATGGATTCACTGCTGCTTTTGGGGCTGGCAAAAGTTTTAGGCATTGAAATGTTGTATTGTAGAACGTAGTTGGATTTAGGAAAAAAATACGATGGAGTAATATTGCTTTTAATATTCCTAGTAGGTGAATAGATTTGAGTACTAGATGGTGTTTGCAATTTTTTTTCAAATTTGACTCTTTCAACTCTAATTTTATTCGTGAAAAAGTTCTTTCGTGATGTGTCTTAGCTTAAAACACTGGCGGCACTTTAGTTTGCTTAAGTCTTGAGCAAATTTTAAGAACAATGTGGTAAATGTAATTTAAATATATTATACACTAGCTGTACCCTGCCTCGCTTTGCTGTGGCACATTATGATGAAAAAATTAGATAAAAACAATCCTTGATGCGGATTATATATCATTGTAAAATTTCAGCTCGATCGGTACAGAACTTTTTGAGTTTTTGAAGCGTACACAAACTAACATAACATTTTTATATATATAGATTAATAGCTTCACTCATTGGTGTAACTCGCGGGGTACCTATTTCTATTACGAGTAACTTTATCCGCTATAAAGGTAAAAATTTTAGAAATTTTAAATATAGTATTTATCCACCTACATGTAATCATTAACCTAAAAATACGTTTAGGCATCTAGCTTCAAAAATGACGCAACTTTTTCATTCATTTACCTACATTAAATTTTTAGTGTGTTATATTCAGACTCCGCCTGGGGAAGTACCACACCTTTACCAGTTATTCTACCGCCAAACAGTAATGTGCAAATATTCCTGCTCGTCTCGTCACTCTCTCTATTTAAAAAAAAAAGTAGCATATTTTTACTAAGCTACTTTTGTACCAAATTTCCTTTGAATCGTAACAGACACATGAGAGTGAGTTACTTTCGCATAATGTTAGTAGTGAAGTAGGGATTAACTAAGATGTTTCTGTGTTTAGAACCGTGTTTTGATCTTATCTTTTACATTTTTTTTCTAAAAATGTATTTCATCGTGTAAATTTGTACTTAGCTATAAGAACGAAAAAAACGATCCTTTTTGTGCCTTTAATTTTGTGTTTCTATTTAAGCGCGTAACGTAAAGTATATATATATTTTTTAATAATATTATGTAATAAATATTGGTGGACAATTCACACACAACACCATCTGACCCCAAACTAAGCAAAGCTTGTGTGATGGCAGCCAGATAGCTGATATAATACTTATATAGTTTTAAATACATAGAAACACCCAGACACAGTGCAAACATTTGAATTCATCACACAAATATTTGCACTGGGTGGGGATCGAACCCACGACTCTCGGCTTCGCAGGCAGAGCTACTACCAACTAAGCCAATAGGCAGTAAACATATCTGCCGAAAAGCCAAATTATATATAAAATGAATTCAAATCGCAAAAGTTTATTTAGAAATCTATTGTTACTGTGAAGCTATACTTATGTATTCACAGTCCTATAGTAGGTTAGTTTAGAATCTCTCAATTCTCCGACGGTTTCTACAATTTTACGGTGACAAAAATATAGGTTTAAATAATTTTATGACAGTAATTTTCAGCAAACATTATGGAAGCAATTTTCTTAATAAGACTGACGAGATTGACGATACGAAAAAGACATGTGCCTGATGGTAAGCAACATACCTGCCACATAACAGCACAATAACACGCAGCTATTAGAACATGAAGAGTCTAGTAATGTTTGCACGTTACTGCTTGACGGTAGAATAACTGGCAAAGGTGTGGTACTTCCCCAGGCGGACTCTGCCAAGAGTTATAAAACCACTACTAAAATAAAAATAAATTCCTGTGCAATGTTTTCAATAAGTAATAAAGTACATCGATATATATTTGTCTGTACTATAGAAGGAATTTAGTACATGTTCACTCGTCCATTCAGTTTTACTACATTCAAGTAGAACGATCTCACCTATTCTATTCAGACTACTACTACTAGAGTATTCATTCTCATATACCTACTGATATTGGATTCCATTCCCAATAGTTCAATACTGCGTAATCCCGGTCCGATTGGACGGATTAGCGGATTCGTCCGGCGTCGAATTTAAATCCGATTGAAAGTTCCCTTATTACTAAAGCGACCATTTGATTTTATATTTATAGAAATAATTTCGTTTATAAATTCATTGACCTATATTATACCTACTGTTTTTTTTCTTACTTTCTTTTTCTATGTTTGTTACCTCATTTTGAACCAAGTAAACCGATTTTGAAAATATTTTTTTTGTTTAAAATTAATGGTATTTAAATTTTATCACAATCAGTGAAACAGTGTTTGTAGATTTAACAAAAACAAAAAAAAATACAGTTATCGTTAATACTAGTTTGGTTTACTGCTTCTAAACATTCTTTGTTTGTAATTTTTTTTACGAAATTGTACAACAAATGCTATGAACACGGCGGGTTCCTCGTTACGTAATTTGCTATTTATTCAGTGTTTTTCATTACTAATACTGCTTTTAAATACTGAAGTATTGCAAGGAGGCACGTTGACTGTGATTGACAAACTACTTAACCGACTGCGATCAAATTTGCACACCGTGTGCAATTTGATCCAGCCTGAGTTTTTATTTCGATTTATAAATGACAATATCCGACTCAAGTCGGAACGGGGCACTAGTAATTTATAGACTCCGGTACCTTGTCCTTTCCATAACAAAACAAAGGAACAATTTGTTATCCCGGAGCTTACCTCTGGGACAGCGAGATGGAAAAGACCGAATCAAAAAGGAACGTATGGTCACCTCACTTATTACCAACTTTCAACTTATAGGACGTGAAATGAGTTTGTTTCTGGTTTATCTCAAAGGTATAAAGTTGGAGGTAAATCCATCTGTCAGAATTCTAAAGCTGGCATTTGGGAAGTTAGGTGACAGGGTCGGGAGTTGTCCCCAATGCCTTGACACGTTAACACCTTTCAGATTGTGATGTTACCAGGTGTAATGTATTTGAACTGATTGCGGTGTCATGGAAATTATATACCTATTTGTCGTTAGATGTAAGTAGACACAAATAATTGAAACGAAGTTTGTACAGAGTCATAAAACATTTTTATTGGATACATTTCGGAAAGAGTGCAACTAGTCTGCATGATCTAATACCCCCTTGTCTTGTTTTTGATTAGTCTGCTCGTAAGCTCAAAGATATTGAAGATATTAGATAGTGATATTTTTTTATAGTTTAATGTTTCAGAGGCTCGAACAAGCCGGTTAGGCTCAACTTTGATGATAAGGACGTCTAGTCTGTAGAATGCGTGGCCTGAGTGATTTGGTAAGCAGGGAAGTGTTTGAATAGTATGGAATACACAATTTTATAGTGTAGAGTGATGGGACCAGCAGAACAAACTTTATGTGCTTGATGGTAAGCACAAGGCTGCTCATAACAGCACAGTATGATACAGTTATTGGAACACGTAGAGTTAAAATCATTACCTAGCACTGCATTGGGCTCTTCTTCCAGAGATTAAATTGATTTACCTCTATTACCTCGCGTTTCAAAGATATTACTCATCAAAGCGGAACACATTGATGTTTGTTATCTGTTAAGTGGGCAAAATAGTTGGCAAAAGTGTGGTTCTTCTCCCAGCGGACTTGATAACGGTCCTACGACCAAAAAATGTTATAGTATATTTAATTTAGACTATCGATGTAGTTTTACTCAGACACTTCTTTCAAAATAGTTTTAGCAATTTTCAGAATTCGGGGTCTAGAATTGGGATGTAAATATATGTAGCTTATTGTGAAAATTCCTTCAGGGATTCTACCAGTCTATCCGAGTTGACGTGTGTTACCTCACACCTGTCGCGCTTGTCTTCGTCGTAGATTATAGGATCTGTCATCAAGTTTCATTAGTAACCCATATACATGTAAACATGTACCACGTATATAACATATGTATGTAGAATCCTTGAAATGATTTAAACGTAGGTAAGCGAGATCGTGTAAAATTTTGTCATTTTTTCAGTAGAACCACTCGTAGCTTCAAAAATTGGCATCGTTTCGTAATTCAACAAGTTTGGTGGTTTGGTGGTGGTAGACTTTGACTCTAGCAAAGAGGTTTGACTGTTCGACGCAAACAACTCCGCTTCCGTAATAAAAACGTCTAAGCAGTGCAGTGTTACGTGTTTAGTTTTTTCACAATGGATACCACTATATTATTTTAAGTTGAGAGAATTGGTGAAAAGTGAATTGGTTCTTTATAAGTAAGAACACCCCGACGTATATCCACGAACCCGTACTAACTATCCACCAACCTGCACTGGGCAAGATTGGTGGATTATGGCTTTGACTGTTTCCTTGTGAGAGAACGCTTTGAGTCCCAGTTAGTGGGTCGCTTATGCTCTATGGTAGACAGCAAAATCGTTTAACATCAAGCAAGCGTGCAGTCTAATGCAAACCTATTATTACTATTAAAAAAATGGCACCCTTTTTACCAACTTGAGTAGGTATACTCAATAAAAAGTAGGTATAATCAATGTTTTTTTTTTCTCGTGGCTGTATTAATTGACATCACTTCTATTACTCAATCAATTTGTCAATTCATTTAAGACGCAGATTAAGCAACAGTTACCTAATTGACGGTTAACGAAGGAGACGTCAACTAAAATTTAAATTTCCCTAAAGTTGAAGTGAAAAGTTTTATTACTTTGTTAATTATTTTAACGGAATTCTAATTAACTTATTAAAGTATATCTATAATTATGTACGTCGATAGTAATATTTCCAATATTGATTAAACGCCGAAAAGGTACACTAAACCTAAACTTTGGTATGTAAAATTATTAAAATACAGTAAATTGTCGAATAGAATGTCTAATAAAAAAATCTCAAAAATTCGTTTAGTGTAAAAAATACACGAGAACTTTGTATTCTAGATTTTTGAAAGTGAGTAAAAAATCAAGCACAGTAAAAAAATAGGTTATTTTAGTATTATTGAAGCTGTAATTAAATATAGATTCATGTTTTTGTCGGAATTAGTAAGTTTTAATATAATATTAGAAAGCGGTGGTAGCCTAGTGGCTAGAAAATGCGATTGACAATCGTAAGGTCGTAGATTCAAAAACCACCTTTGATTCCTAGTACTTTTTTAAGTTACCACCTTTTGGTATTTTTTTCAAGTGTAGTCAAGTTTTTTCAGATGCTTGTCGCCATCACTGGCTTTAATTGAATTGACCACATTGTGTAAAGACTAGCATAATCCAAGAATTTTTCAAAGTCTTTCTTCACTAGGCCAACGTGGCATTGGCTCTCTTCGTGCGAGAGAAGACCCCGAGACCCAGAAGTTGGTACATCTAGGTAGTGGGCTGCCTATGCTTACGTTTATATGATGTTGATTCTGAAAATAATCATTGCACTACATATTTAATTTAGGTCAGTTAGGATGCTGCTCCTTCTAGGCTATCCAAAACCTCTTTAGGTAGTTATTTAAGGGCAACTACCAAAAGTCCCCTGGAAAACAATTACACGTATTGTTTCTTTAGTTTCACAAACAAAAATGACAAAGAATTACGTACATAGAAATTTTGAGTGACATCACGTCTATGTAAGATTTTTATATAGACATGACGTCACAACCCCCACTCCGAAAGCTCAATGATCTATAGATATGGATCTCGTCGGGTAAATGACTTAAATTGCTAACTCCGTTCCGTACAACTTTGAGGAAAACGAAAAAAACTGATTAAAAAATAAAGTACTCACAATAACACAAAAAAAATTGACACATTCTGTCGATTTTTTTGTAATTAATTAGAACGAAAAACATAAATATGTGTCCTATATTACTTATTTAATCTACCTGACGGATTAATTAGTATGTACTTACTTATACGACTGGCCTAGTGGCTTAGTTGGTAGTAGCTCTGCCTGCGAAGCCGAGGGTCGTGGGTTCGATCCCCACCCAGTGAAAATATTTGTGTGATGAATTCAAATGTTTGCACTGTGTCTGGGTGTTTCTATGTATAATAAGTGTGTATTTAAAAATACATAAGTATTATATCAGCTATCTGGCTGCCATCACACAAGCTTTGCTTAGTTTGGGGTCAAATGGTGTTGTATATGAATTGTCCACCAATATATCCACCAATATTTATGACCAGTCATCATCTCAATTCGGAAATCGTTCGATCAAATTCAAAACAAGAGCTGTTGTTGAATAATTCGTTTACTAGTTATCTACAAATCGACAAACTACATTATTAATTACCAAACAGCAAAGTTTGTCGGTTCATCAGTGTGTAATTATTATATCTCGCAACTGCAGTGCATTCCACGTGATGGATCGCAGGTGCCACATCGATCATCGTTCCAATGCATGCTTTACTTTTGTTCCAAAACAATTCTTGCATTATGAACTATGTTTGATGGAGTAGACGAGGCTACCAGTTATTATCGATGGAATTTTACGTTGGATAGAGTTCAATAAAAATTCGAAAATGAAAATTGGAGGCAAATTCAATGTCAAGGTTTTCATTTGTAAATATACACGTTATTTATTGTGTATTGTTAAATTTTGTAAATTGCTAGGCTACGTACGGTTTAATTTTCTTTTCTTCCATTATTTAATGAACTCAATACATTTATGTGCATAAGTACTCGTAATGAATATAAATAATAGAAACGTCTAGGCAGTGCAGTGTTACATGTTTGTTTTTTTCAATAGATACCACTTCAGTATCTTAAGGTGAGAGAATTGGTGAAAAGTGAACTGGTTCTTTTTAAGTACCCTGACGTAGATCCACGCACCAGTACTAATTAATTAAAGTAATTTTCTTTTCTTCCATCATTTAATGAACTCAATCCATTTGTGTCATATGCATAAGTACTCGTAATGAATATTATTAAAATAGTAACACTGTATGCCTAAATAACTCATATGTGACATAAATAATCATCATTCGTATTAATAATTTGCCTGTCTGGAGTTAAAAGATTCAACTTAGGACTAAAACGAAATAAAAGCTAGCATATAAATTCAAATCATAATCCTATGAACGGTTTCAATATTTGAAATGTCCACCAATATCGGGGGAATAGACTTTTGTGACAATAAATAAACTAGAATGATTAATACAAGTTTCATTTCAAATTTTCAATGATTCTCAGGTAACATAAATTTAAACGTTCTATATAAACTAAAAGTCAAGCAACAAGACGAACATAACTAGTGTGTTAGCTATGAACTTTGCCCCAGGCGTCGATGTTTACCGTACACTCCAGGGTGTACATCAGGGCTGGCTTTAGTCTCGTTATAGGGACAAATTTAATTGAACTTAGGCACAAACACTTTACGTAATGGCATTGATTTTTATCTGACTAATATAATATAAAGTGCTATGAAGTAGGAACCGTTGCTTAGTGGCAGATCTGTGAACAAATCTGAAGGAAGCGGAAGCCTGAGAAAATGAGATGTAAAAAATGTAAAATGTAACAATTCCTTAACGTCACCAGTCGACGGGAAATAAAACCAAAGAGAAGAGCTTCAGGCATACTTAAGAAAGAAATTAAATTTTATAGTTTTCTAATGATATAAAAATAAATAACATCACAAAGGTTTTTCGCCTAACTTATGCAACTGACTCCAATTTTAATGTGCACCTATAACAGTTTTATACATTTGTCATCGTCAATGCCCATCTCGGCCACTCCTAGGTCCAGCCCTGCTCGGTTGCATATTAAACTTGGGTCTAGGGACGCCACGACCGCGTCGATTAATATTAACTTACTTTAGGGTGGGGATCTAGAAATGGATAGGGTTCTGTGGCCATGAAATATAACAAATTTATTACACATTAACCTACCTGGACTCAGAAATCTTAGGTAAAATAATAGTTATTTTATGTGATATGAAATAATTTTAAAAAATTGAGAGACTAACTCAAAGCTAATGCAAGCCATGCCCTGTCAAGTTGTATGACCAATATCATAATACTGACATAGATTATGTGTTTATGACGTCAATCGTACTTAAGGACACAAAATTGACCATCGGCTTTATATTTTGGTTCTCACACACAATAAATTCCGAAATTGTACACATTTCAACAAACAAAGTTCTGAACAAAAGTTTGAAAAAATTACCCAAAATGTATCATTGTGTTCTTAACTCAGAACATCTAAACAATAATGTGTGTAATTTGTTACATTTATTTGTTGACTTTTATTTAAGCTTTTAATAAAAGTTCCGAGGTGTTCCGAGTGACGCTAAGCTTAATTTGTTGTATTTTGATTTAAATTTACGAACGATGCCGATACCCTTTTTTTCGATTTTATTTGATTGTGTTAGTGAGTTGTGATGTCCTGTAATTATTTCAAAAAATAGTCAATTGTAGCAAGTCATGCCAAAGATTTGCTCAATGGTTCAGCATACGCAAGCACACGATGGAAAATTCACTTTAAAAAAAACACATACGTGCAGGTGGGATTTGTATCTGCGACTTCACTGTAATGAGTCGGATGTTCTTAACTCTACTAAGCATAAACCGTGGTAGCGGCTTAAGCTCAAGGCTACCCGAGCCGAAAATTTGTGAAAAGTCCGATTAGCATAGAAATTTCCGACTATTGTGATACCAAACCAACTCAAACTTTCAAAGGTGATTCGGGTTTTTTTAATTCGGCAATTTAACCATTGCTGTTTTCGATGATATCTATGCGTATAGAAACAATTAATATTGTAGAATTACAAGGTGCTTAAAGCTCAGGAAGACATTACAAATTTTGTGCGAAAGGAGAAAAACCGTGTTGCAAAAAAAAATACGAATTTACTACCATGAATAGTACCAGTTTGATAAATGAACAGATTGAACATTTACATTTACTACGTGCCTGATTACGCATCGGTCTACAAATTAATGGATATGAATACGACAGTACTTACAAAATAGACACAGGTAAACATTTTTTTAATTGAGATAAAATTATTTTTTTAATACAAAATAGACACAGGTAAACATTTTTTTATTTTATTTGTATGTAGGTATCAGTTTATGGATCAAATATTACAATCCAATTTATTTCATTTTATTTATCTACGAGTACTTGCAGTAGATGTATTGACGCAGGGCAGTGATCTTGTCATATCTCGAAAAAAAAACACGTGCGTAAGTTTTATGCGCCCTTCGATGCCAGAAAAAAATATCGCATCAAACGGTCTCTATTCCATTTTTCTAGAACTATCTTTTGTGTAGGTACGACATTGTATTTTTCATAACTATTTCGAAATTAATACGAATAAATGCTGCAAGTCAACCAAAATTTACTACCACTTTATTATTTAAAGTAAATAAAACAAAATTGCTTCTTATAATTATTTCACAAAATCAGACATACATATACTCGTATCTCAATTGAGGTGCATTACAAATTTATTTATTTCTAATTTACTAATTCCATTTTGAGATACATCACAAAAACTTATTTATACACTACTCGTGGTCCAGCCAAAATGTAAATGATGATAAAATTCATCTATCCTTATTTTAATAGGACCTAAACATGAGCACCAGATGTCAGCATTACCATTTTGCGTTAACCTCCAAAAACATAGGACGGTAACATTACGAGTATGGAAGGGCTCCATAAATTTCAGATGATACACCTGTCCAGGTAAAAAGGCCTGGGGAGACATATTTGGAAAATATATGACTTTTTATTGAAAACTACTCCGAATTTTGTAGTCCATGTTATCTTATGAAAAAAAAAATTGTTAAAATATTTGCATTTTAACACACCTACCTAATTATTATTGACAAAATTTATTTTTCATCCCGCATTTTTGTCATGAGTATAGTTTTGTTTATGAGAATATTATCTGATCCCAACAGTCAAAGAAGATTGTGTTTGTGTCAATTAAAAAAAAAAACAATTTAGTTGAAACATACAAAAATCAAGTTTAAATATAATTATGTTCAAACGTAAAAATAATAAGCTATTTTTTTTACAAAATTTACTTTAATGAATTTTACTGACCAATCCTTAAATAACTTTTTATAACGTAATTGAGACTTAAGAGTCACAAGAGATTTAAGATACGAGTAATTATTTCAGACATAACTGTGTGAACAACTAAAAGATGCCTTAAAAAGACTGTGTAGGTCAAGACAAGAACAAATATACAAATATGATGTAATACAAAACTTCAAAACTGTTAAGATAAAAAAATAATCTCTGTAATGTAGTCAAAGCAACAACAAAATTAACTAAACAAGATCAAAATATTAACAAAATAAATCACTTCCATTTTTTTAAATCATCATTATTTCTATTTTAATACTCGAAATACCAGCACATCTTAGAATGCTAAAATGTTTTTTCAATTCAATTATTTATTTCGAACCTTAGGCATCTAAGATACACTTGGTAACGGTAACGTTAGTTTGTTCGTTATTTTCCATAACTCACTTGTATGTAAAATAAAAAATGGTAGTAATTATTTAATGATGTCAAATTAAATTGCAGTTTTTATTTTTTTCTAACTTTAACAATTATTTTTCCTGCAAATAGAAAACACGAGTTTTAAGGCCTAAATAAACTTCACCTACCTGGCATAGAAGTATATTTCCTCATCGTAGTATCTGGACAGCAGCAGCTCAGAAGATCATCAGCAGAACAGCCACCTGCACACAAACACTCACCACCAATGAACACCTGATCTGAACACAGACAACTTTAATAAATAATGAAAAGGACAGGATCAGTTCAAGCGAGGAAGGAATCTCTGGGGGAAGGAAATCGCATTAAAACATTATTAGAATTCGCGCGAAATTCATACACGTGCGCGAGAATTTCCGCTCAACTTCGGAACGGACCGTGGCACGGGCGGGCGGCTGTGCTTCTGGGCGGGCGAACGCGGTGATGCCATATCCGTTTCTCAAAAGTAACGCACTATATTGGATTTAATGGTCTGTCATATAACTTTTCTGATCTTTAACATTTTTTTTTTCAGATTTTTGCTAGTGTTTTTCTTCATTTTAATGAATAATATATTTATATAATAATAAATTTAGCATGAAATGGTAAACAAGAAAAGATATATTTGACTATGAATTTTATACTCATATTTAATGCATGTACATTGGTACTTGCATACGTTGGTTTTAAAAACGATGAAAAAATATAAATTAACAAAATATGCCACAAAAGTTTCGATATGGCAACTATGGGCGGCAGCTGGGGCGGCCCGTGGATGGGCGGCGGCGGCGCGGCGAGGCCGCCCTCGGCGCGCCTGATACCAGGCTCCCAGAACTCGCCAAGAGTAACCACCACGTGCGTCAGGACACTCCACGCATGCGCGAGGAAAGTCGAAGAAAAGTTCAGGTGCGAGCGGGACGCATATATCCCAAAAATAGGGGAGCGAACGCGAAGTCATGAAACTAAATCGGGAAGCGCCAAGCAGTCTGAAAAGTTGGCGGTGATTTCGATGTGAGAGTGTTTAGGCGCACACATGCTTATCAGATTTAGTTCCAATTTAGATTAGAAGTCCACATGACAATTTCAGTAACACTATTTACAAACAAATTATATTACTCTTATCTTACTACTAACTATTTTTGTAATATCCTTGAAATATATTTTAAACAAAAAAGTACTAACAATTCAAAAGTTTCAGTAGAAACGAAACTTTGAACTTTAAGTATGGCAATTATCTGAGCAATTAAGTAGTCGATTTGGCCCGTAGTGAAAGCCCATCAACCCCGTTCCCAATTGAATACGGACTTGAAACGTACAAGGTACAACGCTAATGGCACTTTAATGGAATTCAATTACATTTTAAAGCAGAACATTTGCATTTTTCACGCAAAGTTTTCACGTTTAAACTCGCAGCGGCGTTAATTTTGGAACTATTTAGACGTGCTGTAAAATATTCAAAACTTTACACAGAAAAAAATATAAGAGACATTTTTTGTGTACTTCTCGGTCTATTAAGTATTTGTTCGTCAAGTAATTAAAGATAATATTCAGAGGAATAGCCGCATTACAGATCATGAGCTAAGTTCAATCATATTAATATTAAACATTATTAAATATGAATAATGAATTTTTCCTTAATCTTTTGCACAAAAACTATCAGAGAGATAGGGGATAAATTTAGTTCATAGACAGAAAATAACCTCAAATAATCTGGAACTACGCGGCAATAAATAAACAGCAAAGCGTTATTAGTCTTGTGTATTTGAATTAATTTGTCATCATGAACACAAATTTATATATACCTTGTAACTTGGCTGTTTTCAAAAATATCCAAAAAAATGTAGTACGATTATTGTTTTCGGTTCACGGTACACCTTTTTTATCCGCTTCTTTATTAGTGTTTGGTATGCTTTGTGAAATATACAAAAAAAAACATTAGAGACAAATTATTATACTACACAACACACATACTACTTTCTGACCTAATACATATAATTTTTTAACCAAAATCCTATCAAACATAAAAGTATTACGAACACCTAATAACGTAAACTTCTATGTGGGTGTTCAATAAATTTCGGTGAATGTAAATTATGTAATTATTTGAACATGCCACAATTACGATTGAACACTCTGCTTTGTAGTTGCTAACATGTTTCTAAGGATGTAGTTAATGTTTAATTTGGGCCAAAGTTAATTAACGGGTAACTAACTTAGCGTAACTTAGCAAATGCGATTGTCAGGGGTGGTTTAGTCAATCTTACAGGTGTCGGTACACATACGCATTGCTCACGCACACAGATAAATGTTTCATGCGTAAACACGCTACTGTGGGGAAGTCTTCGCCTTCTCATGTTGTCTGTTATCCTAGTATTTCTAACCTTATTCCTGAAGTTTCAAGGAAATTCCTTGCCTCCTGAAACTTCATGATTCTGTCAAATTGGATTTAGATATAGATTAAAAGTTACATAATTTTCTGGATTTATAAAAAAAAAAAAATACTGTGTTTATTAGCGAAATATTGCGATTTTTTAATTATACCATACTTTTGTTTCCATGAACTTTTTTAGTTATTTATATAAGTATTATTTTTTATGAAAAATACAAATAAACAAAATTTAACTCAGTTTTATATTAGATTAGAAATAAAAACACGATATTAATAAGAACCAAAACTTTCATCTCTGTGTTTGATTTCTCCCAAAATTGTCACATTGTATGTCAGGTATTCCAATACCTGAAAAACACCCCGTTACATATTTCAGGTGACGTGACTGGACAGGTCATGTCTCTGCTACGTCACCGGATCGCTACCGCTCCCAAAGTACCAGGCGCTCATAACACTAACAGAGATCCCCCACACACGGATACAGGTGCAAAAATAGAACATGCTCCCACGGTGTTCCGAAATAGCGTGGCGCAGTGTGGAGAACTTTTTTTAGCGGCGCCGAGCGAGTTAGCCATTCTTAATTTGACTTTGACGGGTGCTGTCGTTGATTAGGGTTATTTAATTTTATGGGTGTTGGATAATAACAAAAAAGTAATATCTTGAAATTGATCCAAAAAGTCTCTTGACGCTAATGTGATTAATCATAATAAGTATGATGGGATTAAAGGCAAATTTTAAAATAAAGTAAAAAGTAACTTATTCCATTAAGAAAACGTCAATAACAAAATTATTACACAGAATGGGCTGTGTCGATAAATCATCTATTAATAGCGTTTCCATGACACTGACCTCATTACCAAGTTACCATAATCATCCGCTGCAAAGCTAACCAGTATGATGTATGAAAAGTCTATCTAATAATAAGCTTTACGCGTCATGGTTAATTCTATTAAACCTTATTTATACTGTAATAAAGGTCGGAGTCGCAAAACCATATTTATGAAGAATAAACGGTTCATATCTGATTGATATCTTTGTTTTGTAGGTTTTAATGTAGAGTGATAAAATAAGCAGAACAGAAATAGATAGTAGATAGGACGCCAAAAAATAATCGTATAGCCGCTTTTATGTGTGTATGTATGTGACTGTCTCTTTCACACACATGTCTGAAAGAGAGAGATAGAAACTCATGATAGAGATTATCCATCTTGCATTAAAATGACTGTGCGGCATCTGGCTTGATTATAATATTATAGTGCGAAGATAGAGTATCAACTATATTATTTAGATAGCGTCAATTTTGCATACTCACCCTTGAGACTTGGGGTTTTCTCATACAGGGGAAACAGAAAAGTCTTGGCCGCAACTAACTACACTCAAGTACCTTGGTTTGCAAAGGATAGTGAAAACCTCAAAAGATAGTGTAGCCCAAAAGAAGCAACATCGTTGCATGATTTTTGTAATGGTAAGACTCTTAGCAGAGTCCGCCTGGGGGAAGTACCACACCTTTACCAGTTATTCTACCGCGAAGCAGTAATGTGCATACATTACTGTTTTCCGGTTTGAAGGGCAATGTTTCCAAGGAAATTACAGGGCTTAGAGATATAATATGTTAGACCTCTGGGTGACGAGCGCAGTACAGTGCTAGGTAATGATTTGGACTCTTCACGTTCCAAGTTCCAATAGCCACGTGTCACTGTGCTGTTATGTGGCAGGCATGTTGCTCACCATCAAGCACATGTCCTGCTCGTCCCCTTACTCTATGCTATAAAAAATGGTTGATGTTCCAAAGACGCAAACAAAGAATGGGTTTTCATTATGGTTACAATCTTGATATCTTTAAGAATCAGTTTATTCTAAGGAAGCATGCTCCATCGTAGACCACAGTTGTTTAACTTCAGTGAATCTGGCGGTCAGCTGCATTTTTTTTTCAGGAAAGTTACATAATGACAAATTATTAAAATACTTTGTGATTCTACCTAGGCATTCAAAGTTGGCTTTGGCAAGGACCTATAACTTCATGTTTATCAATAAATTCCTAAGCGTTTCTAAATATTATATACTACATGTCCGCCCCGTCTTCGCCCGTGGTACATTAAATGGCACTCATCAGGATCCCGTACATATTCAACGGTGAAAGAATGGCTGAAATCGGTTCAGTCATTCTTGAGAATATCGCTTTCAAACAAAACACCTCTTCAGCTACCTGCTACGCCACCTGTCGGAAATTGGTCGTACCAACAAAGCATTAGCAAAGGGTTATATTCAAGAGGTATGTAATCTGTGATATTCAATGACGCAATCTTAGACACATGCTGTCATGTGTCATTTCAAAGCACGAAACGTACGAAAACTCTCAAAACGGAATATTTATTCCTGATTTTGTTACATTCTTCATTCATGCTCCGCTTCTATTAATAGTAGCGTTATTTTCTATAGTCTATAGTCTTCCTCGATAAATGGACTATCCAATAGAAAAATAATCTTTCAATCCGGACCAGTACTTCCCGAGATCCTAGCGTTCAAATAAACAAACAAACTCTTCAGCTTTATAATATTAGTATAGATATAAATATAATAAAGCTTATAGTAATGACGATGGTCTAAATTTGATCATATGGCATAACCTTAGAGCATTATTAATGTATAATTTGACCACCAACTTTAACAATAAACAAAAGAGTATAACTTATACGTGTGTGTCATATATGTGCATACATGGTAGTGTGTGTGTGTGTTTTTATTGATTTATTTGCGTAATTAGCAGCGCCCTTCGTTTTCACTCATCTAGTTCCTGATCCCGCCATTTTCTGAGGTTAAAAATTAGCTCATGAGTTTATCCAGACCAGTATTCATGTAAATTACGGCTGGTCTAGTCGGGAGAACGGCGCCTGCCGATCTGGATACCCCTGGTTGAAACCCCACACGCACCACTGTCTTTTCGAAGTCATGCGCGTAATGCCGCTAATTTAAAACAGTGAAGGAAAACATAGTGAAGAAACCGACGTGTACCTAGTATCTCTCAAAGTCATGTGTCATCCACCAACCCACACTGGGCCAGCGTAGTGGATTATGGGCTTAATTCTCTCCTTGCGAAAGCAGGCCTGAGTCCCAGCAGTGGGAACATTGAGCTGTTGATTATGATTCTATGTGCCAAATTTTGATCCAAAAACCTTCAGTAGTTTTGTATGAAAGAGTAACACACATATCAACACGTCCATACATTCTTACAAACTTTCGGACTCATAATATTAGCAGGATATAATGAAAACAGCATTCTGCTCTCCTTCACATTAATAATTATAAGCTTAGTGTGCGAAACTTAATTTTCCTTAACTTTACATTTTCCGAAACTTAGTTCACTTAATTTTAAGTAAAAAACGGGTACAAAGATTTCGATCCACTTATTAATACATCTTATACCTTTAAACGAGCAATTCTTGTAGGTATAGAGGTATATATAAATACATAGAATCTGAATCTCGGAAACGGCTCGAACGATTTTCATGAAATTATGTATACAGGAGGTTTCGGGGACGATAAATCGATCTAGCTAGGTTTTATTTTTTTAAAACATCATTTTATGCGCGTATATAAAGCTAAGTAGCTTTTTATAAACGCATTTAATTCGTATCTAAGTAGGTCTAAGTAAGTCATCACTACGTAATTCGTGCCTGCCTAAATATTATTTTAAAAAAACCGAGCAAAGCTCTGTCAACCAGGTACTTTAATATATCAAAACAAACTTAAATACTCGTATATTATAATCGTCAAGCGACGCATTGCCCTTTCTCCCACTAGGAAGTCAGTGCAAGGTTACTCGCCACCGGCGTATGAAATGTCACACACTGTGTAGGAGATACCGCGTTTCTGAGTAGGTTGTAAGCGACATTTACTCTTGTACTTATTGTATCCGGCTAATGAGGATAATACCTTTACAAAACAACGTGTTCACGACATCATGTGTAAGTTTTGTTTGTCACAAGTATCTCTCTTTGGCCGCGTTGCATTTACTATTATATAGCTATCGACGTTTCTTTGGAAGCCTTTGTGCTAAACCATCGAACTCTTAAAAACGGCAGAAGCGGCAAACGCGCTTCTACTATGGCGATGCAAAATCAGGTGACGTCTCCTGATTTAGTCTCAGTCGCAACAAGGAGTTGTGTACGTTTGCTGACAATTGTGTACGTTCGCTGACAATTCAATTTTCAAATTTTTCAAACAAATTTTCGCCACGTTATGTTGTGTTGTCTTTAGATTAGCATACCTCATATTCGTTTCTTTAATTATATCGATGTGCTAAACCAAACTTTTTGAATTAGCTGAAAGTTGTATTTCAACTTCATCTATTCATTACCTGGCTTTTATTTCAACTTAATCCTTGTAGATTTTACGATATGATTGAACAACAAATAACTATTTTACTACTATGACAATAAGATTTAGGATATTTTACAGAGCTACTTTGGGGAAGTGCCGCTCCTCTGACAGTTATTAATTTCATTTCATTTCATCTTATCGGCAAACAGTGATATGCAATTATTGTCGTATTTTGTTTTTGAACAATCTTTTGACTCTTACCATTTTGCATAATGAAATCTGCAACAATGCTGGCGTTATGTTTACTTCAGATTGATCTTGCGGCGCCATTGATGAGGTTTTATTTTTAATTAGGACGTAGGTTCTGGGTTCGATTCAAACACAAGTTAAATATATACACAGAACAAACATATTTTTGGGTGTTTACCAATTACAATAGGTAATTTTACACATGATAAACAATTGTATTCACATATATTTATCACTTCGAAAGTGAATCGGTTCTTTCTAACTAAGCACATTGTATTGTAGACCGCATCGTCGTTTAACATCAAGCGGAGATGTATGTATGTATATTTATTCATAACCATTTATGTTACATGTCAATCTTAAAATACATCGGTACAAAAATACAAACATAAAAATATCTCGGTATATCCGAGAATTAATTATTATAAACAAACATTTAACCCAATATGTATAAATATGTCAGATAGTATTGTAAAATGTCATATCAAAATAAATTACTGATATTACTCAAATAATAATAAAACATGTCTCATCCAAATTAATTATTAATAATAATCAAATAAAAATATGAACATGTCAGATAAAAAAGTACTAATAATAACTATTTGAGAATCAATGCAAAATAACCAATTACAATAACTTAAACTAAAGAAATTGTCAGGTGAGTTGATGGTGGTAAGGTGTACAATTATTATAATATATAGCAAATAAAAAAATCTGGGGGCACGGCAGTGCCCCCGCCAAGTCGAGCGCGAAGCAAACACTGCCGTACCATCCTTTACTGGAACCATTTCGCTGCATTTTTAGGCCCCTATTTGTATATATTTCAGCTATCTGGCACTCATAGCAATTTTTTCTCAGTTCAGAGTGACAAACTGTTGTTAGACAAATATCCACTAAGAGCTGTGTTAATTTTATATTTATTCACTTGAAACATCAAGTAACTCGATCTTCCGCGCAAACCCGGAAGGGAGTAGCCTTAGCTAAAAAATATTGTTCAAATCTTTCTGTCATTTCTTGCGGGAGGGGAAAGTTACACACTAGCGCAAAACCCCACTATTACATGCAAAACATACCTGTACCGATCCATTGCCGATCATATTCACACAGCCAAATCACTAACACATAAAAAAAATAAAACACTATTCACAAATCTAGCCCCGCCTTCAGCCACAGTATACCATACTCTATGGTCCACGCGGACTTGTACTTTGACAGAGGGGAAACGCTGTGTATGCCTACTCCCTTCCGCGTTGCGCGCTGACTTGAAAGGATCTAGGGATAGTAAAATAAGAACAAACTAGACTATTAAGCTATGTCAAACAATAAGTTGTCTTAAGAATAACACCTTCAAAATATTCTCAGTAATTTCTATTTCAAAAACATCTCATAAACCTTGAACCAAAACTAGTTACCTATACATATCTCCATAATTAATTTAAGTACTAACTAACTGAAGTAACAAATAACTTCAATAAATGATTTAATAGCTCAATCTCATATCATTAAAAAAGCAATCACGTTAAATGCCACTTGCTTCGTAGTTTTAGATCTTAGTACCTACTGCTTTTATTTATGGACGCAAAAACTAATTTATCTGAGGGTGTAAAGCAGTTTTAGTATGACCATAATTGAAATCAATGTGCCAAGTGCTTTTGTCAGTATTCAGTTGGATCTTTATACGACAATATGGTTATTTTTGTTATTTCATTCGTTCTTTCAATTAATTTAATTTAATTTGCCTACGTGACAAATATTTTATAACAAACCTAAGTGTCCTCCCAGACTTGTCAGTCAAAACGGTGAACCTGGCTAATTTTGGTTTGCGGCAGGGTTACGAACTTATTGGTTTTTATCGAATATATTTCGGAGAGTATGTAAGGTAGTAAAGTAGTTAGGTGGTCTAATACTACCGAAGCCTCCTTTCTATCAGACTGCTCGGAGCTCAAAAAAGCGTCATCGTTTCATGGTAGATGTTCCCAAAGACTCGAATGAGCTGTGCTTTCCCTTTTGAAATAAGAACGTGTAGGCTGTGGAATGTGTTGGCAACTTTGCCAATTGCCTTACTATATTTAAGAGTCATCAATATATCGGTGTTTACACAGTGCTTTTGTATTTGGATGTTTGTTGCTCAATCATGTCGGAGCGCCTGAACCGAATTGAAATATTTAACACAGAACTTAGAACAGCACATAGAAATGCTATTTTTTATAGAGAGAAAATAACGGAACGGAAACTACGCGAGTAAAACTTGGGGGCGCTACTAGTACAACATACAATAATAACTACAATAAACTGGACTGAATAAAACATTTTCATTCTATAATCTAAAATTAAATCAGTTTTTGACTGTTGCTTCGTATTAAATAAGCATGAAATGTAAAGCGTGCGTTTTATTATTTATTCTACCTTACCAAGTAGCGATGTCGCTATATTCTGCTTGGATGAGCATTGTTTACTGCAGACTAAGCAAACACCGGGTAGCAAGCCCTTTGATAAAGTACAAAATGAGGCAACCGAGGATGGATCTTACTAGGTGTAACCCTACATAATTTATCAATACAAAGTTTTCCTAAGTCAACAAAAAAGGCCAGACATTGTAAATATCATATTCATAGCCTCAGTGTCCGCGAGGTATAAGCTGAGCTTTGCATTAGTGTGAGTGATCACCAAAAGTACAGTCAGAGTTAGATATTAAAATAAAATAAAACTAAATTGATAAAATAAAGTCCAGCTGTGTATTTGACTGATGAGTACATATTATTGTGTGATTATTACTAAAAATTCAATTTGAAAGACAAAATAACTACACATCTTCTACACCAGACATTGCACCATAGTCACTTTCTTTATCACTCTCGTTATCATTTTCACTCTCGTCTGATGTGTCGTTTGTTTTAATAATGAATCTTTCCGTTATATTGTCAATAACGGCGTCGTATCCATGAAACTTTTTTCTTCTTTTATTGCATGGTCACAAACATTTTTCCATTCCTGTACAGTGATACTTTCAATTTTTTCATTTGCTAACCTCATTATTGATCCATATTCATTGACACGTTTTTTTTCGCGACGTATCCTTTTATCATTGCCCATATATTTTCAATCGGATTGAAATCTGGGTGATAGGGTGGGTGGTAGACGAAGGACGCTGTGACCATGTTCTCTTAATAAGGAGTCAATTTTCTATTCAATAAATCGTTGTTTATTATGCAGTATCAATTGATAAAGTTGTGGTTTAAGCATGGATATTGAGTGATCGATATTGCGTAACTTGAGCCAGTCAATCATATCTTGTTTGCGACTATTTGAGTTGGGAGCGGGATTTTTAACGAATTGTGGTAAGATGCGTTGTCAACTACAATAACGCTATTGGGCTTCAAATTGGGAATTAATTGCGTTTGTAACCATTTTGTATAGTTTTCTGTATTCATATTGTTATGATAATCACCACTTTTTTGATTAGCTTTAAACATCAGCAGCGCATTTGGTATGAAACCGTCCTCGCCGCCGGCATGAACGATTATCAATCGATTTCCTTTAGAAATAAATAGGTTTCTTCAAACCAGAAGTGCTGCCATCTGAATATGATTTTGATGAAGTGTGAGTGGTTTCAATATATGTTTCATCGGTATAAACGATAGGCCTGCCCTGAATACGGTATTCGGAAATTTTAAGTAAATAAGTTATACGTATATAAAAATAAAAAAAACATGTGCAAATAAATAATAATTTTCCTATTAATGGTACTTACAATAATCTAAAAATTTTAATGGAAACACTGGTCACGGGCCGTTTTTGCGCGCCATTTCCGTAATAATTTTTTAAAGATTTAGTTTTGTATTTTTTCATTTCGGTTGCAGCAAAACCCTATCTCTTCAAAGCCTGCCGTAAGAAACTTTGTTCCATAGATAAAGTCTTAAATTAATTGTGCAAAGAAATTTGCAAAGTCTAAAATTAATTTAGTTTGTAAAGTCTAAAATTTATTGTGCAAAGAAATTTGCACGTCCAAGTCCATACGAGTATAACTACTCATACCCTCCCTCAGCTTTATATAACTGCTAGGCTCACAATTTGGGAGTACTATAAAGTATCGTACAAAAAGCAATTGTGTGACGCATTGCGTCTCTCGACCTCGAGTGGCTTGTTCTTGGGACTGAACACAGACAAAACACAAAGATTCAAACAAACTAAACAAGAGAAATGTTATGACTAGGGATTCGTTTTATTTTCAACAATAGATTTTGTACTTGACTGCTATCTCACCTTTTTTTGATAGTGTTGAGTGACGAGACGAGCAGGACATGTGCCTGATGGTAAGCAACGTGCCTGCCACATAACAACACAGTTATACGTAGATTTAGTAAGATGAAGAGCCCAAATCATTACTTAGCACTGCACTGCGCTCGTTACCCAGATTTAAGATAAGATATACAGTATAAGATGTCATATCTCTATGCCCTGTAATTTCACCGGAAATATTGCCCTGCAACCTGGAATACAGTAATTTTTGCATATGCACTGCTTGTCGGTGAAGTACTTCACCAGACGGACTCTTCAAAGAGTCCTACCGCTATATTAGCTGTATTTATATTACAAACGCGAAAGTTTGTAATATTAATACAATAATTAATAGCATTAGGTAAAAACAAATAAATGTTTGTGGACATTTTACTACGAGCCTATCCGAGCGAGCCTATCATTGGTCGACGCGACGCGTGACCAAAATGTTGGCGTTTATTTGGCCCAATGCATAAGTATTGCCATTCAGCGTGGTAATGCCGCCAGCATGCTGGGTACGCTTCCGATTGGTAGTGGGCTTGAACATCTTGATTATCTGTAGACCTACAGTGGTCTATGGATAATTCAGGTGTGCTTAGTGTAAGTAGTTAGTTAGGTTTGTAGTGTAGTGTAGGTAGTTCTCATTGTATTTTAGTTTTGTTAATAAAGGCTGTGCCCAGATAAAAAAAAATTTTACACACAAAACCATCTGACCCAAACTAACCACTTTATACTAAATAACTACCATTGCAACCAAATAGTTGATAAAATACTTATATAGGTTTGTAAATACATACATACATACATACATACTTATGTATTACACAGTCATAGTGAACACTGGGTGAGAATCGAACCCACGACCCTTGGCTTCGCAGGCAGGCTTACTAACAACCAACTAAGCAACGAGGCCACTGTGATAATAATCTTTTAATCTTTGTATCGATAAAGGAGACAAATCACGTGTACTATCTCTTTGATACCAGGAGAACAAAGACTAGCGACGTTAACATCTGATTCATAAAGTACTTAGGCGTTGTAGACGGAGCCAGCCTTTATGCCGGATATAACGACCTTGATAGACCTTGCTACTAACTCGTAAGTTAAAATATTGTACAGTCAGCAGAAAAGTTGATATAATAAAATAAACGTTTCATTGTCCTCTCAGACCACGCACACCGCAATCTTTTTTGTAGTATTATATATTAATTATATAAGACATTTAACCAAATATATACTTAGATAACTGTAAAAGTTTTTTAAAATATGACTAAATATCACACTTTGCAAGACTTTTGATCTAAGCCTGAAAAACTGAAAGTAAATAGAATGAGTACAAAACACAAAAAAAACATTGAAATAGTTACATGAATAATTAATATGCTTTTAAAATAAATGATCGATTTCAAAACGAAAGTTTTTAAGAAGAATGTTTTTTTTATTGTTTAAATATTTCGCATTAGAATTTATTATTTTTATGTGTTCTGTGACTGTGTTCAAATTTTATCGTTGTGTTCCGCATGTTTCCAGTAAATTACAGTATAATAAAACATCTTACATCTCTGGGTGAGGCGCACAGTGCAGTGCTAGGTAATGATGTGGACTTTTCATATTCTTGTACTTAGCTGCGTGCCACTGTGTCGTAATGGGCAGGCATATTGTTAACCACCAACAGGCTCACGTTCATCTGGTCTCATAACTTTGTATTGTACAAATTATTTACTTTATCCGAAAAAACACAAACCGACTTCAATCTTATATCTTATATATACCTTTAAACGACCAATTCTTGTAGGTATATATTATATAGAATCTGAATCTCGGAAACGGCTCCAACGATTTTCATGAAATTATGTATACAGGGGGTTCCGGGGACGATAAATCGATCTAGCTAGGTTTTATTTTTAAAAACATCATTTTATGTGCGTTTTTGGATAATGAAAAACTCCTAAAATGTCATTAGTATACGATAACTTATTTCGCCACTGTACTTTACTTAGTAGGTCTTAGTAAGTCATCACTACATAATTCGTACCTGCCTAAATATCATTTAAAAAACCGAGCAAAGCTCGGACAACCAGGTACTTTAACATTAAATTCAAACATTCGTCCCAATTTCATATGATGTTATATTTGCCGGCAAACAAGCTGACCCAATGAAGTTAGCTGCGCATGGCTGCGCAGAAACGTTTTTAAGGTATCTTTGGCGGAAGTGCGTAACATGCGTGAACTTTCCCCTTACACTTCACTTTTGGGTCAATTTGTTTGCCGGCCTCTATATCACTAAGTTGTCCAGACAAATGAAATAAATGTTTAGTTTTTTGTTGTTATTTCAAAACTCATCACACCGATCTCGTAAAAACTTATACGGGACCACATCTAAACTATGATCTATGATCAATAACGAAATAACCATCAAATTCGATTCACAATTGGCGGAGCTATCGTGTAACATGCATAAAAAACAAACGGCTGAATTGAGAATCTTCTTCTTTTTTAAGTCGGGTAAAATGTTAATAAGTGAAATTAAAAAATTGTCTTAACTATTGTAAATGTACATCACGTAGTCACATATTATATTATGGCATAAAATAAAAAATATATCCAAAAAGCAATACACACATCGACACTCAAAATAATTGTACACGCTTAGAATGGAGTACACTGTAAAATTTTTGATCTCTAAATTAATAAATATGAAATAGTTTCCATACATAATTTTGATATCTCTGAACATTGTTGCTGTCGGTACTCAACAAGTTATCACTCAACCTACAATCCGCATTCCATCAAAATAGCTGAATCACTCACAACCTTTCAATGTCGCTGTGCATCTAAACCAAACAAAATTTATTTTGCGACTGAGATATCAGCAGTGCTAGCATGCTGGCTGAGTATATCATGTGCAATTTCTTCACAATAACTTTATCATATTATAGAAAAAATCTTCGATGGCTAAATAAAATTAGCTAGCAATTTTATCTCACTTTTTTCTGGGAATTAAAATGAGAAGCGTTAGACCGAGGATCGGGCTGAGTGGCGTATTATAGGAGAGGCCTATGTCCAGCAGTGGACGAACACGGGCTGATGATAATGATGATGATGAAATGAGATGCGGACCTTTTTTAAAGAAATTTAATGTCAAGCAGAGACGTTTACAAAATAATAGTTGAGAAGTTTGACACTAGGTAAACGATTGATTCCGCAGATTGGAATTGGAGTGGCGATGGGTCCAATATTGTTTTAAGT
Source organism: Ectropis grisescens (assembly GCA_017562165.1). Taxonomy (NCBI): domain Eukaryota; kingdom Metazoa; phylum Arthropoda; class Insecta; order Lepidoptera; family Geometridae; genus Ectropis; species Ectropis grisescens. Next base: position 25,188,550 of record CM029770.1, read on the forward strand.
TCTCACTATTGAAACAGCACCGAAATATCGGCGACTCATTCCACTATAAATATAGCCGCAGTAAATTACTTTGTAATTAAAATTACGAGTGTGGCAATGGGTTGACCACATCTGGCGCAAAACCAATAACCATTGAGACTAGTCCTGAGCAACGTAACGCGCTCAGAGTACAAATCAAATCAAATCAAATTTATTTCAGAATATGTCATTCCATATTACAATAGACAACTACAACTAATTCAAATTGGTAGTGGGCAACTATTATCTATAGACCTAAGTGGTCTAATTCAAGTAGTTAAGGTTTAACTCATTGTATTTTAGTTTTGTTAATAAAGGCCTCCCAGAAAAAAAAAAAACTAATTCAAATAACAATATCCTCAATTACACATACTTTATAAAAACACAGTTTCAGTACAGCTAGTAAGGGATAAAAAGTACCATCCCGAAAAATTTAGTTCCTCAGGAAATATCCATTTTGATACATTTAAAAATTGTACGCTAGCGAAATCGTGGGCTAATGCTAGTAATTTATAATTGTAATCTGAAAATTAATTATGCTGTATATTTTCTTCAACCAGAAAAAAAGTAGAAGTTTAGCTCAAGCGTAATAAAGCCCGTCTGGGTTTATTATTTTCCAGTAAGTGGGCCACTTTTTATTACACCTACAGTTCAGTAGGTATCCCAGGAATTTTCATAACTCACAATAATGATCCACTACGGTCCTATTATAGTTCGTACATTATTTGGGGGCAATAATACCGTGCCCACTCGTGCTTGAGGGCCTGGAATTTCGGGGGTGCTATTTTTATTACCGCACAGTACATTGTGTTTGCTTCGTTATTTACTAAAACAAGGTTGTTGTGTTCTGTAAACATATTATGCGAACCTAATTTACACAACCAAACCCTCAAGCGTAGAACCAATTTTGTGTATGTAAAATTAATAACAGGTTTGGTTTGAAGAACGACGACTGCCGATACGCAGACTCTAGTTTGAATCCCACGCGCACTATTGTATTTGCAAAGTAATGTGCGTAATGACTTAATTTAAAAACGGTGATGCAAAATATCGTAACGAAACCGACATATTCCTAGAATATTTCGAGGACATGGGTTATTATCAACCAGCCCACACTAGGCCAGTGGTGGATTATGGCCTTGACTCTCCCCTTGCGCGAGAAGGCCCCGAGTCCCAGCTGTGGGAACATTTAGTGGCTGCTTATTATACTATGAATTCACTGCCGGATTTATTATCTGGGAGTATTCGAGGTCTGAGTACTTCAGCAACACCGTCACTTACCATCACGCGAATTGGGGGTCAAACGCAGACTTAGTTGCGTTAAAAATTTACTTCATAGGCTAACATAATTAATTATATACAATCTAAACGATATTGGAACAAGCTAGTTTGTCTATAAAAATACATTTATTTCAATAAGAAAAACTGCTCAAAATAAAAGTTATGTAATCCATTCATTTGTAGTATGCAAATTATATAACGTGGCATCCACGTGATCGAGATGAGTCGTTCATTCACTCCTGCGCATCAGGTGTCGTGTCAGTGACCTATGATGAGTCTGTAGTATAAGCGTACAACATTCATTTTATGTTAGAATAAAATTATAATGTGGATCTTCATTCACGTTTTTTTATTTATTTTTGGACTAATCTTTATTAGTAGACACTTTGCGCAGATTGCTATGAATCAGTGTTATTACCAAAATAGACAACAGGAACGCAGAAATCGAAGTTTTTCCTTCTAATTAGTGTAAGGTTGGTTCCACCTGGTGCGTACATGATGCATGCACGTTATCAGGATGGACGAATGTAAGGTTCAAATAAGCTTGTACAAAACTCCTTTCTAAAATATGATTAAGTACTGGCTGAAAATTTTAAAATAAAATGTGGAATTCGTTTGGGAGACAGATCTGTGTTGTCAAAAAAAAGATAGATGAAAAAAAGATGGATATTGAAATGCATTTAAGATATATATATATGTTTAAATACCGATATTAAACAAAATGGTTAATTAGTTTAAATACTGATGTAATACAGAATGGTTTAAGCTAAGCTATCTTTGTTTCATTTCTGAGTTGTTAGCTTACATTAGTTTAATGACGATATGAATATTGCTTTTAAACTTTCGCAATTTGAACACATTATGTGAACACAGGACTTACGATCAAAACTATAATTTAATTCGATACCACGACATTCGGCAGCGTTACCACCGCTGCGCCGTGGTCGCAAGCATACTCTTCTTTCTTCTTCGTGGTCAAAGTCTGACCCTGACCACGTTGTTTGTAATGCTGCCGAATCGTCGAGATAATAAAATAGTTTTGATCATGATTAAGTCCTGTAAAGTGTTTAAAATACGAGATGAATTCTCAGAAACTAAACTTTGTTTATTCATTACACATATATGGCAAGTGACATACTTACTCATAACAGCAAATTACAGAGCTAAGTTTCCATAGTAAGTTAGTTAGTCCTTCAAATTGTGGAATACATAAATATAATATAGATGTCTAGAGAGAACCAGTTTCTCCTAGGCAAGCGAGCTCAATTGTAAACCACAGCGTCGCTTAACATAAGATGAGGTTGCTAACAAGTAAGTGCATTATTAAAAAAGGCAAGGTTGCATTAGGTTATGCAAATCAGCAGTACTCTATCTGAAATATATCTGATACTACTTATATTATAGAAATATTCAATCATTTGAAGTATTTGGCAAACAATAAGTTCCCTTTTTTGCCGGTATACAAAAAAACTCTGAACTTAGATTGTCTATTAAATTCAATTTTTTTATTCAAACCATAAATCATAAGAACACTTGGCAACGTCATTTACGAAAAAGCAAAGGAAAAGTCACCTATAGTCACCTATATATATATATTAAGTAATTTTCTTATAGTCTGGTCTAAGTTTTTTTAAATTTCTATAGGTTTACACTTGACCGCCATCTCGCCTGATGTTATGCGAAGATGCAGTCTACGATGGAGCGTATTTACTTAGAAGAAATCGATTCACTCTCGATTTGTCTAAGTGTCCTTAGAATACTACTCCAATAAAGCATGCATTATTAATGTTTTTTAGTATTCCGGGCCAGAAGAATCCTAGTTTGGACTCTTCAATTTTACTTTACAACTTAAAGCTACAGGTTGAAGTAATAAGGAAAAAAATCACAGGTATCGACAAAGAACTAATTTGTTGTCGAATAAAATAAATGACTTGATCGAAAAGTATTGATTTCAATAAATTGTTGTACAAATAAATTGAACAAAAGCAAAGTGGGAACGCGAAATTAATACCGATGTCAGAAGGGGAGCTGTATGTCAAAGTGAGTGAGATCTTTGAATTATCTTCTGGTTATAAAATGTGATGTGACGTAAAGTGTAACGTGTGATGTAAATATAACGTTGGATAAAAACTGATATTTTAAATACGGAGAAAATGTGACTGACTACCTGAGTTCTGAAACCACCACCACCACCTGTGAACTGAATCCCTATAAAATAATAATAATTATGCAAATCAGTTATTCTGATGAGTATAACAGAGTAACAGCAAATGTAAAAAATGCAAGTAAAACAATAATATTTATTAATAATTGTTGTAAGTACTGCGGTTATTGGCTATACTTGTGGCGGTGATGGGACTGCCATGTCTTGTTACATGACTTGTCATAAAAGTCTCATAAAAAACTGATAAAAAAAACTTGTATTATTATTTTCGGAAAAGTTACCGTGGTTAAGGTCGAGTAAAGTTAATCTAGTTTACCCATATAGTCGTATTTACTACAATACATATCCCGTAATTCACAATATTGGTATCGTAACATTTGTGTTATTACTTAGTCACTGGTTTAAGGGTACTTCTTCAAAGACAACATTTTGGACGTCTATGGGGTTATTTCCGAAACTAACTAACAAAATGGCGTGTTTATTTTTTTTATTATACAGTTTAGCTTTAGCTCTAACTGGGACAAGTAATATTTTTCAAATAATTGCAGTCTAAGTATAAATTAAAAATATTTGAAGATTGTTCTTCTGATTCATATGGCGCGTCCATTTGCCATTTTCCGGAAGAAAAGAGTATATACCACATTTTCCTTATGATAAATCATTATGAATTGTAATTATATCACAAGGAAATGAATTGCCCTTTTATAAAAAATATTTTATTAGTTACACCTACCTTAGTATGTTTATAAATAGGCAAATAAGAAGTGTCCGGCATATAATACTGATTAATCTGGCATAAGCTGCTTGACCGTGCTGGGTCGGGTGATAATAATGAGAGCCTGACTTCCCCCATGGGGGGAAGCCAGTCGTGTAAGATGAATCAGATATTTACATTTAATCAAGATCATTGATAATTGTTGTCATAAATAAAAAAGATTTTATGGGTGTGAATATGATATTTTCGTCAATAAAGAGCCAAATTACATACAAAGTTTTTCATTTTTACTTCGGATCCTGAATCATCTGTAATACAAATTCTGATTCATCTGGGCACAAAATATTTGTACGTAGATATCTTGAAAACTACTTTATAAAAATAAGTCCCTCATTGAAATATATGTTCTTTAGTTACCTTTTTTTACATATGAACATGTGTGGCAGAGCTGAAAGTGAAATAAAATTTTGGCCAGATGAATCAGTCGAAGAATGAAATTTCGAAGAAGTACCCTTAACTATTACCTGTAAACATTATGCATAAAATGTCTACACCAAAATATCGGAAACTCGGTCCAAGTTGTAAAGGATCATAATAATAGCTCATATGAATGAATAGATGCTACTCGAGACCAACTACCACGTATTATAATTATGTAGGTACCTTCGAAAAACCCACATGGATTCGAAAGACCGAAAATCGGGCTAAGTGGTATATTATAAGAGAGGCCTGTGGTTGGTAGTAAACGAACACAAGCTGCTGATGATAATAAAAAAACATAAAATCGACAGAGAAAAAAGCACCTTACTGTTTTTGTGTAACATCTCTCCATACTCTAGCCTTGTTCAAGTTTCAAGCGACCTTAATGTTTCCGAGAGCTTGCCAATTTTGCTATCGTTGTTGGCATTCGTGAATTAGATTCTAGTAAATTAGCTCTAGGTACTAAGTTTGTGAGTAATAAATAATTGCGTTTATAGATTCAGTTTATCGACTCTGTTTCCTCGATTTTATATCTATTGCGCAATCTTTATTTCATCTGAGACGTTGTCCAGACTTTTCGATGTAATTATCTTTTTTTTATGAGTTAACAAATATAATACTTCCGTTAGTATCTACTTGTACTTTTCTTCACTTCTTCGAATTATTTTTGGTTTTCGTTTTTTTTTATCTTTGTTTAGCTCCTTCCGTCGTATTTTTTTTAAGAATGAACATTTTTATACAAGATTTTTTTTTCAAGAATGACGTCAGCTCTAACCATTATTGTTATTAAATAACTAAAATAAAAGAGACAGATTCTTTCATTTGTTGAGTAAAACCCCTTTGAATTTTATTTATAATTTATTTCCTATCACAGAGTCTAGTCATCTATATGAAAAGCTCTAGACCGAAATCACTTAGACCTAAATTAAATTCTATTCAGCAAAGGAACAAGTTGAATGGAAAATGTATATATTTATTTCTCGTCTCTGCTTCTTAGATACATAGGTAATATCTTAGATACTATACATCCTTCTTATCTGTATACCCATATTTGGTCTTCATAAAATCGCAGGATTACCGAGACGACACAACTCACACAACACTAACCGTATCATCAGGTTTCTCCGAACTCACTCCGCGATGCGTACATTTATGTATGACAGGATTCTACGATGCGGATAATCGAAAACCATCCTACCGGTTGAAAATGAAATATAACGATGTTTTTAAATTCTAAGGCTTCCCGAACTATATTTGCGTAGTTATGACGTTCGGTGGAGAGAATCTTCGGTTCGTGGAACTCGATCCAATACAAGCCCCGTACAATATAAACAAATCGCGAAAGATTAAAAACAATTTGAGAGAAAATTTGAGTAAATTCGTCAGAGGTATAGGTACGAGTAATTTAGTTCCGGGGTTTAAGCTTTACCCTTTTAATAAAGTTAGTTCATATTGGTTCAGTCAGTTCAGTCTATACGGTGGTTTGGTTTTTTGACTTCATTCTTACCGCGCAACCTTAAAAATTCATTAATGCAGTGATTGCAACTGACATTGCGTTAAATTGATCATACCATTTATGGGTTCGTGTCAGAATTTGGCCGTGACTGCACTGTGTATTGCGGTACAAGGTTCAATGCCACGGCCGTAACGGATGCGCTCGTTAAGTTACGTAAGTATTGCCAAGTAATGAACTCCAACTTAATGAATTTGAGGTTGAAGAATCACTCATCCATACTTCTTGGGTAATTTTGACATTTTATAGTCTATTGAGCGCGGGAAAATTGGTTTTACTAGTTTTTCTAATTATACTCATTTATGCGCATAACCATGTTCCAATATCCACATATATGTATAAGTATGTACATAAGGCACGCCCGCGGTTTTCATATTTTATTACATATTTTTCCTGGGATTAAAAGTAGCCTATCCCTTGAGAATAATATGTGTTTTAAATTTCAACGTGGTTTGTTCAGCCGTTCTTTAGTTCAGAACTTTATGGAAAAAATTTTCACAGGTTGATGCAAAATGTAGCACTAGAGTAGGACCATGAATGAAAAATTAATGGAGCAGGAATAAATCACCTCCTAAATAGGTATATCATTACCATATAATACATATTTTACAATACTTTTAATACACAATCTAGCTCTAAATTAAGCGCTGAGTAAACTATGGAAGCTATCTTCTGTAATATACGAATATAGGGTATATGACAGACAAAGCACAGTTATGAGAATGGGTTATGTTCAACAAAATACAACATAATATTGGGCTGTTGTGGTGATCACTATCGCTTTTCACTTGTATTTATCTCATCCAAGCTTAGTTTTCTCATCATCCTATTTCCTAAAATTATTATTGGTACCTTTATATTAATAATTATCATCATTAACCCTCTTGTTCTATCCAAATGACTCAATTCACATTTTCTAGAGTATAACAGTTTTAGACAAGTAAAACTATATCTTCTATACTAATCTATACTAATATTATAAAGCTGAAGAGTTTGTTTGTTTGTTTTTAACGCTAGGATCTCGGAAAGTACTGGTCCGAATTGAAAGATTCTTTTTCTATTGGATAGTCCATTTATCGAGGAAGGCTATAGGCTATAGAACATAACGCTACTATTAATAGAAGCGGAGCATGAATCAAGAATGTAACAATATCGGGAAAAAATATTCCTTCTTGAGAGTTTTCGTACGTTTCGTGCTTTGACTTGACACATGACAGCATGTGTCTACGATTGCGTCATTGAATATAAACCTTTGCCACAGATTACATACCTCACCTTTGCTCACAGATTAAACATCATATTTGTTTCTAAATCTGAGTTGGTACGACCAATTTCCGACAGGTGGCGTAGCAGGTAGCTGAAGAGGTGTTTTGTTTAAAAGCGATATTCTCAAGAATGAATGAACCGATTTCAGTCATTGTTTCACCGTTGGATATGTAAGGGAGAGTGCTATATAATGTACCACGGGCGAAGCCGGGGCGGACATCTAGTATATTATATAGGTATACGGTCGAACTGAGAAACCCCTTTTTTGAAGTCGGTCAAAAATATATAATAAATAAATGGGTGGCTGGACATTTCATACACAACACCATCTGACCCCAAACTAAGCAAAGCTTGCACTATGGATAGCCAGATAGCTGATATAATACTTGTATATTTTAAATACATACTTTTTATACATAGCAAACACCCAGACACAGTACAAATATTTGAATTCTTCACACAAACATTTGAACTGGGTGGGGTTCGAACCCACGACCCACGGCTTTGCAAGCAGACTTACTACCAACTAAGACCAAGACCAGCCAAATATAATCGATATGACCCACGCTTATGGTATTCCAATTACTCATAGCCAGTAGTCTTCACTCCTCATTGTGTGGCCCCTCACCTATTGATGTCATTACAAAACGTTTGATTCCAGTATAATCAAAATTCCTCAAATCCTACCACATTGAAAATATCACATCGTCCGTTTATCTCTGTCATTTCTACCACAGATCTGCTGACAAACCCCTTCTTCCGAAGATTTTTCCAACGAACGACGACAAGGATCGGTTTAAGCAAAGGGTATCTTCAAACACCTCGGTCTGGCAAAACGTCGTTTGCGTCTTTGATATTGCAGATGTTGCTAAGCGATGGTTATCGTTTACAATAAGGCGGAACATTTGATTCAACCTGTAAAAAGAAAAAAAAAAACGAATCGCTGAGTATTGCGACTACTGAGAAAACTGACTCCAAGTCCAATTTAAATCGATACAATAAAAATGTCCTCATAACAATTTATCGCTGTTTTTATTCTTACCACTGGAAAATAGCACATAGTAATATCTTATTATTCCGGAGAATCGAGAGTGCATAAAATTTAAATAAACTAAGTGTCAATCGACATAAACCGGACCTAACAATTTTAGTAAATAAGGTAATAATAAATAATGCGATTCTTAAATACAGAGTAATACATGTGGTTTTCGAGAAATTCGTTCATGTGTTCTCTGAAGTATAGAAATAAACTAAACTGTTCTACCATTCATTGCTAATGTAGTTCAACTTTCCTTAAAATTAAATAAACTGATATCTATTTGGAAATATTAGAAAAACGTCTAAAATAATTTATTGATACCAAATTCAAGTCATACTTTTGGATCAAATTGGTGTTTTTAGGATACTTGATTAGTAAAATAGTTCCGCTGAACATAATTTTTATAGCGAACTGTTTTTAGAATCGCCTGACCGGACTTGCCCTTAGATTCACCATTAGATATTTAGCCATTCATTCATTCATCCACAGCCTTCTCTTTCCCACTGCTGGGTATAGGCCTCTCTTTTCCCATGCCATCTTCCTCGGTCCTGTGCCAATCGAGTCCAGGTTCGACCCGCGATAGAAACGATATCGTCGACCCTGGACGTCCTACACTCCACTTACCTTGCCTTTATTTAGCCAACTCAATGAAAATGTTGGTCTTTTGTACTTTTTCACACTACTTAGTCTACATCGCATTTGCTACCTATCAACATCACACCATGTCATTATGGTAGAGTACTTTGAAATTATACAATAATGTTAAAAGATAGTCTTAAAAATAATAATAACTAGGCCAACTTTCTTCATTGCAACATATTTTGATATTTCTTTCAGTAGGTGTAATAGATACATCGCAGATTTGAAGTAAACTGGCTTCCAACCTAGCTCAAATAGCGTTTGGATAACGCTCCAGTAGTTTCAGACACTCGATACTATTGCACATTAGGGATTAGTTTTCACTTTACTTGCATATAAATTGAGACATTATCTGACACTAATCACACTTCAATCGCCTATCTTGGTGAATACATCAGAATATCTGACAGAAGAAGAACACTTTTTTGTAGCACTATGATGAAGGTAATCAAAGTTTAAATTCATTTTAGCGCCAAAATTTTAAAATTATGTGTTCGATTTATTATTGTGCCTTGAAAATTTTGTTAAGCTGTATTAAATTGAATATTATTATTATAAGTCTGACATGTTCCACTGCTGGGCAAAATCCTCTCGTTATTCTTTCCAGATAGCCAAACAATATATTTGTCAATTGAACCAGAAACATTTTCAACAACTTACGCAATTAAAATATGAATGTGTCATTTAGTTTCAAAGTCTCATGAAAGTCATATAAATTTGTATGGAACATTCAAAATTTGGTTCCATAGAAAACAAAGTCGCAACAATGACTTAGCTACAATTGTAACTGACCTTCATAATTTTGCAAATCTTAAATTAACTCAATATCATAGTTCCTTTCCAACTACTCCAAATAAGGCAAATATTAATAAAACTTGTTTGTTTACAGTTGACTATTATATCTGGTCTGGTTCTGTCAGCCAGTTGCATGGTATTGCATCAACCACAGATACCTTTGACCTATGGACTCCAGTACCACGATACTCCGAACTACAACTTTGCTTACGAAGTCAACGATGGACACACCGGAGACATCAAAAGCCAGCATGAAAGCAGACAAGGGGAAACCGTGCTAGGACAGTATTCTCTGCTGCAACCTGATGGTGTCAGAAGAACCGTTGATTACAGAGCTGATGAGCATGCAGGGTTCAGAGCTACTGTTAACAATGATGGCAGACAACTCCAGGCAGTTCGAGGTCAACAAGTTCAAGCTTCAGGAATTCCTGCCAACGTGGAAAATCAGAGGTCCAATTTGGCACCTACTAACCTCGCTGCTTACTGGCCTGCCCCCACTTCTAGCCCCACTCCTGCGCCAGCAGTGGCCATTTCTAGATCTTCCATTGTTCAAACCTTCTCTCACGGCAATAACAACCCATGGGCGTAAATTCTAAAAAAGCAAGATGATATCAGCGACGGAAACGCTCTGAAAAAGGGACACTGATCTAGTTTGCATTTATATTTTAAGATATTTGAATATCTATTACTGGAAGGCGATTGTGCGTAATTGGCGACCGGACTCGGTGGCCTTGTTACTTTGTGCGCGACCACTAAAGGAAATCAACTTAGTAATACCAATGAGATAGGAGTTTTATGACATAACTGATATTTTGTTAACAGCCGTTTGTTTTTTGTGATGTTTATTTGTTGAACTATGTAATATTTGTACTCGTATTGTATTTATGAATAAACTTTGCACAAATTATATCAATTGTGTTATTATGTATCGCTTCTAGCGCTTCGCGTTACACGTTACTCGCACAATTCATGTTCTCATAATTCTTCCGCAGTATATAGTTTCTTTTGTCTTTTGTAAGTCTATACTATTATATATTCGCACACAAATTAATTTTTGAAATTTGAAATGATCTCCATTCACATTATATTTTTCGTTCCTATCAAATACGAAGTAGAAATTCATGAGTCTTTCCTATCTACACTTTCATCATAAATTAATAATCACTTATATGAGGTTAACAATATAATGAGTAAATTCATAAAAAAAACTTAAAATTTTACGTCTAATTCAAATCAAAAGCCAAATCTCTAGGAAGTTGCGGATAAAAATCAATAGCAGAAATCCATAAAGTATGTATTTTAAGGCAACAAGGGCTTATTTTTTAAATTACGTGCTCACGGTAAAGTCGTAAAGATAATTAAACTAGTTCTGTTGTACGCCCATAATATAAAGTGAGACCTTCCATACATCGGTGCATCGGCCTGCTTCGAACTTGACTTTTATTGTATTTCCTGAATTTCTTTACAATAAATCGATTTAAAGTAAAACTGGAACAATTCCTTGATGATATAAAAACTGGACGCCGTTCTGCAAGTGGCATCAGACTCACAGGATTAACCGACGTAGTCACAACAACAAATACTTCTTTATCAAAATGGTTGTGAAGGTAATAAACATTTTACAATTGAATCTATTATAGTCCAAGATTAGTATTCAATCAATCTTTGACATCGATTGCTTTTTTAGTTACTTTACAGGCTCTAAATTTGTCGTCAAGGACAAATTTAAGTTCAATGAAACTCAGTTCTTTAAATTCATTATTCTAATTCATCGAGCTTCGAATTGTCATCATAGTTCCGTTTGTTTTTCAGTTAAACCTTTTTTCACAATAGGTCATTATTTGTAACCATTTCCAGTTTGGTAAAAAACGTTTTAAGTTTCGTGCATGATTTAATTAATTTTAATGTTCTTAATATACTGAGTAACATAGCTCTTATCCTTATAATAACTTTTTGTTTGATGATTGCATACATAATTTCTGGTATCAGATCATTGACTAGAAATATATAAAATCTTAAAATAATTAATCTTTTTTTTAAATAATTCGTATATAAATTATTTCAAATCACATCTAGTGTTTGCGCATGATTGTTTGTAAGTCTATTTGTCTACATCAATCATCCATTTACTTCTCTGTCTTCCAGTTCGTCGCCCTCCTCGCGTTGGTCGCTGTGGCGTCAGCCAGCAACTTCAACAGCTTCTCATACAGCGTGGCGGATCCCTACACAGGCGACTTCAAGAACCAGATCGAGGCTCGCGCTGGCGACAACGTACAGGGCCAGTACTCCCTCCTGGAAGCTGACGGCACGCGCCGTACCGTCGACTACGCCGCCGGCGCTGAAGGATTCAACGCCGTCGTACGCAAAGACCCCGCACTCATCGCCGCCGCTCCCATCTCCACTCTTCCTCTCTCTTATTCCGCACCCATCGTCGCTCCCATCTCGAAGTTCGCCCCCATCGGTTTGACCGCCCCCTTCCCCTACGCTCGCTACTTGTACTAAACGGACTGATCATTTGGCTTACTTGTAAATACTAAATATGCATAAAAAGTTTGAAAATATTTTGTTATTTCATTTTAGTTTCTCTAACCACCAAACCTATAGAACAACTATAAATTAAAGTAACTGTGACACTGACACTATGATATCACAGTCTTCTTAATACTGTGATAATTCACTTCACTTCATACTATAATCCCATTGTTAGAATGTGTCGCCACTACAATGAAATTGCTAATAGGAATTCAGATTCCATTGATATTTTTGATCGCAAACTATCTAAATTTAAGGCAGATATCAGAAAAATTGTATTCACATCTCATCCACCTATTAAGTATAAACGAAAATCTCTTTGGTTATAACTTGTTATTATTTTTATAATTTCCTTGTTTCTAATTATCTATCTTTTCCTTTTTAATCAACCCTTTTTTTTATTGTTAAACTCGTAACAAATACTAGTACATATAATCATGCTGTATACGTATCCATTAGGAATACTGTCTAGATCTAAACTTAAGTTCTAATCTAACTATACACTGTATCGGCTGTATTCTGTTGTACGTATTAAATAAATTATTAAAAAAAAAAATATAGCCTCAGCTGTTGATTTTGTTTCGTTCTAAATCAAAGAGAGAGAGAAATAACAAATTGAAATGATAAGCGATATAACTTTGGGACTTGATTGTGATAGACCCAGACAAATATCAAGTATAGGAAAAAAATAGGTCGATGGCGATGATACAAATTATAACTGTAAAATATGATTAAATACATAAACATAGACTTTATTATTTTGAATTGCAAATCTTTAAAATCGCTAATTAATACAAAAAGACTCCAATTTTAGGTATTTAAATTTTCAACGTTTAACATTATCACTGTATATCTATTAAAACGAGCAGCAATTGGCAGGTATGTATACAAGAGTGATTACCAAATTAACGCCCGTAAACACATTTGAATTGTAAAATTTCTTAATTCATATTTGCAATAGACATAACAAATACATTTGATTCAGAGCACAATTAACACAATTTGCAAATTTGCAAATTACATAGTTCTGAAATGTTATCTGAATTCTCAAGGCTCGTGCTGTCGGATAGTTTTATGATTGTGTCTATGAACTTAGTTGAGAGTTTCAAATAGTTAACAGTATTTATACGTTGCCAAATATCTTAGAAGAAACATATAATATAATGGGTAGCTGATGTTTCAACGAATGTAAATTTACTAATTTATTTATGACGAAATACTTTATGAAGCTTAGTTTTAAGTAAAACAGGGTTTTTGGATCATATCATTTCAACCGCACTTACAAAATAGGCACTTTAAACTGTGTGATTTTTTATTTTATTTTCTAAATAATGTTTGACGATTTTGGTAAGTTGATTTGGCTGGTACATAATTTAGTTATTTTTGGAATATGGTTTTGACAAAATGAAAGAAAAAATTAAACGAAAACCATCTCAAGAAGCAACGGTCATATAGCAATATTTTGCAAAATTAGTTCGGCTATCATTAAATTTAGAAGAAATAATAATGTACTATACACATGAAATGTTTATGAAATTTACGTTCTATGTTAAAATAATTTGAAATAAACACTGATAATGACATTGTTTTTTCCTAGGTTTTTTTAATTTTTATATTTAATTATTCCTAAAAGACAATTCGATTAATGAATACATACATACATATTGGCCAAATCTTCTTCAAATTAGAATATTTTTATACCTTATACTAGAGCTGGATAATTTGGTAAACAAAGCTTCTGAAAACAAATAATACCATAATCAACATCATCAATTGTATCTGATTATCGCCTATTGCTGAGCATAGATCTTTCATCGTATGCTACTGGTTTTGATCTTGTTCTGCTCTCATTCATGCGTTACCTACAACTATTCGATTGTTATCGACACATTATGTTCAGTCCGGCATTTATCGAGTCCTCTGTTATTATTAGCCACGCATTCTGTCAATACTTTTGTTTAGCTGTCATCTTTTTTCTGACAATGTAAGCTTTACAATAATTATTCATCATTATCATCATAGCTTTTAATCCCGGTTGCATTCTTACCTTTCGCTTCGAAACCCAGTACCTATAATAATTACCATAGTTCTAAAAAACGCCACTAAAATAATACAAAAGTGATGTCAAAACAAACCATACCCTTTTTTGTTTAATTCCGGTTATTTTGTTTAGTATAGTTTCAATTAATTTATTTTTCTTTAATAAGCTGATAGCGATGATTCTAATAGTGATTTTAATTGAGTAAACTTGAAAACATAAATCTAGTGGATGTTACTCGTAGGTACCATATACCTAGCAGACGTTCATTTGAAATACTTAATACCCAACATTCATAATTTAGTATATTGATCATTTGTGACAAATTATCACTATTATTTATGGCTCAAATAACACAAACATCTTTTTCATTATATCCTGGACACTTTTAACAAAATAGCAAGTTTAAAAAAAAAATAATTGACGAGACGAGCAGGTCATGTGCCTGATGGTAAGCAACATGCCTGCCACATAACAGCACAGTGACACGCAGCTATTGGAACATGAAGAGTCCAAATCATTACCTAGCACTGCATTACTACTAATAAAGTAATAAAATAAATCCTTAATAGACCTATAAAGAAGAATTCCAACAGGCTAACTACCTGCCAGACGGTATTTGTGTACCGTTGCTTTTAAACCCTCTGCCAATAACTTCCAGGCAAGGTTGACGAGTTTGCGAATATGTAGTATACAAAATATGCTGAACTAAAATATACATACGTATTATACCTATGTATTTATAAATCTTCTGTTCGTGTATTTAAAATTGAAATCATCCTAAACGGCTGGACCAATTATGAAATTTCATTTATGTGTGATCGGATGGATTTGCGAATGATTTAAATTAACAATTAGCTGTTATTATTTTCTACTTTTTTCCGGTATACAGCGCTAGTTAAAATGTTTATATTCAAGACGTGTGTCAAAGACAGCGACAGTTGAGTCCGCTAGTCTAAATACATTTGTGCTTATATGTTTCTGTATTTCTAAGAAAAATTATGAATTATATGATGGTTTTTATCATTCCCAAAGTTTTGTATAGAAACTATAAATATAAATATTGGTGGACAATTCACACACAACACCATCTGACCCCAAACTAAGCAAAGCTTGTACTATGGCGGCCAGATAGCTGATATAATACATATATAGTTTTAAATACATACTTATCATAAATAGAAACACCCAGACACAGTGCAAATATTTGAATTCAACACACAAATATTTGCACTGGGTGGGAATCGAACCCACGACCCTCGACTTCGCAGGCAGATTTACTACCCACTAAGCCACGAGGCCAGTCAAAAGATAGAGTACTAGTTACTATTACCATCAAATATGTTTGGATATTTAAAACATTGCTATTTCTTTCAATAAAATAGTTGATAAAGCTCGAGAGTGAATTGGTTTCTGCTGATTAAGCACGCTATTACTTTACACAAGCATATGTTTGTTTAAAACATGTCATATAGCTAGTTTACTAAACTCAGCTAAACAGTTTAAATTATGTGAACCTCTTCTTTATAATACCTATGGGATTTTTCAGTAAACAACATCAAATGATCAAATTTTTCAATATTTCATTTATGAGCTCTGGGTGCAATCTATCTTAATTGGTATCTTATCATTTGCTTATACTCGTATTACAATATAATAATGCTATGATAATGTTTCTTGTCAGTAAAAAATTTAACGAATATAGTTCCTTAAACGTGGTCAGCGGTCAAGCGTTCACTGGTTCCGCGTCGCCTTTGACGAAATTGAACTCTAAAAAACCCTCACTCGGCGTGACCTAGAGCCCGTACATGTCTTTTACTTCCTATTATTAGTACAAAACGATTGTACTCGACCCCTATAAATAGTCCAGTTAAAACAAGGAGTAATCACTCGCAGTCAACTGTGCAATAAAACATAACCTAACAAAATGGCAGCTAAGGTAATTTAATATAACTAATTTGTGCAGTGCAAATTTTCAAAGATACAATTCAAAGTGACACGTACCTAAACGTTTAATCGAATTACTTGAAACACAAGTTTTAGTATGATGATTTTCGATTATTCCTAAAGTGTTAGATATTTTCTCAAAAAAATGTTTTTAACAATTACGTCTCTGAATAGTTTAAATGTCAGATTAATAAAAAACTCATCGGTGGTGCGTAAATCCAGCCATTAAAATTATCCACCTACTAGATTAATTGGACCAGGAAGTAAAGTTTTTAAATGGAACAAGCGCAAAATTAAACTTTACTTTATGGCGACCGGTTATTTCGACCCACCCACTGTTTAAAAAATTAGACTCATTGCTCTTTGATACCAAAATGTGATAAGAGTCTATGCGAAGTCATAAAAATTGTTCATAAATTTGTCATAGAAGACATAAATTACTTCGAGTTCGAGCGGAAGATAAATTAATTTTCGTATAAGTATTGGATAAATTAATTTTGCTGTCGACAGCATTACTAAAACATGATATGCATTTTAAACATGTACTTAAGCATTTAACTAAGAAACTTCACTTGCCTCATAAATAATAGTTTTAATCTCTCCGAATGAATTAACGCAAAATACACATTCATACAGAAAAAGGCAAAAATAAACCGTTATTATAAATGATAGGGATTTAAAAAATGAAACTGCATTTCCACAAAGTTTTCTGATAACTTATTAAACTAACTATTCATCATTGTTTAATATCTAAAAAACAATAATGTATGTTTGTTTTAAGCACTGCCGTACTTAATACAAAAATGTTTAATTATTTAATTAATCAATATTGCTGGACAAGTTCCTCAAGCATAATGGAGTCAGACTATAGGTACAAGGCAATGCATAACAATTACGTAGTAACTACATTTTTATAGAACTTGTTTTCAAACATCTTATTTTTTTAATTCTTGTCAACAGTTCGTCGTTGTCGCTCTCCTGGTGGCTGCCGCCCAAGGCAGCGCAATCCACGGTGGAGACTTCACCAGCTTCTCGTACGGCGTGTCGGACCCCCACACTGGTGACGTCAAGAGCCAGCACGAGACCCGCCACGGAGACACCGTGGTCGGCCAGTACTCGCTGCTGGAGTCTGACGGCACCAAGAGAACCGTTGACTACGCTGCTGATGCTCACTCAGGATTCAACGCCGTCGTACGCAAAGACCCCGCTCTGATCCACGCTCCCGTCCTGGCCCATGCCGCTCCCGTCGTAGCTCATGCCGCCCCTCTGGCCTACGCTGGTCACGGAGTCGCTCCCCTGGCCTACGCTGGTCACGGAGCTCAGCTCGCCTATGCCGGACATGCCGCTCCTCTGGCCTACGCTGGCCACGCCGCCCCCTTGGCCTACGCTAGCCACGGAGTTGCTCCCCTCGCTTACGCTGGTCATGGTGCCGTCGCTTACGGTGCTCATGGTCTCTACGGCTCTCACCTCGGCTACTCCAAATACTACTAGATAACAAATATTTAGAAATATTTATATTATGAACGATGAAAGTGCTGCTGTGATCGAATAAATGTACATACTGCGAAACCAATACGTTGTTTTTACTTTGATCAAACCTACAACTTATTTAATAATCATGCTTCCTAAAGAAACACGACCAAGATTTGTAATTGTAGCCATGGAAATTTTAATGCTGCTTTCGGACAATTTTCTTACCAAGATGTCCGAAAAATATAAAAATCTTTAAAAAATAAACTATTTAAAGTATTACAAATAGATCGATTTGTATTAGCCAGATAAATTTAGTTTAGCTAGTTTGTTTACCACTTTTAAGTTTATCATGACCATTACCTCGTCTGATGATTTATAATAGATAAAAAGGACAAGATACTATTTTTACTTTGATCAAACCTACAACTTATTTAATAATCATGCTTCCTAAAGAAACACGACCAAGATTTGTAATTGTAGCCATGGAATTTTTAATGCTGCTTTCGGACAATTTTCTTACCAAGATGTCCGAAAAATATAAAATCTTTAAAAAATTAAACTATTTAAAGCATTACAAATAGATCGATTTGTATTAGCCAGATAAATTTAGTTTAGCTAGTTTGTTTACCGCTTTTAAGTTTATCATGACCATTACCTCGTCTGATGATTTACAATAGATACGTATACTCGTAAAAGGACAAGATACTATTAGATCTCCCAGATCAGCTGTTAAAAGTATCAGATAAACTTGCAGCTTGAAAATCACAATTTTCAAGATAATAAAACTCATTTCCGAATAAATTGCCATTTTTAAAACAAAACTGATTTCCGAATGAAGCTATGTTTCATGAGTTTATGGCATCACAACACTTTTGTTAACAACCCATCGAATATTACCTTTTTCCTTACACAAATTCCCACGTAAGTGACCGAACACAATAACATAGAAGAATAAACTGGTTCAAGAAATAATATTGTTTCAAATTCAATTAACTTGTAATAAACCGTTTAATGTGTGCGATAAGCCAAAATTACCACGAAGTGAGGGAACGGCCTTTGTCGAGATATACATAGCTTTTTATCAACTAGAACATCAGCTGTTAATGCATTTAGTTGTGCAATCACAAAAAAATATTGCCTTCCTTAGGCAAAAAATCTATTTGATTCCTTTATTTTTAACCCCTGATGCAAAAACGAAAGGCTGCTATTTTAACGTGACACATGTCAAGTTTTATTTGTATCTTTTTCATTTAAAACAAACACAAATATAGATAATTTTAGACAAATATAGATAATTTTAGACAAATATAGATAATTTTAGACAAATATAGATAATTTTAGATAAATATATTTGTCAGGTTTTTTAAAACTTATTTTCGGTTATTATATAGTACTATATCGGTTATTTTATGTTTATTACATTTAATTCATTACATCATAATTCATACAAAAAGTATACGTCATTCATCTATTAAAATAACCCACCCCGAGCAGCACCCGGTGCAAAAGTGCCCATTATACTGGCCGCATTGCCTCGTTGGATTGCTATGGCCAGCCTTTGCACCAGGTACGAGCCGGCGCGGGTGTCCCCCGATTTGTAATCTTATATTATCTAGTATTAATCTTATTAATACTCAGACCAACCAACTATCTTCAAAGTATTAATATTATAAATGTTTGCATGTGTGTTGCTCAACGAAAAGTGATCGGGCTAAAATTCGGAACACTTTAGATTACAGTCTGAAGAACAAATCCCTCTTACTAGAGTCGTATTCCTCATGTATGTTTGCGGGTCGTGACCACCACGTCTCAACAACTTCTCAAAGATGATACTATGCCATCTCCCTCTATCACTGGCGACCTATAGGGCATCGTAGACTGATGTGTCAAAACAGAACAAGGAAAGAACAAATAGGCTTCTCTTTTCCCGAAAAAAAATACGGAAACGTGACTACGTGGGTGGAATCCACGGGGCACTACTAATTTTTTCAATATAATGTATCAATCCATATTAGAATTTAGAATTGACACTTAATGTTTTTTTAACTATATTGTTATTCTCTAAATTATCCGAACAGGACTTATTATATGTTTCAGGATATGGATAAATATCTAAAAAGACAACACATGTTCAATATATTTATTTCAATTCATCTAATTAGGCACATCAGTCATGTAGCTGTTCACCAGCCCAATGGAGTATTATGACCCAACTGTCCAAGGGGTGACGGAAGAGCTCCGTGATGTAGACCAGCCTGGGGCCATCCAGCTTGAGCTAAGCCATGGCCTCCAAAACCACCATACGGACGCGGGCCATTATGAAGAACGGAGTTGGAGTAAGATGAAACAACCGGGGCTCCGTGTCCACCATAACCCAAATTGAGAGGGTCAGCTAATCCAGGAGCGCCGGCTAGAGAACCGTGAGAACCTACTAGAGGACCTGCTAAATCAGCATGGGGGCCAACTAATCCAGCCGGGCCAGTTACACCAATTTGAGGAGAAGTCCAACCAGAATGGGCAGCTTGTGCTAATCGTGCCGCGTTAGCGGCCTGTGCTGCCTGTACAGCGTTAGCAGCTTGGGCGGCGTGCGCTTCGTGAGCAGCTTGGGCAGCATGGGCAGCATGCACAGCTTGAGCAGCATTTGCAGATTGAGCGGCTTGAGCAGAATGCGCGGTGTTTGCCAATTGAGCTGCATGAGCGGCATTTGCGGCTTCAGCAGCATGCGCGGCTTTAGCTGCTTCAGTTTGGGCTAATTGGGCGGCAGCATTTGCGGCTTGGACTCGGTGAGCAGCATCAGCAGCTTGAGCCAATTGTGCGACGCTCGCGGCATGAGCTAATTGAGCTTTCTTGGCATTGTTCAAATGAGCACTCGCGACGTGAGCTAAGTGAGCGTTAGCAGACTGGGCAATATGAGCGGCGTTCGCAGCTTGGGCCAGTTGAGCGGCGTGGGTAGCATGACTTCCGATGTTCAAAGGTGAATGAGCCAAGGCTCCAGTGTGGGCAAGAGCTCCAGAACCGACCACTGGTGAAATAGCACCATGGCCTAAGGGTGCTACAGGACCATGACCCAAAGGTGGAATAGAGCCAGCATGTCCTAGAGGAGTAATGGGAGCATGTCCGGCGGCTAAAGCGCCAGCTAAGCCTCCCTACTGCAGGTTCCTTTCGTACAACAGCATTGAATCCAGATGCAGAGTTGGCAGCGTACTCCACCACACGTTTGGTCCCGTCAGATTCTAGAAGAGAGTATTTGCCGACGACGCTATCACCAACCCGCTTCTCGTGCTGGTCTTTGATGTCTCCAGTATTAGGGTCTGATACTCCATAAGAAAAGCTTGAATATCCACCACTGGCTCGTACTGTTGCCACTGCTACGGCCAAGATGATAAACTGAAAAGTAATAAATTTTTTAAGCATTTCACATGTTGTATTTTTTGAAGATATATTTACTCGAAATTTCGAAAAAGATGTCGTAACAGAACTATATTCATATTATTGTTCAGATATTTTAAAGTTATGTGTTTGAAATAAAATAAGTAGTTCAGGTTTATAAAATATTTTTTACCTTAGCTGCCATGGTATGTGATCTTTCTCGGGTTCGTATCTCAACTGACTTGACCCCTGTATTCTCCACATTTTATATTCACACGAAATCATCGCATTGTAGTTTTGGGGGTCAAAGTAGGAAATCTGCACTAGATTTACTCTTCTGACGAAACTCACGGTTTCAGAGGTTAATTAGAATCTGAAATGTCTATTATGTAAATTGATTACACTTAATTATTATGTTATACTACAACAATGCAAAAATGTTGGATTCTTTGTCTAGTGAGATACATCTTGAGAATTAAGTGACTTTATTTCATGTATGGAAGAGCTACAATGTAGGTAAAGTTAGTTTTTACTTTACAAAGTAGACAGTTGTTACTTTTTCGCACTCTGAATAGTTTTGAATACCCTAGACACGTTATGGTTATGATGATTTCTACATTACTGTACCTTTTAAAGAACTTCAAGGATCTCCTTATGTATACTCTCATTCTACATAAAATGTATACGGAAATATCCCTACCAGTGATTTGGGAAGCAATGTTTTATTTTTCATGACTGATTTTACTAATTAAAAGAAGATTAATTAAAAATATGATTACCATCTACACGATGTGTGTGAGGTATGTTAGAAGATGTAATGATAGTGTTGACTTTGAAATTCCATAAAAAAGGATATCCTGACAAAGTTATTCATGTAGCTTCAAGGAATTTTGTATTGCACATCACTTTTGAGTTGCTCAATATAAATAGGCAAGTAGATTATTGTAATTCATCAGTTTTGTGGTAAACAACGAACAATACAAAATGTTCTCAAAGGTATTGTTTGCGTATTACTTAATTGTGAATGTGGTTTTAATAATTAGTACAATGTTAAAGCATTCGCACAGTTGAATTTGTGACATTAAGTCGTTTGTGTCTGTGAATAATTCGCTTTACTTGAACAAATAATGTGTGAAATTATAATTTTAATATTTATGTTCTTTGTTCAGAGTCTTTGCAAAATCAGTTACATACATTTCTAAATGGATCATTTACTACTTTTAAATTAACTTGTTTCTTTACTGCTCAACATTTTCCTATCACGATTACTGCTAAAGTTGAATGCTAATTATTCTTGAAATTTTAACTCACAGTATCCATAAAGAGCTTTCATAACGTACTAGCTGTACCCTGCCACGCTTCGCTGTGGCACATTGTGATGCAAAATTAGACAAAAACAATCCTTGATGCGGATTATATATCATTGTAAAATTTCAGCTCGATCGGTGCAGAACTTTTTGAGTTTTTGAAGCGTACACAAACCAAATTACATTTTTATATATAGAGATTAAGAAAGTTCGGTATAGGTTTCGGTGACTTGCTTTTTTTCTATCGGACTGTTCATAAAGCTCAAAAAAATGCGACATCATGAAATTTCATGGATCACGTTCCAAAAACTCGAAAGAAGAGGCTTGACTCAACTTTTGTGATAACAATGTCTTGATACTATCAAGAACATCCAGAAGGATGCATTGCCTGAGTGAGTTTTTCCCGATGGTTACAATATTGGTGTCTTCAAATAAATAGATAATGAGTCATTTTCATCTTGGTAAGCACGCTCCTTCGCAGACTCCATTGTCGCTTAACATCAGACAAGGTGGGGGCAAAGTGCTATATCAGTTAAAACACTTTATTGACCGAGTGGGTCTTGCTTGGGACTTAAGAAAAATGTATTTAGCTTTTGCTTTGGTTTTGTCTGCAGTTCCTCGCATTCTCTCTCCTGGTTGCGGCAGCCACAGCTAGCGGCGGCTACTCCAGTTTCTCTTACGGAGTGAACGACCCCAACACTGGCGACATCAAGAGCCAAAACGAGAAACGTGTTGGAGACAGCGTCGTCGGCCAATACTCGCTCTTGGACTCTGACGGAACGAAACGCGTCGTGGAATACTCCGCTAACCCTGTCACCGGTTTCAACGCAGTTGTTAGGAAAGATCCGGCGTACGGATACACTCACAACGGATACGGTAGATACGGGTATGGAGCTACTGGATACGGAACTCATTATAATGGGTACAACGGACTTGCTTCCCTCAACTATGCACATGCTCCTCTGGTCGCCGCTCCGATAACGTCTGTACCTTACGCGGCATACGGAAATTCTCTAGGCTACAGTGGTTTGTCAGGCTACCATGGTTTAGCTACACCAGTATCTTATTCTCAAGGCTACAACACATACGGATCGAACCTTGGATACGCTGGAAATCTGGGATACGGTTCCCATCTTGGATACGGAGCATACGGAGCCGGCAAATACGGCTCTAAGCTGGGCTGGTATTAGTGATGTTTCGTAATTATGCAGATTTTAACACAAATTAACAAGTAATAATTTGTTGTTATTATAATTTGAAAAGTAATCATATTTGTATCTGGGATTATGTTATACTTAGTGCATTTTGTAAAAATCCAAAAATAAGTGTAAATAAAATTAAAGACAGCTATAAAACTCCAGGTACATTTTTATTTTGTTCATGTTAAAAATTAAGGTCGATTTCAGTTTAAGTATTTTATCTGTTACCTGTAGTTACGTATGAAATTTAGTTATGGGCTATGGTCGATTGTCATTCATTGTAGTATGCTGCCGTATCACACTAGATATCACACTACATGAGTTTCTCTAAGTTTGGTTTTAGTAAACAAACGAAGTCGAATTTCAATGTTAATCCAACAGTAGCATAAACAGCTCACTAAACGTTTCCAATGCTGGGAGTCAGTGCCTTCTGTCACAAGGAGAGAGACAAGGCCATCATCCACCACGCTGGCCCGGTGTAGGGTTGGTGGATGACACACGATCTCGAAAGATGTTTTCCTCCACCGTTTTTAAGTTATCAGCATTATGGTAATTTAAAAATGGTGAAGGACAAGCTGTATAAGGATATTTTTCTTCGTCCTTTTAGTTTAGCACTCTCACCCTTTCATCGTAACTTTGTAAGAAACTGGATTACAATATCTAAATTGGAGCGCTTATTACTCATAATACGTGTAATAAGTAATTTATGTAATTATAAGATGTGTACTTAATGTTAATTAACGTTCACAACTCGATAACAAAATAAATATTTTTGTAACAAAATACTTTTCACAGTTCTCCTAAGCAAGTATCACAGCTTTGCTCGTTATCCACTAAGCAGTAATACACAAATATTATTGTGTTCCAGTTGGAAGAGTAATGTTTTCAGGAAATTACAGGGCAAAGGGATGATAAATTATTTCATATTTTCAAGTGACGAGCACAGTAGTGAGTAATTTGGCCTCTTCATGTTCAAAAACACTGTGGTATTAGAAGCAGATATGTTGCTTTAGTATCAGCTTGCTCGTCTCGTGATAATGTACTATACATACATAAAATAATTGAGTTTCCTTAGAAAAAGCAAAAACTGACTTCAATTTAAAATTCAATTTAGACTCGCGACTAAATATATCCTAAGAAGCTATGACTTCTATTTTTATTCATGTTTCAAAAACCGCCACACCGATACAGATCAAATTTACATGTGACCATTCCTAAAACATTTTCTAACAAACTAAAAAGAACCATCAAATTCGATCTCAAATTATCGGAACTATAACGTTATATACATTCAAAAAAAAAACAACCAAAATAAAAACCTCTTCTTGAAAGAAAGAATGTTTTTAGAGCAAAGCTAGAGTAGATTCAGAACGATGTTATTTTTTAGTTTAATGCGAGTAATAAATGATTTGAATTTGCACACATATTTGAAACACATTTATAATTAAATATCAACGTATTGTTGGAAATCATAAAATAAAATGTTTTTCAAAAATAACAGTAACAACTAGACGTCTTCGTTGCTAGAAAACCTCATTTAAATGAGCTGATAAAAGTTTACCTTGAGGCAAATCTAGAGCAAGCTCAGAATAATCCTGATAACGATCGTGTTTATAATCTTAAGTGTCAGCGAGTACACTAATTAACATTATATTGAGAATGTTATATGAATATTCTAAACGCTGCTATCCAAATATTTATGAACACTACAAAGAGCTTGTAGAACATCGCGAGAAACAAAATTAGATCAAATTAAAAATTTCAATCCATGCCTGTCTTGAGCCAAAATAGACCAGTCTTTAAAATCATCTTGAAGTCTTCCCGCTATCGCCTTTTGAGACTGCCATAACGCCATTTCCGATTTGGCTGCGCTGGATGGTAGCCTTAGCCCAGCAATCATCTGATATGCGGCAGATATTTTCAGCCCAGCCCCACTTTAAATTGTACCTTGAGTCACAACAGCTATTATTCGTATATTGACATATGGAGCATATACTGCAAAGAGTTCAAGTGTTTTGTTTCACAAAAGATAGTTATAGGACCCTTTGCAGAGTCTGCGGGGAAGTATTATACCTTTGCCATTTATTGAACCGCGAAGTAGTAATGTGCAAACATCATTGTTTTTCGGTTGAAGAGAAATGTTTCCAAATAAATTACAGAGCGTATGAATAATTAATGTTAAATATCTGGGTGAAAATTGCAGTATAGTGTGCTGAATAATTATTTGGGTTCTTCATGTTCCAATAGCTGTGTAACATTCTGTTGTTATAGGCAGGCGTGTTGCTTACCATTGCGCACATGTTCTGCTCGTTCCGTCTCTTTATATATAAAAAAATGGATCTTAGGTCCGACCTTGCTATTTGCCAACTGGTATAATTAGAAGGCGTGATATTGCGCATAAAGCTAACCGACCGAATTATAAACACCATACTGCGTTCAAAAACACAAATAGGTACTCGTAGCTGGTATGACCAAAAAGGACATGACAAGATAAAGTTACAATGAAAAGTTGCAATAATATAAGTCTCTCTAGATACAAATATAGATGCAAAATAATAACAATTCATTTCCTTGCTGCCCACTACACCTTCACAAGTTAGTAAATGACCAGTTGGACCAAATAGGATTAGTCCTATACATTACATTGTTTCTAACTGATTCATTCTGTTTCAAAAGGTCAAACTAATTTATGCCAAATCGAATGATAATCTTGACAGTTTTGAAATAGTTAGCATATTAGCATAAGTAGACCACTTTGTATTCCCATAGCTAGGACTAGAGACATTTCTAATACAAAGAAAGAAAAGTCAAGGTCATCAACCACGCTGGCTTAGTACCTAAGAAGGCACATGTCATTACAAAATTACATTCACATGCTTGTTTCTTCCAGATATTGTCCTGCGCTGCCAAAGCCAGTTGTAA
This sequence comes from Ectropis grisescens, assembly GCA_017562165.1. Taxonomy (NCBI): domain Eukaryota; kingdom Metazoa; phylum Arthropoda; class Insecta; order Lepidoptera; family Geometridae; genus Ectropis; species Ectropis grisescens. The sequence continues at coordinate 25,215,247 of CM029770.1, forward strand.
TTAAAAATATATAAGTATAGGTACATCTGTACTTCGAATAGTACTTAAATTTGCTGGCGGGATTCGAATCTACAATATGACTAATGTGAAATGGGACATCGGCTGGCCTGTTGGCTTAGTTGGTTGGTGGTTTGTATAGTAAGTCTGCCTGCGAAGCCGTGGGTCGTGGGTTCGATCCCCACCCAGTGAAAATATTTGTGCGATGAATACAAATATTTGTACTGTGCCTGGGTGTTTTCTATGCATAACAAGTATGTATTTAAAAAAATATAAGTATTATCTCCGCTATCTGGGTTAAATAATACAAGGTTTGCTTAGTTTGGGGTCAAGTAGTGTGAAATATTCACCAATATTTATTTATTTAAGCTCTACAATCTTAAGCGTCTATTCTAATTTAAAAAAAACAATTTTAATGATTTGGTTTAACTTACCTTGTTATAGACCACTATTAGATATAAACATCTATTCGTGTACATGACAGTTCCCAATCCACTGAATATTCAAGTTCGACCAACGCGTCTTTCAATAACGTCCACGAATCGTATTGATGAGCGCCTGACTCTTCTTTTTTACTTTTTGCTATCGCCAATCAGTAAAGGTCTACATTTCCATTGCAGTGAAGTGATAACTGTTTTACTCCTTGTACTGCAAAAACCTTTTAAAAGTTTATCAAACTTAAAAATGTATATCATAAACATAAATAAACATAATATGTGATGTAAATAAATAAATAAATGTTGGTGGACAATTCACACACAACACCATCTGACCCCAAACTAAGCAAAGCTTGTGTGATGGCAGCTAGATAGCTGATATAATACTTTATGGTTTTAAATAGATACTTATTATACATAGAAACACCCAGACACAGTGCAAACATTTGAATTCATCACACAAATATTTGCACTGGGTGGGAATCGAACCCACGACCCTCGGCTTCGCAGGCAGAGCTACTACCAACTAAGCCACTAGGCCAGTCATAACTTCATACATAACACATGTGTTATGTATGAAGCCCAGTTCAATAACTTCAATAAAAACCTTTCCGAGCGCTTGGTCGACGTGACGCGCCGTGAACAAAATTCTGGCGTTTATTTGTCGCATCGTATATAAGCGTATACGCACTGCCATTTTGTGTGGTAATACAGCCAACATTCTGGACATGTTTTTGACTAATAGTGGGCTTGATCATCTTGATTATTTTTAGACCTTTACTGGTCAGGTCCGATTCATAATTGAAATGAACTTAGTGTAAGTGGTTAGGTGTACCTACTGCGTACACCTAACCACTTACACATACATATTACATAGTGCAATTCTCATTGTAATTTAGTCTTATTTCCAAATAAATTTTTTGGATATAAGTATTAGATTGCCGTTAAAAACTTTTTTTTTTTATTTTCATGAAAAACATTTTAAGATAGGCAGACATATTGTTTTCATTACGGCCTGAGCTGCGTGAGAAATGTAGGAAATTATGAACAAAATGGCACCTTACACCTTAGAGCTGTACTACTACTATAATATCACTAAATACTTACAGGTTTTCACGTATCAATATTGATTTCGTTTAACTAGAATAACTATCACGAAACTAAAGCGGCTTTTCAAACGTGTAAAAAAGAAGATGAACTTTTTCCTTTCATCTTCCAGTACGCCGAGCGCGATGCGCGGCGCCAACTGACCTTTGAAGTACTCTAGTGTGAACTTTAGAAGTAAACTCATTTCTTTTCTTTTACTGCGCTTCATCAACATACGGCCTTGCTCTTCCGGATCCGTCATTACGAATTACGCATGTATATGATACTGCGTTTTGGGGTTCGTGGGTCGAAACAAGTATCAACGAACTTTGAGGAAATCTATTTTAAAATGTTGTTCTTTGAAAAATAGATAAGATATTAATTAATATTGAATAGATTAATATGATGGTAAGGTCAATATTATGAATATATGCTTAATTTTTTCATTTCAAAATTGAAACGCCGCAGACAAACTATTTTTGTCGTCTTTATACAGATTAGGTTCTTTAAGGAAATGCATTTACGCATACACTTTCTAATGGGACGGTTGGGTTATCGGGTTTAGTTGGGCTTGACACTACAAGTTGTGGTACTTCTACCGATTAACACCACCACGGTGTTTTCTTATTTTATCTTTGCCGCATATGGTGAGAACGTGGACACCCTCTCGTAGTCTTACGCGAAACTCGCCACAGCTTGCCTGTTGTTGTTAAACAGGAACTAAAAGTACTCTGTGACCACCGTGGAACAACCCTATAGGGATAAGTTGTTGATATATCGAGAAGTTGTTGTCTGATGCCCAAACATGGAGGTTCCCGAGCCTCGCACTCCAACGAACTGTAAAATTTTCGGTTTCTGCGACGCAAACTGTATTTTCACTTGAAAGAACTCGTCTTTAAGCATGATTTAACGTATGGTTGTTACACTGCAGTTTCAACGTCAATCGGCAACTTTTATGTGACGGAATGCACCTGCATTCGATTCAGTAATAAAAATACGCCAAATATGGCTGAAACTTAAAAAAAGCCTGTCTATAGTAGACAAATAAGCAGTCTAAACCTTCATGAATCTAATGGAAAAAATTATATACTTATGATAAATCAACGGTTTTTTAATCCTTCAAAAATTGTTTAATTTCGACAGTGAAGAATTCATTCCTCTCATTTACCTCCATTACTCACGAACTTCGTAACCTAAACATTAGAATGAGCAATTTTGTACGGAACCAAAGCTCTGCGTCAGGTGTACTCCCGGCATATTTTTAAAATCACTGCGCGACCATGTTTGCCACGCCCTCGGTAGATACTATGTTAATTCTGTGGCCGTACCCCATATAAATACTGATGCTGTGTTTCATCTGTACTCACTCAAGTGGAACACCTCAATCTAACGCAATGGCAGCTAAGGTGATCTATTTAATTATCTTATCACAAGTTAATAATTGACTCTTTTAAAACTGGATAGCATTGGTCACTCACATTGACAGTTCAAAGGCAAATAGCATCGTTCCAACAAATTGGCAATATTTTAGAAGCATACAATTTTCCAAGTTTTCCAATTAGTACTTTAGGTTTAAAGTTTTCTGTGTTTGTGAAGTTTTGGACTTTGAAGAATGTGTGTGTGAGTGTATAATTTTCTCACATGCAACACAAATGTTGTTATTCTTTAAGTACTACTCTAACCAGTCAAATTTTACTAATCCTAAATTACTTTCGTGCCTGCTAACTTTCGTGTTTGCCAAAATTATTTGCATCATTTTATTATGTATCATTTATCGTAACACAATTTCAAACTTTTCTATTTTTTTTTCTTCAACGCCTAAAGTGGTACTTAACACCGTATATTATTAATTTAGACTACTTCTTACAATCCTATCTTAGCTACCTTCCTAAATGTTTTTTTGCTTTACTAAACTCAATATTTTGTTAAATCTAGACTGCTGAATCTTTATATAAGCGGATTTAGGTTTGTTTAATTAATTCAAGTCACATATCAACCACCAAAGGTTTGAAATTATGTGGTAAATCATAAATTATTCATACAATCAAAACCAATAATTGAAAAAAATGTGTTGAAGTACATTACATTTATTCAATTACATTTATTTAATAACTGTTCCAACTGTTTAAAACAATGTTTTTTTTTAATAAAAAAAAAAAAAAAAATTAAAATGGTGAAAGTGATCGTCGATTAATATCGGTTCCCAGGCAGTAAAAATTTAGATAGACACATTTAAACTTGAAAAACGTTATTGTTTTTAAAACCAGCGCTTATTATACTTATAATTTTTTTTTGTTTCAGTTTGTCGTAGTTCTGTGCGCCCTCGCCGCCGCCGGCCAGTGCTCGGTGGTTCCCGTGGCGCGAGTAGACGACTACACTAGCTTCGCCTACGACGTGGCTGACCCCAGCACCGGCGACTTCAAAAGCCAAGTAGAATCCCGCTCGGGCGGCAACGTCGTCGGACAATACTCGCTCCTGGACGCTGACGGCACCAAGAGGACTGTCGACTACACCGCCGATGACGTCAACGGTTTCAACGCTGTTGTCAGGAAAGACGCCGCTGTTGTTTCCGCTCCTGTTGTTGCTGCTGCTCCCGCCGTTGTGGCTGCGCGTGTTGCTGCTCCAGTCGTCGCTAAGACTGTCGTGTCTTCGCCAGTAGTTGCCGCCGCCCCGGCTGTGGTGGCTGCCCGCGCCTACGCCCCTACCGTGTACTCGGCTGCCCCCACCGTATACTCAGCTGCCCCCGCCGTGTACGCTGCGTCCGCCCCCGTCGTAGCAGCCCGCACTGTCGCTGCCCCCGTCTACTCCGGCTATGCCCCCAGCGTCTACGCCGCTTCCCCCTACACCGTTGGCTCTCCCGTATACTCTCGCGCCGTATACAACTCTCCTCTGAGCTACGCCGCGTATTCCGCCCCCGTGTCCTACTGGTAAGCTCGAACTGCCTTGCCTCAAGGCTCCGACCACTACGTGATTCATTCGATATGTAAATATTGTTATTAGTTTGTACATATCCGTATGTATTAATAAAACGAATTTAATAAATTTATTTTGTCGTTTGTAATACCTTTTTGAACCTAGAATAAGATATAGAACTTGTTAACGATGTACCGTAGGAAGTCAAATCAAATCAAATTTATTTATTTGGAACTTAAAAATAATGAGTCTATACAAAACAGGTGTCCACTGGCCCCGAGCTAGTTAGAACTGTGTTTCGGAAACCAGTGGCATCTTCCAACTTGTACATGAAAAAAATAATTAAGTTACAAATATTTGAATTAATATTAAAATAATTTGTTAGTACGTAGTGAATTAACGAAATGAACAAAACAATAGTGTGAAACAATTATAAGCATCGAACATAATAATAAATATGCTACAAATTGAAAATTAGTGTTTATGAATTAGTTTATTAGATAGTTATTGATACAAACTAAAAATTACTATTTAGGTATTAAGTATTTATTGTAGATACTTGGGACGTATTAATCAAAAGAACTACTACTAAAATTGCCAATCACAACACACGATAGTGCATAGTACTTCAGATATAGTTTTGTAGTATTGTGGTCCATGGTTTTGAGATATTCTGACATTTTAGTTTTAAGCGCTCTACAGACGATGCCCTGAAATCGGAGGAAATGACGTAGATGTAGTGGAGCACTAAAATAGGGTATTCTCTACACACGTACAAATCAGTCAGTACGATACTGGCTGTACAACGGACTGGTCGTCGATCAGAGCAAAGAGTATGTAATTACTACGTAGGAGTCGGCACTCAGTACAAACCAATAACAGCAGTTAACATGTCTGTTCAATACCAACCTAACAAATTATTTAGTTTTCATAATATATGTAATATTAGATTTGAATAAAGTTTCTAGTGGAAATGAAAAACTTTTTGGTAAACTACGTTTTATATTTACAATACAATAGAAAAATAAATTTACAGCTAATAAAGAACAAAAAACGCGGAAATAAATCAAAGAACAATTATGATCAACACGCAAATGCCACAATGACTAAACAATGTCAAATTGACAAATCGCCTAAATTGGTAAAGAGATGCCCGATGATATGATATTATATTATATATCGTAAAATGCTATTGCCTATTATAAAATTTGAAATCGGATCGGTTGAAATTGCGAAAACAGTTGGATTATAGTCTGGAATAACTTAGACTTTATCAGCTGACTATTATTATCATTGTATAAATTCAGACCAGTAAAAACTGTGTTGCCAGACATATTGCATGCTTCTAGAAGAAGAGGCCAGTTTGTACAGGTCAACTTTTAAAATGTTTTGAAAATGTTTTGTATCACCTTATCTTACCTTTTAGTTTAGTTAGTTTATGAATAATATTTCTAGGATTATGATGGGCAACAAATTTGTGTATTTCTAATGGATAATACTGTTGGGGCTATTAAAATTTATCATTTTACTATGTACAATGTAAAATGTCATCATCATCAGTCTGTATTCGTCCACTTCTGGACATAGGCGTCTCCCATAATATGCTTCTCAGCCCAATCTTTGGTCTTACGTCTGCTACCGACATCAATTGCCTTTCATGTATCGTCATTCCATCTAGTATCTCGAAATCGTATACTACGTTAATTTTTTACATAAATACACGGGTAACTCACGTTTAATGTTGTCAGTCCAGTCCGACTCAAGTTTCGATCGCGTCCGGCGATCTTTTCAAAGAGAGTGCGCACGCGGGTTCGCATCTCGTTTAGCACGTACTTGTAATTAAACGTGAGTTACCCGTGTATTTATGTAAAATGTAATAACCACGTTAGTTTTCATACTACGTTGATTCGCGGTTTAGCCAACAGCTTGACGTCTTGCTTGAAGTCAATCTGACCAAAAATCGACTGTAGGTATATAGGAACAGGAACTGAAACAATTTTAAATTCCAAAATTTCTTCAAATAGTGAGTCAACATGGATATAAATAATATTTTAAAGAGTAACCTACTTCTTTACACACGTATTTATTCTGTACTAACTAAAATACTAGTTGTGGAAGTGTCATACTTTTGTCGCGGCACATCCCTATGTTGTCGTAGTTGACATAAACCTTATCCGCTTACGATTGGCACAAAAGAACCGTGCCGAAAACTCCTATCTATTCTATCTATTGACTTACATTTTATCTGGTTTCCGCAAATTTCAAATTTATTATAGACCATCTTTTCGGCGGCATTGTAGTAAAACGTATTCACTGCTTAATGCTAACATAATATTATTATGCAATATCTTCTATTCAACTTCTATTTCTTCTTCTTCTTTTTCTATTAAGCTCCTCGATTAAAATACACGAAACACAATACAAGCAATGTGACGGACATGACCACAGACTTAAGTAGATACTTTGATATAACAGTGAAAGAAAGAGAAGCTATACATACTGTGCTCTTGACATGGACCGTGTAAATTTCATACATTTATATTTGTTCCAAGTTATGATACACTTACAACTTACAAAACTAGGGCGTGTATTCCGCAATTCCGAAATCTTGGAGATTTTTTTTTGATACTTAAATTCCGAAATTGAAACACTTTAATATCGTTACTACAATATCGGTATTTTGACTACCAACTTCTTTTCTAACGATACACACACGCGATAAGTTATTAAAATAAATTGCCCGTGCACATCAGGCATTCTCCTTCACTGAACAATTTGAAAAAATATGTTTAACAATTATATTTGTTAAAATTGTAGACTTGTTGTTGGAAAATTTACTACTTATGCAATTACAGGCGTTTTTTATTTATGTTGTAATCGCATTACATTTATTTATAATCGTATTAATTAGTATTGGTATTATACATCAATAATTAAGTACCTACTAGTATTGTTGTTTATGATTAACTAACTACAATATCATTATATTGTGTTTTTATTATTATTGTGTCTTTCATTCCGTTTTTTTTGTTCTTGTTTGCGCACCCCATATTCTGACTATTTTACAAATTCTTTTCCGTCCTAAAGTTGGCTGGAATAGATCGCTTTCAGCGGAAAGGCCGCCCACTGTCGCAGTACTTTACAATGTTTTGTTGAGTTTTGCTGTGCCTTTTTTTAATGTGTCAATAAAGAGTAAGCATAAATATTAATACATTTTGTAGGTAAAATCCAAATACATTTTCCAGTTTTGAAGCTGTTCCGGAATTCCGATATTGGGTATTTACTATCATGATTCAGTGCAGGAATTGAAAACTTTCCGATATTACATTCCCTACTTAAAACAAAAACATAGGTGTTGCCATGGCACTTACTACTGAGAAAAGAGAGACTTAGGTTAAAAACTGGTTGTAAAACATCATGAATTATAGACAAAACATTAGGGATGTTTTTTGAAAACTTGTTGTAGCACCACACACAGATTTTTCGTGGACTGTGAATGAAATGTTCAGATGAACTCAGTATCGCCCAGAGGAGATGATCGTTATTCATTGATGGTGATATCAATTTAATTTTGCAGATAAAAGTAGTACTGCGTAGTGGTACTAGGCGCAATCCGAACGGCTCAAATTCAAAATGACAATCCTTGCTTCTGTAATTCTAAACAGATAAAACAAAGACCGAGATGTGAGATTCCGTGTCGGATCAATCCGACTGGGTTTAGAATTGCTACGCTGGTTTCATTTAATTTCTACAATAAAATAGTCGTAACATATATCAACTAAAAATAAAACATACCTACACTTTTTTATAGAAAAGAGTGCTTGTCACTGTTTTCTATATAAAAGAGCAGGACATGTGCTTGATAGTAACCAACATGTCTGCCACATAACATCACATTTTTGGTAGTGGTAGGACTCTTAGCAGAGTTCGGCTGGGGAAGTACCACACCTTTGCCAGTTATTCTACCGCCAAGCAGTAATGTGCAGACATATTGAAGGGCAATGTTTCCAGAGAAATTACAGGGCTTAGAGATATAGCATCTCAGATATCTGGGTGACGAGCGCAGTGCAGTGCTAGGTAATGATTTGGACTCTTCATGTTCCAAGAGCTGCGTGTCACTGTGCCGTTATGTGGCAGGTATGTTGCTTACCATCAGGCATATGTCCAGCTCGTCTCGTCACTATTTACAAAAAAACACAGTGATACGCAGGTATTGGAACATCAAGAGTCTAAATTATTACCTAGCACTGCACTGCACTCGTCACCCAGAGATGTTTTATCTCTATGCCCGGTAATTTCACTGGAAGCATTGCCATTTGAACCGGCACGTAGTAATGTTTCCACATCACTGCTTCGGGGTAGAATAACTGGTTATTTATTTCAAGATAAGTTAAGAAAATATTTTGTGTACGATTTCGATTACTCGATCGTATATCGTACTATAGCCAAAAAGTCGTATAAATACGATTTAAATCGTATGGTTGACAACACTGGCTGAAATCGGACCCGATTTTTTGATAAGTGATTTATCACGCCCCCTCCGCCCCTTTTTCGTCATTTCCTCCGATTTCAGGGCATCGTCTGTAGAGCGCTTTACACCTGTAATAATTTAATGAAACTATGTTACAATCAAGTATATATCTCATATACATATTTTTTAAATGGTATGAGTGAAAAAAGCTCAAATCTGTAGATTTACATTATAACTAATCTATAAAATCCAAAAACATAAGTCTTCTTGAAGTAGAGTAAAAAGAGACATTAAATACGAGTATCCAAAATGCCAAAAACACCTCATTATGTTCCATTCGCTGATATGCAAAGCTTCAAAAGTCAAGTCAAGGTCATCCATGACGTTGACCAAGTGCAAGTAAATGGATGTCACATGTACCTAAAATAAGTGATTTGGTGGATCATGTCAGTTTTCTCACGATATTTACTTCAGTCGAAGCTAGTGGTAATCATTTTCTTAAAACGTAAAATCAAGTTAGCTTTTATTCAGTAAAATACTTAGATAATTTGAATTTGCTCGAAAACCTTTTAACTAGGTAAGCTGATGTAACATTGAGTTGATCTTTGCATCGAGTGTATTTATGTATTTAGTTCAAAGCGTGCCAACTTTGGCAGGTTTGCAACATTGTAATATCTAACGTTGTGTTACCTCAAACCACATTATATTTTACGTGATATACTTAGGTATTATGTGCCATATGCTAACCATGCATAAGCTATTAATTATTCTCAAAATAATAAAATTAACTTTTTATTAGCAAATAGACTAAAACTAACAGTGCCATTTTTCCGGGGCAAAAATTTTAATTTAACTGTGTTCTATATTTCAGCCCGATCCAGTTGTACGTTACGACGTGATTGAGCAAGAAACATGCAAACATTGGCATTTATAAATATTAATACGATTTTGAATATCAAGAAATTATTAAAAAAACAAAATCTTTTGTTGAAAAAAGTGGTTATCTAACATCACTCGTTTTACCTAGGACTTAACAAAACGTAGTAGGTAAGTTTATTTCATCATACACATCATAGTTCGCCGTGCCTGCGGCCTGGACAAAATCTGATCTGACAGAAACTTAAACAAAACATTCAACATTCAACATCGTAAGGAAACCGACGTTTTACAAGAAATATAACGTTCTTGGTTGATTTTGGTCTTGACTCTCCTTGTGAGAAGGTCTCAAATCACAGTACACAGAGTAAATAATATTAATATTTTTCTGTGTGCTGTTTATTGCAAGTCTATGATAAAACATAATTGTGTGCTACTCGCTATTCATTCGTACTAATGCCTCTGATGTTTGTAAGACAATTTATTATTTACCTTAGACTTGTGTGTGTATAATAATTGATAGCGGTAACATACAGTCTCAATTTGACGAACAATTTCCTGTGTGTCTGCATGATGCATCGTGCGTTTGAGTTATAGCCGATCGATTTGGATTCGTGATTAACATCCGACTCGAATGTACCTGGGCTTGTATTCCGTAATAGCCTAACTCGAAACGATGAACTCTTTTTACTTCATTCTATATTAGGTCTCTTATTAGATCATTCGTATCTTATCTTCTGATTGATAACATCATTTTATGCGCGTTTTTAGACAATGAAAAATTCCTACAATGTCATTAGAATACGATATCTTATTTCGCCATTGTTCTTTAAGTCTAAATGGCTCAGCCGGAATATGTTCGCCCTCAGAATCAACAGGCCCCGGTTCGAATCCTGATGGTTACACTCGGGTCTTCCATTGTTTTTTTTTCTGAGAAAATCTTTTACTTAGAGCCCTTTTTAAACGCATTTAAACCGAGCAAAGCTCGGCCAACCAGGTACTTTAATTTTAAATTAATCAATATTTTTTGTTAACATCACGACTGTCCAAATACGAGTGATCGTTATCAGGGAAGATTTGTAATAAGTTTTCTTATCAATCTATAGAGGTAGTCACTCACCAGAAAATGTTTTGGAATTAGACGGTATTGCAATGCAGGAATTGAAAACACAAAGCGAAATGTTACAATTAATTAATAAGTTTATAATGAAACTTAAATTCCATTATTCCATTACTATTACTCTTCTACCACAAAATGCTTCTATGAAGAGCCCGCAAAGGACAGTGAAAAGTATACAAGTCAAACAGGCTGGTTTAATATTATGACTTCTATAGCTTCAGGATACTAACTGTTTTTGTAAAAAAATACTCAAGCACGGCAAGCAAGCAAGGTTGTTGGTACGTAAAGATCTAAAATAAAAATTCGGACATCAAGTAATATTTGTTTTTTATTTACGTATACATGGAACCTAGGAACAAGTATTTACAAACATGAACAACGGTTTGAACAAGGAAGAGGTAATAGAAGGAGTTGTTCACTTGTAGTAAACGGAGGCGGGAGCGGTGTAAGGATACGCAGAGTAGACCGAAGGATAGGCAGAGTAGACTGAGGGGTAAGATGAGTAGACAGAGGGGTAAGAGGAGTAGACAGAGGGGTAGGCAGCGGAGTATACGGAAGGATAGGCAGCGGGGAAAGAGCGGGCAGCTACAACAGCGGGGGCGGAGACAACAGGAGCGGCGACAACAGGAGCAGAAAGGGGAGCTTTGCGCACGACAGCGTTGAATCCGTTGACGTCATCAGCGGTGTAGTCGACGATTCTCTTGGTACCGTCAGGGTCGACTAGAGAGTACTGGCCGACGACGTTGCCACCGGCGCGGCTCTCAACCTGGCTCTTGTAGTCACCGGTGTTGGGGTCAGCCACGTCGTAGGCGAAGCTTGAGGTGTCGTCTACTTGCGCCACGGGTACCACCGAGCACTGGCCGGCGGCCGCCAACGCGCAAAGAACTACGACGAACTGTTAAAAATAAATGATTCATCATTTTATAGGTAAGAATAGATAAATGTTAATGTTACAATACATAAAGGTATATGATAGTCTACGTATAAATTCGTTCATCTCACTAAATAATAACTTATTATTTAATGAGATTTATTATTAATTAGGTGAGACTTATTATTAACAAGCAAGAAGTATTAGGAGTATTAAAGCCTAGTTGTCTTTTGAAATGAAAACATCTGCTACACTACTTATATGAGGGCTTTAATCTCACAGAGTGTTTGTTTCTCTGTTAAAACTATTTGTATCCTGTCAATGAATACTGTAGTTGTAGCAAAAAGTTCGTTCGTACTCAAAATAAAAATTGAAATGAATGTATTTTCACGGACAAAATCTAACAAAACAAATACATTTTTAATTACATTACAATTTGTTATTAAACCGAATGTACAAGCATGATCAATGGACCCCAAACTAAGCACATAGCTTGTTACTTGAAGCCCGACTACGTAGTAAGAGTCATAGTGCAGAGAGTTGAAAGGGACAGGGTAAATTCGGTGCATAGAGTCTGTGTCAGAATAAAGCCAGTTAGGCTAGTAAAAAAAAAAGTAAAAGATTAACAAAATCGTTTAAAACTACTACCATTCCTTCTTCTACTATGAGTAACGGTCCACGGTACTTTCAACTCAAAACTTCACATCTATAACAAATATAATATTTTGATAATAAAATTAGGTATTATGTTATTTGGATTATTCTGTACATCCAGCCTGTTAATATTTTATCACAGGACGTTACACAGGACAGACTTTGAATTTTAAGTAATACATCAGGGTCACGGACAAAACCCAGGTCCGCATTCTCTTTCAATATAATACGGTATTTGACTAAATTTGTAAAACTGTTTAAATGATTTTTGATTACATGATATACATACCATATGAATATTTCCTCAAGCTCCTCTGTTTTAACATTAAAAAATGTTGATGTTAACTATAGACGTCATATTTACTGGCGTGTGTCGTCACCAGCGTTGCCATCCTTAACAGTGCGTTTACGTCGAAGATAAAAAATCAGTACTTTTTAAATTTTCATTGGCGTATTTCACAAAAATTACACACTATATCTTCCAAAATAGAGTGAAATATGTTTATTTAATGTGTTATCTAATAAGATTATCATAATTTATACTATATTTTCAACATTGTCAAATACCGTATTCATTTTATTTTCTGGACACGTCAGATCAAAAATAACATTGTGTACAGATATGTACAGATATGTTATAAGTGTACAGATATGTAATAAGCGCAGAAGTCAGTATTCGTTTGATATTTTTAAATATGTCTAATGGAAATAAAGTTTTTTGTGAAACAAGAAAATAAATCATTAATAGCAGTATTTGTGAAAAAAAAAATTTTAAGCACCAAACAAAAGCAACTAACCAAAACAAAAGAATTTCAACAATTATATTCGCTAGAACAAACTGTTTTAATAGACAGACGGAAAAGTTTCTAGAATAATACAAAGACAATTTAAGATAATGATATCGTTGTATGAAAACTTTCTAAGAAGAATAATTTAAAGTTTTCTACCTTAGCTGCCATTTTCGATACTGAGGCTATTCACTGACTGAATACCAACTAGACATTCGCAGTAGCTTATATAGTTGACCATCATAAGTATCCTGTATGCTCAAAGCACATTATATGTGAGCATTTTATTACTTCAACTGTTATCTATCATCGTAATGGCATTTAAGTTCCTTGTCGCATTAATTGGATCGTATTGGAGAGATCGTGGTAATAGAAGTAATTTACCTAATTATTATTCACATTTAAATTCATATTCTTAAGATTAAGTATTTAAAGTACAAATTTAATGAATAATCGAAATAATAAATGAATTTATTACCCAAACCATATGCTGGGAGCGAGTCAGGTTCCAGTGGTAGTCACTAAAGAAGGAACAGTCTCTTGGCAATTGGCCCTGTCTCGAGAATACACATCTAACTTTGTTCAGCTTACTTATTGCACGTATCTTCAAACTGGACTGCGTTCACGTTTTAGGGGAATGTATACTACGTATTCAGTTCTCAGTTCACCTTTGTCGGTGAATATAGTGAACATAATTATTATATACCTGAGGAAACTCTTTTACAATTTTTCAATAAACACATAATCGTATTATGGTTCAAAAAAGACTCGTTTTTTCGAGATTTCATAAATTATGAATCTTTCGTTTTAGATCGCTGGAAAAATTATTCCAACTTCATTGTAAGTAAATTAACGAATTATATATTTGACTGTGACAAAGTTATTAATCATCGTATGGATTTACATTGAACAGAAGTTCACTAGTAGAACTTGAAATATAGGCTGTATTCTCTGTAAGTGAAATATACTTGGATATTTATGCACGGCATGTATATCTTTCAAAGATTGTAGTTTCAGTCTGTCGTAGTCAAAGTAAGTCGACTATCACGACTATCACGTAAAACTGACTATCACGATTTCGGTATAGTTCAGTTTTGATATTTAACTAAAACTGAATAGTTACCGGAACCGGCAGGTCTACCGCCTAACTCTCCTGCTTTCTGCTATCGGCTTTCGCCGATGATAGCAGACATCTGCTTTCAGTTCCAGATAGCACAGTATAGCAGATGTAGCTGTCTGCTTTCATCGGCGAAAGCAGAAAGCAGGAGAGCTAGGCGAAGACCTGCCGATCGGCTATCTCAAAATAATGAAATAAGCCTTTGAAACTTTCTTTTAATACATTTCTTTCAGAATGAAGGTCTAATACTTATTTGGACTTTAGATTTTTTAGAAAATTGATTTTTTTGAGGGACGGTGCAAATGAAATAATGCAAGCAAAAGCAGAATGACATGCCCCAAAACATCATTTCAACATGAAGGGTTCTAATAACTGAATACTCGTCATTCAGATATAAAAGTAGACTAGTATATTTTTGGACTGTAATTTCTCTGGAAACATTATCCTTCAAACCAAAACACAATACTATTTTTAGTAAATAGTATTACGCTTTATACTAAAGACTTTTGAATACTATTTAGCCTAAGTTGTTATTTTATTTGTAATGATCAAATGTATCCAAATCTTTTCTTGTGCGATAAAGCTTTTACGTTCCCGATCTGATCGATCCCAAAAAAATGATATATTTTACATTATTAACTTGTCTGAATTGATGAATTATTATTACCAAGAATTTCAAATGAAATGTGTTTCCACTAATCTATCTTGAGTCAGTAAGTATATGTCAATATTTGGACAAATATAAACAAGTAACACCATGTAAATAATCTAGTATTGCATTAGATTTAAAATATACTTACCAAAACCAGGTAATTGCTGCGAGAGATTTATGATGTTAAAACCTGTTAATATCTCACCAAAAAGTGAGCTAGTTTTTTTTTAATTACCTATTGAATATGTAAGTAATTTTAATAATTACGCGTCAAGTACATAAAATTGTTTTATTTATATTCAATTCTAAAATCGTATACATCAGTTACTATGGGCGACATAAAATACAATGTTGATTAAATACTCGTAAGTATAATAGACAGTGTCAGTACAGTGTACCTCTAGATAATGATTTTTATATTTCTCTGAGAAACTAAAGAATTATTTCTATAATTCTTTTAAACGTCAGTCAGTGAACAGTGAAAAGTAAAAGAGTCAGGCAGTGAACTAATAAGAATTGGAATAACAAAAAAATAATACATAATTGACGTATGGATATGGATACGTTTGTTTCTCAATCACGTTGGAACGGTTGAACAGATCGGGTTGGTAAAATTGTAATAGTAGTGGTAGACCCTTTATCAGAATTCCACCTGGGGAAGTACCACACCTTTGCCAGATTGCCAGTTATTCTTTTTTTTTTTTTTTTTAAATAAAGAGTGACAGATTGCCAGTTATTCTATCGCCAAAGCAAATCATTACCTAGTAATGTGTTAAAATATCACTGTATTCTGGTTTAAATGGCAACGTTTAACTGGCAAAGTGTGAGACGGATTCCTACCGGACATGCTTCTATCGAGATAATATTCCTTATATCCCTGGGTGACGAGCGCTATGGTAGGTAATAGGTGCTGTAATGGACATGCATGTTGACATGTTGTTTACCATCAGAGACAAGTCTTTCTCGTTACTCTATAGAATAAAAATTGAATATAGCCTGAAAAAGGTCATAGAGTACTTTTTATCCAGGGAAAATAAAAATTTGCTGCTTTTCTATAGATCTATTTAGTACATCGTTTCTTCTATTGAAACGCCTACAATTTTGTCAGAGCAATTGCAGCAGTGTAATTTCTATTTCCATAAGTTGTTGTGGAATCGTCTACACAGCTAAGGAAGAGGCTATCCATAAACGTAAACATTATTCAGCTTTATTAATACATTTTTCGTTTGAACAATATATAGAATTTATTATGGCCCGTATTAGTACCTGGTTGACCGAGCTCTGCGCGGTTTAAATGCGTTTATAAAAAGCTCTAAGTAAAATATTTTCTCAGAAAAAATAAGAACAAAAAGAAAAGAGCCGAGTGTAACCATCAGGATTCGAACCGGGCCCTGTTGGCTCCGGGGGCGAGCATATTCCGTCTGAGCCATTTAGACTTTAATAACAGTGGCGAAATAAGTTATCGAACAATAAAAACTCCTATGGAGTTTTTCATTGTCTAAAAACGCGCATAAAATGATGTTTAAAAAAAATAAAACCTAGCTAGATCGATTTATCGTCCCCAAAACCCCCTGTATACATCATTTCATGAAAATCGTTCGAGCCGTTTCCGAGATTCAGATTCTATATATTTATACCTACAAGAATTGGTCGTTTATAGGTATAAGATTATATAATATTATATTAGTATGATAAATGAGAAACAAGCCAGGAATTAAGGTTGTTACTCTTTTAAGTTATATATTACATAGTATATATATTACATGGTATATAAAATATATTACATAGTAATGATATTATGACAAATTATGTCTATGTTTATTTATGTTTTTTTTTATTTATATTATTTTACAACAACTAATCTCAGTAACTCATCTACTTGACCGATTTCAAAAATCCTTTCACCGTTGGATTTCTACCTACATAATCCCTGAGTGCTATAGGCTACATATTATGTACCATGGGCGAAGCCGAAACGGACCGCTAGTATATAATATTATGTACCATTACCATAATATACGATGTTATCACTTCTGGCGTGTGTGTGTACTAAGCACACGCATTTTATAAAATCTAAAACGTAAAAAACGTACAAAAAGAAGTAGTTGTTATTATGGTATTTAAGCTCATCTCCCCGGTTTGCAACGTCTAACAAGAACAAAATTGAAAATTTTGACTAACCCCCGACTACCTCGGATTTGTTATCTGTACAACATTCTACTAGTCAATAACCTTTCATTTGATACCCATATTAAGAGAGTTGTGAAAAAAGATATTTTGCCATTTTGTGGTGGCGGTCATCTTGGATTTGAAATTTGTTATAGTGTATAGTATTTAACTAGTCAAGACCTTTCATTTAATACCCATATCGAGGTAGGTTGTGAAGAAATATTTTGTCCGCCATTTTGTGGAGGCGGCCATCTTGAATCGATATTAACCAAACATAGCTAAGAATATCCGCACTGATATTAACCTTCAAATTAAAAAAACGCATCGAAATCGGCCCATCTGTTTGAGCTCTACGGTGCCACAGACAGACAGACAGACAGACAGACATCGACGTCAAACTTATAACACCCCTTTTTTTATTGTTTTTAAGCTTTCGCGATTTGAACAGACAGACAGGACTTAATCACGATTTACGAGTTACGACACGTCGAGGTATTTAAACAATGAATTAAATCGTGATTAAGTCCTGTACATTATAAACATTACCCCTTTTTTTGTCGGGGGTTAAAAAAATATGTACAGTCGAACATAGAACCTCCTCCTTTTTTGAAGTCGGTTAAAATATTGATATCAGGATGTGTGACGTCAACATTTTATCGTCAGGCCGTTTAATCATTGATGGTGCCAATTGTTCATTAAAGTAAAATTTGGCAGATAATATTTTTTTAGATACATATATTTTAGTAACCTAGTTCATATTTATGTTTGTAGTGGTAGGACTCTTTGGCAGATTCCGTCAGGGGAAGTACCACACCTTTGCCTTCTGTTTTTATACTATTACTGAGTTCTGGTTTGAAAGGCAATGTTTCCAGTGAACAACAGGGCATAGAGATAAAAGATCTTTTATTTCTGGGTGACGAGCGCAGTGCAGAGCTAGAGTGCAGAGCAATGATTTGGACTCTTCATGTTCCAACAACTGCGTGTCACTGTGCTGTTTTGTGGTAGGCATGTTTGTCGTCATAAAGCACATGTAATGCTCGTCTCATCACTCAAAACTTTAAAAAAAACTTTCGTGAAGTCCATACTAATACTAATCTATACTTCTATACTAATATTATAAAGAGGAAAGATTTGTTTGTTTGTTTATTTGTAATGAATAGGCTCCGAAACTACTGGACCGATTTCAAAAATTCTTTCACCTTTGGAAAGCTACATTATCCCCGAGTAACATAGGCTATATTATATTTAAAAAAAATTAGGGATCCTTACTAAAACTCCAATAATGTAACATAAGGTGTAAAAATTTTGAATTCGTTTCGTAGGTAAATAAGTATATGATAATAAATATTATATTTTAATGTAACTATTCAAACTGCTTATAGTAGTATTTTATGGGTATTCCTGTTCAAAATTTCAGCAACAATTTAGTATAAGGTAGTTTTCTAAGCCCATATTTTTAATTTTCTTTCAATAAGTACCTACTACTTACCTGATAATAAATATTATATTATAATTATTCAAACAGCTTAGTACTTCATATAGTTCAATAAGCAAAAATTTAGTAAAAGCCTGTTTAATTATTTATTTCCTTCTATTTTTCATTTTATAATGCCCAAAAATGCCAAAAAGATCAAGATCTCAACTTTCTAAACATAGTTCCCAGGCGAGGGCAATAAAAATACGGCGTAATGAGGAATCTTCATCAGAAACTGAAATTCGCCTTGCAAGTCGGAGAGAATACGCGTCGCAATCGCGTGCTAGAGTCAAGTATCGAGCGTTCGCAGCGGCTTGCTGAACAAAATTTTATCACTGGCCCAGCAGCTGGTCAACTAGCTCATATACCGAGGATACCGATGATTCCAACTGATCTGCCAATCCCTTTTAAACGGCTTCAGTTTCCGGTGAAATCATCTTTCGCGTTAACTATTAACAAGTCCCAGGGCCAAACCTTCGAATTATTAGGGATCGAAAAATTCATAAAAAAATTCAAACTTCCTTTATAATTTTACTTTTTTTTTTAAACCCGATACAAAAAAAGGGTGTATGTGTGTGTGTATGTACCCGTGCGAAGCCGAGGCGGGCCGCTAGTAATATTATAAAGCTGAAGAGTTTGTTTGTTTGTTTGAACGCTAGGATCTCGGAAAGTGCTGATGTGAATTGAATTATTCTTTTTCTATTGAATAGTCCATTTATCGATGAAGGATAGGCTATAGATCATAACGCTACTATTAATAGAAGCGGCGCATGAATCAAGAATGTAACAAAGTCTGGAAAATATTCCATTTTGAGAGTTTTCGTACGTCTCGTGCTTTGAAATGACACATGACAGAATGTGTCAATGATTGCGTCATTGAATATAAACCTTTGCTAATCAAATTTGTTTCTATATCTGAGTTGGTACGACCATCATATCCGACAGGTGGCATAGGTAGCTGAAGAGGTGGCGTTTAAAAGCAGGTAGCTGAAGACACCGTTGTGTTTCCTGATCAGTGTGTTTTAATTAATAACTGCCATAGTTAATAACTGTAGAACTTGAGTAGAGCCCATTTTATTTATTTTTAACGCCCAACCAAAAAAAGGAGGTCTTCTAAGATTGACGACGATGCTGTCTGTCTGTCTATGTGTACGAGTATCTTATCTGTGGTACCGTAGAGCTCAAACGGATGGGCCAATTCCAACGCGGTTTTTTTTTTAGAAAGTTAGTGTCCGTGCGGTAGCTCTTAGCTATGTTTGGTTAATATCGATTCATTTCCGTGCGGTAGTGTTAGTCTTAGTTAATACTTATATTTGATTAACATCGATTCAAGATGGCGGCTACCACAAAATGGCAGACTAAATATTTATTCACAACCTCCCTCAATATGGGTATCAAATGGAAAGGCTTGACTAGTAAAATAATGTACAAATAAAAAATCAAATGTTTTAATTTTGGTATTGTTGTTTGAAACATCGATCATTTTGAAATTCATTTGACCATCATCCACATCTTCACCATCATCGTCTGCAGCCTGCAGACGTCCAACTGCTGGTCATTGGCCTCCACCAAAGAATTCGACAATTATCGGTCTTGTGCTCTTATGCCGCCTCTATTCACCGACTTCCCGTGACTGAGACAATATCATCGGTCCATCGTGGGGGCTGTCCACTTCGCTACACTGCATTTGCCGGTTCGTGGTAGCCATTCGAGAACCTTTTTTCATTTCAGATGATGATGACAAGATGTGACGTAATTTTCGATACGCTGTCCATCTGAGCTGGATTCGTCGGCTGACCTCCTTGTCGAAGTTTGACCTAGCAGGCAGGGCAAGCAAGGCAGGGGCCTAATTGGATCACCTGACCCAAATAAACATAATAGTCGACAACTTCGATACTTTCGTTTTAATAATGGACTGGTATGGGTGCAACACGGGCATTTGACATTATATTTGTCTTACCCATGTTTATTTTTAACCCTACCTTTAGTACCTTTACGGTATTTAGGTCTCTGAGCATTGAGTTAAGGTCGTCCAATGATTTTGTCATAATGACTTTGTCGTTGAAAAATCTAAGGTGAGTGATGTATTCGCCATTAATGTTGATAGCATATCCTTTGTAGTTCAAAAGGTTAAGGAAATCCTCCAATTCAGAGGTGAACAGTTTAGGAGATGAAATGTCTTCTTGTCTCACCCCTTTTCGCAATTGGATCGGATTTATGTGTGATTTGTTTCTGAAGACGGATTAACATGGTAGCTTTGTTGTGTAAATACTTCAACACTTCCAAATACTTGTAGTCGATTTGGCACCGCCGCTTCGCCGCCGTAACGACGAACGTTCTCGTAGTTCACAAACGCTATGCAGAGCAGCCGATTATACTCTTCCGTCTTCTGTAGCATGTGGATGTGGTCTAAAGCCTTTACTAATTATAGGTACTTACTCTGTAAAAACTTGGCGACCTAAAAAAGTCGGAATACCCTAGTCATAGAACATTATGACTTTGCGACTCACTATCAAGATGTGGTAGATTCTAATCCCGCTTACGTATTTTTGAGAAGATATCTCTATTAGGTATACCGCTTGAGTATTTTTCCAAGCGCAGATTTTTGTCATCATTACTCGCTTTAACGAAAAGGAAAATATCATATGGCAAATGTCGTGTTTCAAAATGTCTTGAGTTCACCCACCGATTCTGACCCAGCGTGGTGAATTATGGCTTTGTTTGCCCAGTTGTTCCAGCCTTGAGACCTTTTAAAATTTATGAGCTGCTTATATTTATTCTTACTCAAATCTATTAGGACTGTATATCCCGATTATGCAAGTATTTTGGGTAGTGGTAGGAATCTTGGCAGAGTCCGCTTGGGGGAAGTACCACACCTTTGCCACTTATTCTACCGCTAAGCAGCAATATGCAAAGATTACTGTGTTCCGGTTTGAAGGGCAACGTTTCCAGAGAAATTACAGGTCTTAGAGATATAAGATCTTAGATCTCTGGGTGACGAGCGCAGTGAAGTGCTAGGTAATGATTTGAACTCTTCATGTTCCAATAGCTGCGTGTCACTGTGCTGTTATATGTCAGGCATGTTGCTTACCATCAAGCACATGTCCTGACCGTCTCGTCACACTTTATTTAAAAAATAAGGACTTAAATCAATTTATGATCCTATTTCGGTAATTAACTAAGTACATAATTAGTTCATTGGAAATCGAATCACCTTTATGAAAAAAATCATTTTAAATACCAATTTTTTTAATAATTTACAACAGGAGAATATAACTATAAATGAAACAATGTTACTGTGTTTATTTTAGCAACATTTTTTTATTAAGAATTCCACAATGGAACAAATTTTTTCAATATATATCTAGACCTAGTCAGATTGTATGTAGGATGTGTGAGATTATAGGTACTGTTTGCCTTTATCCTATTTTACGCTTTTTATAATTAGTGCACAAATGGACAATTAATTATAAATACCTGTATTAAAATTCTAAAGCCCACTCGGTAAAGTGGTATACCGCTTTTAAATCTTACTTAAACAGGTACCGTTCTGCAACTACCGTTTTCGGTCTTAGCTAATAAACAAAAACCTGTTTGTATGGCACGGTTCAAATCTGGACATATTTGTGTTTTTACTTTATTGATTTTGTTTGTGAGACTTTGAATGAATATATAGAGTTCTTTTTGTACTTTAAATAATAATGATTTTTGTAAATAATAAATATTTTTTGTAAATATGTCGAGAATAATGTGTCCAGATTTATACCATTATCTAGAAACTCAAAATTTTTACTGAGGAAATCACCACGAGGCCGGATTTAATCTTAAGATTAAATTAACAATAAATACAATATTATTTTATTATCATCTATTGATATTTACATGACACTTTCGAGCAATTAAGATTCTATATACATACTAAATGTTCTATCGGATTGGAAACGTATTACGATGAACTCTACTTGGACTGAATGGAGCTAATTTTTTTTTAATGCTTCGATCTATAACAAAAATACGGTAAAATCCTCAGCAATTTTAAGCCTCCAAAAGCAAACATAACATTTATCAACTACATTTACCACATAACTAACAGAATACGACAAAAGTTACCACACTAAAAAATTCGCTATAGGTACCGGTAATATATACCGATTATATTAACGCACAAAATAATTTTAGCTAAACACCGTATATTACCGTAAAGTCGCGGGCCTCCAAATATTCCTATTAATTCGTATAAGCCAGAGAGAGGCGGTTTGGAGAGCTCGCGACGAAACAAACAAGCATTTTGTGGTCTGACCATTAGTTCCGCCTGATGTCTTAAACATCTGTCCCTCATAGAAAATGAGCTCTACATATTGCACTAGTTTTATAATACTAACATAATATTTTTTCTCACTTGTAGTATTGTTCTGCAACTAAAACAGAGAACGTCGAATGATGAAAAAATTATTGTATTGTAAAAACCGTTTATACTATTTTTAAATTTAATAGGGTATGATGTCCTTATAGAGATTTACATTTTAGATCAATTAAAATGGTTCAAAACAAGATAGCAGTACTTATGACAATACTTACTAGCTCAATATCTACGAGGGCAGCTTGGCATAAGCCAATTAAATTAATTTATACACAATACAAAGTGTTATGTACATTCAACCCGCATTCTCTACACCACTCGCTACATTTTATTTAGTACAAAAAATGAAGTCAAATTATAAATATCTATTGTAAAATCACAAGTAGTGCTATTCTTACTGTTAAAGAATTATATATTCTTCCATTATAATATATATAAAAAAGTCGCTTAAAAAAATCACAGACAATCACTTTCCATTACAGACATAGACCACCGAATCGACCTTTTCATCTAAGCATTACCTCTCTACGTACAAAATCCTATATACTTAGTTTTACAACCGTCCAGGTTTACACTCACTTAACTCCGCATCGTGACCACTTACCGATGTTCACTATTTTACATACCCTCGCTTTTGAAACAAAACCAAACACTAATATATTCAATTTAATTTCAAAAATCAAAATATCTTAGCCCATCCGCTCATCCAACGCGGGCTGTTGTACACACAGTATCGATATCGGATTTATTTGTACTTCCCACGTAAACCTACACTAAATTAATTTAACCGATGCCTCAAAATATACCATTTGGCAACACCACATAAAACAGATATTTTTTTTTACTCATTTTATCTTTTTTTCTTTAAATAATTTGTACTGGCAGTAACTCTTCAAGACTTCAGAAATTTGTACTTTAGTTTTTGTCCTACAGAGTGCTCGTTGTTATTTTTAATTTTAATGCGTAATTATTTTAGTTACACTTAGACAAAGATGACACCGAGAACATTTTACGCGACACTGAGACTTACCTCTTTGAACTTAACGAGATGAGAATATTAAACATTTAGGTGTAATATCTTAGTGAAAATACAAGTAATGTTTTATATACAGTCGTGTACGACTTTAAGAAATGGCACCCTGACTTTGAAATATCAAATTTTAGCCAGTAACAATTTGAAAAGTTAAAATTTTATAGTACGACGAATCAAACACAATTCCGTTACCACTCCAGATGCCGTCAACATTTGCCTTTTCGTTTCGAGTCCTGTGATTTAATCTAATGAAGAAGTGAGCATATTTTATATTTTACGTAACATTAAACGCGAAGAAACATTTAATTTTCTTTATCAAATTCGTAGAGACTTCGAGGCAATCTCGCGATCGGCTCAATTTACGTGCATCCTTAAAATTATTAGACATCCAATTAATTAATAAGTAGGTTCTTAAATATTTCCTGTCCAGATAAGTGCAACTATAATACGGTACGAATAATAATTAGGTACTTAAACGTCAATTCCTTAAATAATTTTCTTAAATTTAATACAATAGATGTTAAACACGATGGACGGGTGTAACTTTTTGAATAAAAATAAATAAATGTAGGAATAAAAGGGAATAAAAAATAAAATAACCAAAAAAATAATTTTGTTACAATTTTTTAATTCGCAGAAACCTAACAAACAATATTCTTCAATTTCTTTTCATCTCCTTAAAACATAGTAACATCTATGCAAAACAAAAAAGTAACTGGGAAAAAGTAATAATAATAAAAATTATGATTAAAAAAGGTTTTATACTCCTGAGAGTGAAGGAAGGTACATTTAGATTACGTTGTGGTGACGATTGAGACCGATCTCCTTAGAGTTGTGCACAAAATGAGGTACATCAATGAGATTGTTAAACTAGCCTAATAACAACTTACGAGCTAAGTTTTAGACCGCCAACTCAGCTCTGCGGAGCTCGCAGAGTTCAAACTAGTCGATGTATATTCCTCTTTTGAGCATAAACTGAGTTGAGAGCACAAACTACCTTGCAGAGATTCAAGAATTTACTACAGAATACGTTATTCCACCTTTGGAGACGGATTTTAAATAACATAAGTGGCACATAATATAACACAGTAACAATAACAAAATAATACATTTTTGTCTTAGGTTTTGTTGATTGTACAGAAATGACAGTAACAAAATGTAGGAGGTATATTATACCTTTATGATCCAATCTGAGAACTACTGTTGAACCCTGAGGTAGCGTATTTGTACTTGTATTACGCATAAACCTATGGTCTAAAAGTACTTTATATTTTTTTCTCCATATAAAAATCTACTTAGAAAGCATACTTACATCTAATTTTTATTCCTCGAGGTAGATAAACTTACGCTAAGCAGACTATGTGGCATAATACCTTGAATAGTTGGAATAATGTTAATAAACGAAAATACTAAACTTGTAAAATATCAGACATTTTCGTAAAACGCCATCTGTTACGCCTTCGTAAATTTAACTGATTTTTACAATTTTTGCATTTGTCACTTGTATCATTCAAGAGTAAAATATCCACATAGCCTATGTGACGGCAGAGGGTCACCATACCCGTAATAATCTTTGGCTTTACCATCACGACATATCGCGATTTATTTACATTATAATTAATCTTAATTAACTAAATATTAAATTACCCGTCAGTATACAGACCAGTGATAAAATGCATGATTGACCGAGCAAAAAAACTTAAATGCAAAACATTTTGGCAGGTAACAAGTCTCTCTGTCTCTTACGTGCATCTATATAAGTGAGATATTATGTATTCCAAGTAATTCTAATATTGTTCTTAAAGAATAAATTAATTGAAAAAGTGATTTTGTAATATGGTTTTATCATTGTTTGAATGTTATTGTAGTAAAATCCAAATAACAGTTTTAATCTATATTACTGTAGTTTTTCGAAAGAGAAATTGCAACTTGCCCAAAATCAAATTAAATTTAACCGATTTTTTATAATCAATTTGAAGCTATTTACTGACAGGTAAAACACAAAAATGTTGTGCATCGTTAGGTTAAACAGAGTTGACCAGCAATGTTAAGGATTTGTAAAACCGTACGATGCAAACAAACCATACAAAGCGACAACTATGCGGAGATCGGTCCAAGCTATACGGGATTTCAACACCGACTAAATTGTGAATTCACCTAACACATCAAATGTAACATTACGACTAATAGGGACCACTAGGAATCTTGTCCACTAATTAGCTATAACAATGCCATAACTTAACATAGACACGTTATTTAATATCCCGATCCATACAGTAACGTTCTAAAACATTTTCACAATCAATAGAATGCTCGACATTTTCCACATAATTTAAATTGACCAAACGTTGATAAAATGTAATCTACGTACCTTATTAAGTATTGACTGAAGCAAATCTTTATGATCGATACTAAATCCAGCGAACCATTAAGTGCCATCGCGTGCTTTATGCAACCTTCCATTATCAAACGCGTAACCCTCATACCTAACAAAAGAAAGTTCAAATAAACAGCTATTCAAAAACATGATGCATTAATGCAATTTCTCAAATTACGTATCACAAATTAAACATTTTATGTCGAAAGAAATCACAACTATGAATTTTGAATTCATAAGAACAAAACGAAGAGACAAAAATAGAACATTCTACAATAATAAAACAAAATGTTAACAATTTTGTTATTGAAATAGCAAAAAAATTTTGTCCTAACAATAATACACTTACCAAAAATAATGCCAATAAAATGAAAGTAAAATTATAACATTAACTTACAGTCGCATCAGTCAACTGAACATTTCAAATAATAAGACGAGGTCTCATCTGCCGACCTTCATTCATTTAGATGTTAATGACCTGCATTGGAGTCTGCACCACCACTCAAGTCATAAACGCCTCACGCAAAAGAACAAGAGTGATGGTGAGGTCTCATAGATATTCAATCCAATTATACACTTATAGCAAAACTCTACGTCACTGACCATCGTGAATCACCCCAAAACATTCCTGTCTCTAAAATTAAAACCTATAACGTTATTGACGAAATAGCCACTTTGTAAGTCCGGGAAGATCATCTTATATTTATTTTTTTGTGAGAAGCAAATAATCGTTCCATAATTTTCACTCGTTTTTGCTAAACATTTTTTTTATATTTCTTTTTATTTGATCAGTTTTTATTGTTTTATACCTACTCTAAATTCGCCACTTTGTACTAGCTTTCCTTGACATGGGTCAAGGAAAGCTCAACATGATTTATCAAATCAAAATAGATTTACTCTAAAATAGTATTTGGGAAAGATATTTTTGGACATATTCATAAGGAGATTTAAAAAATATCAATTCGAATAGTGTTGTTTTGTACAAAATAGAGGTTTATAAAATTACCCGTTTATTCAAAACTAAATAAATATATCTGGTAAATTCACTGTTTTAGCTTCTATTTGGTCTATTGATACTAGGATGTGCATTTAAAATATTAACTACGTCATTATATAATTTATTAGGAAAGTTTAAATGAAGTTATGTTTACTTTATGATAAAGGAACGGTTCCAAGCAATCTATTATAAGTGAGACTATATATTATCACGACAATAATCCAGCAGGTTACATTTGAACTAGCAAATGTAAAACCACTAGATCAAACTTAGCTTATTAATATGTTTTTTAAAAAGTGATATTAAATCAATTCTTAATATGAGTCCTGTCGTGACGAGATATTAAAAAATCAACATGCATTACTTGAGATTTTGTGATAAGAGCAAAAAATGGTTATCTGATTGAAATTTTGTAATTAAAAAATGACGTAGTTACATATAATTCGATAGTTAAAACTCAAACAAACGACGTAACCACTCAAAGATAACTAAAACGCTGTCTTTTAAATGGTAATAACAGAAACTAAAATATTTTAAAAATGTCACTGAGCCTTTAGTAAAGCATCGTAAATATAAATTTAATAACTGTACCCTAAAATATAAATATAATAATAAATATGAATGCAACTAATTCCTAAATATCAGGAATAATACACACAGTCGCTACATTCACACTTAACAAAAATGTAATAAATAACACAAAAGTGAACTCAAATTGAGGATATTTGGCACTGAATCATGCGCTGAACCAAACCGTGTATTGCAGCAAATTAGAGACCCCCACCAGCGTCTACTCAACAAAATATAATACAAAGACGTCGGCAGAGGCCCCTACGTTCCCATTTAAATAATTACTCTTCATAAAAATCTCAACTGGTTGCACTCGAAATGACTAGGATTAAAGAAGTAGTAAGTGGCCTTCATCTAAATGCTCTACGATTGAAACGAAACAATAAACGGAATGTTAAAATCGATACCACACCTGTAACATATAATATTTGGTCTCAATAGTAACTTCCGTCCAGGCGAACCTGTTACGAACGACAGAAATGGATTTGAAACACATTCACGCATCGAACCTTACATGCAAAAATTTTAACACGATTTTTTACCTAACTACTTATGTATCTAGGGCAAATTGTACTTTGTACAAAACTAAAACCGTCCATTATTCACTGTACAGTAAAAAACTGCTGAAACTCTACTTTCGTATATTCTCGCACTTTATCCCTTTCTCTTTTACGACAGTGTGGCAAAATGAGGAAATATAAAATCATAGAGCCAGTTCGCTATTGTATCACAGTTATGTTGGATTACGTAAATTAAAACCGTTAAAGACTATTGTCATAATGTTGTAAATATAGAAATGCAAGCTTAAAATTATGCAGATACAGAAATAAACAGAGGTAGTTTTGCCACAGTGCGCTATACGCGTGTTTCAACCTAGGCCAAGGCAATTTACAACATGCTCCTATTATTTACATACACTTAGCCTATGACCATCAGTCTCAACATCATTTCTAAGATCCCTAGCTCAGATTATTTTATATAAGCTATGTCATATTTGACGGAGAGCTCAAATTAAATCGACAAGGTAACTTTCGTTTCACAGTCACTGGATAGAACTAAACGTTCGCAAAATAACTAAGGTACTTCGACGCGATGATCAAGATGCAACGAGATACCGCGTTCAGAACACGGACCCAACAGAGGCGAGGACTGAGCAACCATTCATAGTCACACTCGAATATTAAATTAAGTAACAATTATCGCACAATTTCAATACCTTAAAAAATCTTAAGATCAAATTCTGAGGTAGATACTGTTACATAATATGCATCGACGAGGTATTTTATTGTACGCACGTTACACGCGGCCGGTTCGGCGCGGGAGGACCAAACGCTTAAAAATTTCGATTAACAGTCGAACGCCAATCGAGATTTAAAAAGTATAGACATAGAGGTAGATAAACAGTCGCCCGCGCCGGCCCGAATGAGCAGAGGTAGTTGTGTTGAAGATAGAACTAAGAGGTTTTTCGTATAGATGATGGGTCTGATACAAAGAAGAAATGCCATGATGACACAATAAATAGCAGTAAGAGATTCCTATGTTCTATATGCTTTTCGATCAACATGGGTTTATCTTTTTCGATGAATATTAAAATTCAAGTGGTGAAATATACGTAATTTTTTGTAAAAATATAACAAAATTGCAGTATTTGCTATGATAGATTACAGTATACCATTGACAATGATGTAAGTAAGTACTAAAAAACGATAAATCAAGAGCGATTATAAGTTTACTACACATCGAAAATTTCAGCAAAAGAAAATCATCATTGATTGGGTAAAAATACGTTCAAAAATATCCGTTTAAAACTTGTACTCGTAAAAAACTATAACATTGATCTCAAAGAGATTCTAGAAATAAAACAGTAAATGTAATTTATAATACGGCATAGTAAATGTCCCAACTATACAAAACACATCGTTGTTTTATAAGCGTTGCAGTTTAAATGCCGCAAATCTGATCCATTTCTAATAAATCTAAAAGTATTGTAATTTTTTTAGTTTTAAACCTTAAGATATCAAGGTTATTTTACTAGAATACAGAACATAGGAATCTTACGCAATACTCCTCAGCAGTTAGGAGTAAAACTGTATGGCTGTTCCCCCAGAGTATCATCCCATACATAGTACACAGGCTCGTTACTGCGTGTGATTGGGCAACGGGCCAGCCGCGGCGATGTGCGGCGCGGGCACGTGGCGGTGCTCGCGCGCGATGTGTCGCCGCACCGTGTTGTTGCGCGTGAACGTGCGGCTGCAGTGCGGGCACGGCACGCGGATGCCCTGGTGCCGCTGCCGAATATGCGCACGCAGGTTCGTCTCGTACCCATATAGTCTCTCGCAATATGGGCATTTTAGTTTCTTTCCTGAAACATTTTACACCAACAATCAAAAAAAGAAAAAAAGCCGGTCCATTACAAATTAGTATCTGCATCGAGGGATCCGTATAATTATGTACATAAAATAAAAGTTATGATAATTCAAAGGTTAAAATTATTAAACATATTTCTATTGAATGGTGTAACTAAAAATTGATGCTTTTCGGATTTTTTCCATGAAGTATTTGTTCTGTATAAGACGTTGCTTCGTAGTTTATGTTCCCGTAGTACATAGTAGATATTGATTGCAAGTGTCGGAATTTTTCATTTATGTTTTATTTGCAACATAAACAGCTGTTTCTTTTGATTGCGTTATGCATTTGACAACTCTATGCGTAGCTGAGGAAAAAAAGCCTTGACATATGGCTAGCAGAGTGATCCTATGCGGGTTTTGGCTATGGCTTTTGAGGTATGGAATCCCAAAAATGAAAACAAAAGCCTTAATTTTCATGTTAGAGAAACTATACGGGTTCAAAAACTGTAACTGTCTGGATCATGAACAAAATTTAATTCTAGTGATCAACAAGTGTAAAGTGTGAACATCTGAAAATATGGCGGGACGAGCAAAACATGTACGGTGTTGCTCTTAATATTTTTAACAGAAACTTTTCACAACAAAAATATATTTTAAATCAACTGACTGTTATACATTAATGAATATTGGTGGACATTTATAACACAACCAAAGTAAGCAAAGATGGTACTTTGAAAACAAGATATCTCAAGACCTCAAGAGGCGCAAATATAGCTGTGTTGATAGCGGATACATGTTTGAGCCTTTTGGGGTCGAAACTTTGGGACCGTGGGGACTGAGTGCCAAAAATATTTACAAAGATTTAGCGAACGTCTTTGTGATGCAACTCGTGACCAAAATGCTGGCCTTTTTTTTGCTCAGCGCATAAGTATCGTCATTCAACGTGGCAATAGGGTTAGCATTTTGGGTACGATTCCTACTGGCATCGGTCTTATAGGCTAATATCGTGTACATTATGTAAATAAATATATATTGTTAATATTTTCCTGAAATAAATGAATTTATTGATGAAAAAAAAACAAGATATCTCATATGTCCATTTTAGTATTAATATTTTATGGTGTGGTCTCCTATGTGCGAAGTGGTACTTGATGGCTAAATAGCTCATCTTACAACCGCATGCTCTAGAATCGATCGAGATACGTGCCAACTGCCTCATAAGAAGTGATACTGTTCGAGAAACTTCAATTCTTTCATCTTGAATATTGCCTACAAACTTTCCTAAAGATAGGATTTGTGTATCTTGGAATATAACTTAGTTTATGATTATTCCTGTCTGCTAAAAAACGTCACAAGTACTAAATATAATATGATAGAATCGCAAAAAAAGCATGCGCCTTGAAGTCAGTAAAGTTGATAGCTTAAAAAAGGTAGAAATACCCAGAAACAGAACAGTCTTTTCAGATGTAGATGTAGGTATAGAACAGTGTCTTCAGATTTTAGAAGTGGTAGGGCTTTAGGCAGAGTCCACCTGGGGAAGTACCACAGCTTTGCCAGTTATTCTACTGGCAAGCGAACACCAAGCAGCCAAGCAACGTGCAAACATTACTCATGTTCCAATTTGAAGGGCAATGTTTCCAGAGAAATTACAGAGCTTAGAAATATAATATCTTAAATCTCTGGGTGACGAGTGCTAGGTGATGATTTGGACTCTTAATGTTCCAATAACTGCGTGTCACTGTGCTGTTATGTCGCATGCATATTGTTTACCATCAGGCACATGGCCTGCTCGTCTCGTCACTCTATGTTTTAAAAAAAAGATGTTAGTGTATAACTAACTATACTTAGATTTTACTAAAATTCTTACCGTCGGGCGTAGCGATTCCTCCAGATTTGCTTGTTATAATCTTAGCAGGCCATATGTCGGGTTTGGCTGGCTGTGGTGATGTGGTGATCGGCTTCTCGTGGTAGTTAGTGGGAGGCATGGACGTCGCGGGTGGCGGGGAGTTGTTGTAATTAGCCGCGTGGTAGTCATTCTCAGTCTTTACCCGCAAATCTGGAAGTATCCAATAAAATTTGAAACACTGGGTATGATAGATATCAAAATTTAAAAATTCAGCAATCGTATTTAAATTGTTTACTCAAAGCTTATGGACCAATGAGCTTCTTTTGTAAAAACAAATGATTTAATGGTTTGTGTCAAAAATACTAAAAAAAATTGAATTAAGGCAATATTTATGAATACAAGAATACGGAGGTGGATGACAAAATCATACTTTCTGCAGATGTAGTTTGTTCAGCTCTATAAAAAACTACTATGCAATAATATAAAATATATTACTATGTAATATAGGTACATACTAGTATTTAAAAATACTAGTACAAAGATAAGGCTATTATTATAATATTTTTAAAGTTAAGGTATTAGTTTGTTTTCCACTGTGAACATTGTCATAATTGTTAACAAAAATATATTAAACCCTATATAGACAATGGATGCTAACTTATTGGCTTTTGATGACGCAAATGTTAATTATGAATGCATGTGCAATACTAAACTGCCTTTTGTACATACTACATTTTAAATCATCATTATAATTAAAACAGTGATTGGCGAATACAAATTTTGGATATGATATGACCCAAATAGCTCTTCACATAAGGCAAACGCCAGTGTATGATTGAGCCAAAATTGATCATCATTTTGTGTTCATGCTAACATTAAAATCTTTAAAGTTTCAAATATGAGATTTTAAACATATTTATCCGAATACTTTTTTTTATTTTTTTTTTATTTATTTATTTTTTAAATTAGCCACTCCACAGACTCCGGGGTCCGTGATCTTTGTCATTACAATTATCGTTTTTTACACATATCTTGGATAAGGAGAAGAAGAGGAAAATAGGAGGGGAGTTGGGTACATTTAAAATCTAATTCTAGTGCTCGTCTGTAGAGCCGATCACTACCGGTTGGGATTCCGCTAGTAATCGACTCGACATCAAGTGTTTGCCTTGTCATTTGCCTAAGCTGCCTCCTCCCGGCCCAGAGCCTCCACAACGGCCGCATTTCTGTCCCTGATGGCCATCTGTAGGTTAAAATCGCGGATGGTCTTCGGTGATCCGGTATCCGATTACTCTATATATAGGTATTTTAAATAGCAAGCTTTTTATAGGACTCTTTAGAAAGTAGGTTTGCTTAGGAAACTCAAACCTTTGTCAGAGTTATTCTACCGCCAAGCAGTAATATAATATTTGGATTCTTCAATATATCTGTCTGTCTGTCTAACTTTGTAACTTTGCAACTACTGAACTGTCATGAGCAGCAAGTATTGCTAACCAACAAACACATTTATGTATTGCTCGCCATACTGCGACTACGTCATTCTGTTATTTATATACAATCTTGGTTTCTTTTAAAACGTTTGATAGCAGATGGTTTCTATGAAGATGACGTTAGTGATGGTATGAGTGCAAGCACAGAAGACACAACATTAGTGCTTGATTAACTATCCTCGCCCCTTTAGCGGGCCGTTACAAACCTTCGGCACCTTGGTCGTTAGAGATCCGTTCCATCATGTCGTCGTTGGCCGAGGCGCTGCGTTCGTATCCATTGTTCTTGATCGGGTTGTTGAGAGTTGAAGTGCAATCGGGGTTGTCGTCGTAACGCTGCGAGGCGCCCGGGAGACGACCGCGTGTCCGGTTCGTCGGCCACGCTGCCGCAATGCGATGACGATGAACTTTGTCTGTAACATAAAATATTTGTTTTGGCATTTTTCATTTCATGGTCTATCACTTT
Source organism: Ectropis grisescens (assembly GCA_017562165.1). Classification (NCBI taxonomy): domain Eukaryota; kingdom Metazoa; phylum Arthropoda; class Insecta; order Lepidoptera; family Geometridae; genus Ectropis; species Ectropis grisescens. Next base: position 25,249,353 of record CM029770.1, read on the forward strand.
CAGTACTATACAGTTATTCCTCACACAGCATTGACTATCTGAACTAAGCTAGACTTCTACTATGAAAGCCAGATAGCTGATGAAATACTTATATGCTTGTAAATACATTCTCGTAACATATGGGAACACCCAGACACAACAGAAGTCATTTTGCAGTCATCAGAGGTTTATTGCTCTTGAGTAGAGATCGAAACCATGCACTGTGGCTTCGCAGGCAGATACACTACTATTTTTCATTGGATACGAGTACTTAAACTGAATTGAATGAAAGTTGACCAAATGAAAGTTTTATCGACTGCACTCGTAACAAATTCGCTGTCTCTTTGCTATCGTAGAACAGATGACAACAAGCTCTCAGCTGTTCTGTGACTAGTTGCCAAGATAACACATAAAATAATGAGCAAGTTAAAAGAACTGAAACGTAAGGTAAATAAAAAAAATTGCAGTCATAGGAACTGAGAAGTAAAAATTATAACTCAGAATTTTATAGCTCATTTTGGAAATGACGCGGGTGAGACCGGAGGGCGTGCCCATGACCACGGTTCCAAGTTTACCCGAAGATAAATTGGTCTGTGGTGCGTTAAAACGAGTATTCACTCCAAAAATGTGCAATGAACGTTACCTATAAATTCTGGGATGCGGGCTCGCAGCCGGCGACTGCTTAGGCGGCGGTGGTCGGCGATGCGGCGGGTGCGGCAAGTGCAGCGGTGGAGGATACCGTCCCATGCTGGCGCCGCCTCCATGCATCGGCATATTATACGACGGCATGATGGGCGCGAAGCTCGTATTGTGCTGCGCCCCCGGCCCAGAGTCCTGTATCTCGCAGTTCCCGGATCCAGAGACAGGGCTTGTCTTTATTCGGGTCTGGTGACGATCTCCTGATTGCTGGGTCTGTTGTTTCACCCAAGCGTCTTGTGACATCTCCATTGACAGGCCTTTGACCTGAAATCGATGTTTTTACTATTGTATTGTCAAATCAATTCTTCTAGTTGTTTTTGGGTCGTAAAGTTGCTGATTCTGATGCGATGTGCGAGTTATTAGTTTGTTTTCTACCTTCGTAGTGCTTTCGGTTATTTTATTGTCAGTTTTAGTACTCTGATACGAACAAAGACATGAAATGGTAGACTGAAGAAAGACTTTTACTTTTACATGAAACAATGATCATTATGAATGGCCGATAGCGCCTTTCGGAATGCTGTTTTTGTATAGTACAGACGGGACGAACAAGACGTGCCTCTAATAGTAAGAAACACATGGCTGACAAAAACAAACAAAGGCCTGCACGTAACAACATATTGTCACGCAGCTATTGGAACATAAAGAACACTGCACTGCGCTCGTCACTCAGAGATATGATGAGTTATCTCTACGCCCTGTAATTTCTCCGAAAATATTGCCCTTCGAACTAGAACACAGTGATGTTGATTTGATGTGACATTACTGCTTGACTGTACAATAACTGGCAAAACTGTGGAACTACCCCAGGCGACCGCCTGGGGTAGTTAGTTAGTCTGTAATATTCTACTAAATGGTTTTAAAAAATAAAGTGTACCTGTAGATTCTCCCCGCTCTTGAGAAAGCTTGAAAGCGCATCTTGGCTGACGTGGACCTCTCCCTTATACATGAACTCAAGGAGGGCCTGCATGTTGTCAGCCGATGTGGCCTCCAGGATGACGTAGCACGCCCCGGCATGGCTCGGCGGAGCCGTGTCGAACAACTCCTGGAAATGCTTGCTACATGCTGCCAGGATCACCTTGTGTGCTTTGAATTGGCGACCTGAAAAGAAGAAAATAACTTTAAAATCGAGTCAATGATTCGAATTAGGTACATTTTGGTATGATATATTGTTATGGTTTAAAAATGTCAAAATTTTAGCGTTTTATTTAGCTTAAATCGCTCTTTTATAGTAGAATTTTTATAAATTTGAAAAGTTATAATTATAAGATTTTATTAACTTTTGTTAGTTAGTATAAGATTTTATTAACTTCACAACAAAATATAATTCATAGAAAACTTTATCCATTTTATTAATTCACTGGTAACTCACGTATGATAACTTTCACCGTTGGAAAATTACTTGACACAGAAAGAACGTAAAAAAAATAAAAGGTTAAGTATAATTGTAAAATACAGTGGCTCTTGAAAATGTAAGATGTAAGATGTGTAAAATTTGTTTGAGTTGTTTTGCAGTTTCTTCAAATTATATCAAGAGAACAATAGTTACTAAAAGTTTAGCAGAAGCGAAGCCAGAAAGTCCAGCAGAATCTAATCGCGTTGACCCCATTGTCTATTTTTATTTTCAGTTGATTATTTTAGCATCGTAAGTCTTCTCCCCACGCAATGCAATAAACCATAAACAAAAGTCAAGGCAACTCTCGGCGGTCCCAAAACAATTTCGTGAAATTAATTCCTATGGAATAGGAATGGTCTTGAAATGAACATTAGTGATTGAAGATATTATCATCGATGTTTATTTGTTGCTGTGGTAACTTTTTAATTCGCTTTCAAGATGGAAACTTTTTTGGAATTTATGTTTCAATGTTCTTTATAACATCCTACTATTACTGTTACTGTACTGCTACGTTTTCATGCGAAACTTCTTGATTAATCATCAAGAAACACATACTCTTGGAGGTATTAGAAGTAACTACTAGCATCTTACCATAAACCATCGGGGACTAAATCCATACCACAATTACAAGACATAGAGAAAAAGTGTTTTATATCCCTGAGTGACGAGCGCAGCGCAGTGGTATGTAATGATTTGGACTCGTGTTCCAATAGCTATGCATCACTATGCTGTTATGTGCAGTCGTGTTGCTTACCATCAGTCATATGTCATGCTCGTCTCGTAAGTCACATTTCAAAAAAATAACTTAAGTCAATGTCACGTAATTAATATCACTAGTCAAACTATAGACTCAAGACAAATCGTAAAGACGTTCTGTACTCTACTACAGCCCTACCACCTCGATAGCTCTGACTCTTAATGCCCGAGCTACACGAGGCTAGTTTTTTCAAGCTAGAATTGCAAGCTAGTGTTAGTAATCTAGCTAGTACTTCTAGATTAATGTAGACAAAACTAGCGTTGCGTAGCGTTGTCTACGCGAAGCTAGAAGTACTTAGCTCGCTAGCTTGCTAACACTAACTTGTTATCCTAGAAAACTTGAAAAACTGGCCTCGTTTAGCTCGGGCATTATACTCTATCTACCCTGCTCTTAGCTACTACCCTAAATATGGATTGATGTTAAACATTAGCTGATGTTTTTGGTTTGACACGTAGCCGCACGTCTATTTATTTTAAGTATGTATGGTTATATAGACGTTTAACATCAATCAACGTGTCAAACCAATAACATTAAAGTCTTCAAAGCTTCAAAGCCAGATGGTTTTCATAGTACAAGTTTTACTTAGATTGGTGCTAGTCCGTGGTGCTAGTCAGTGTTGTGTGAATATTTTCCGACAACAATTTTTATTTATTTGATCCGTTACCTCGTGTGGGTACATTAATACAGTAGAAACCCTTTTATTCATATTAAAGTCTACCACCAAGTTTTAGCCAGTTTCTTTAACACAATTTTCACGTGATTAATTAAGTAACAATGCTGTGGAATGAGTTGCCTGAGTGGGTTTTCCCCGATAGTTATAATCTTGGTGTTTTCAAATCGAGAGTGAATCGGTTTCTTCTAGGTAAACACGCTCCATCGTAGACCGCATCATCGCTTAACATCACGCGAGATGGCGGTCAAGTGTAAACCTATAAAAGTTTTAAAAAAACAAGTATTTAAACTTTCACATTTATTATATTAACAGGATTATGTTTCTGTGTTCTGTTTGTATGTTTATAATTCAAATTGATAAAAAACTTAAGAATATAACTATGGCGTTATCTATGAAACACAATACATGTTAAGTTGTTACGATGTAGTAATCTAATTGAATTGTCTTATCTTATACGTTACGTAAAGTTTCAGTCAGATTATCAGTAGTGTTTAATTACGTGGCATTTGTTTCATTGAGTATTGAGTATTTTTGTATTGAGTATTTGGATTGTATCATTTTGTGTATTAAAAATCAAACTTATTGAATAAATGCAAGGTTTTTTCAATTAAAATCGTACATAAATATTCATAAATTACTACAAAATATATCATCAATTGAGTTATAACTACACATTGACACGTATAAAAATAGTACACCCACATTTCATTGAGATATTGGTTACTGTAAAATTTGTTAATGTGTACTTATATTTGTTGTTTATTTGCAATATGAAGTGTTGTTGTTTTTACTCGATGTTTTCCGTTTAGGTCACTACATTTTAAATCGGAAATCATAGACTAATAGGGTAATAGAACATTTTTTTTGTTGGTAGCAACGAGTCTTACATCCCGAAATAGAATTCAAACAACATACCTAGAATAACCCTACAGAAATATGTATGATGTCTTGTAAACCGTCTTGGGCAATGAACATTTTGATAATGATTATCTAATTTGTTTGTTCTGTGTCTGAATGTTTCTATGTATCATTTATTAACCGTTACGTTTAAATAGCTATCCGGATTTCTTAGTGCTAACTTTGCCTGGCAGTAGTAGGTAGTATTTTATTTTATGCTCCAGAACAAAACGTTATTCCATCTATTTTAGTTGTTATACTATTTTTACTATAATATATGTACGAGTATATAAATACGCCTTCACAGTATTGGTAGGTACGCATAGTTTAGGTGAGTACTACGCTTAAGCTGTCCATACGTTTGTGTTAAATCGAGACTGGTTTTGTTGTTGTTTTCAAAGAATGTACAGAGACAACTAATGGACGCGTTTTCTGATATAGGAAAGTCAACACTTATATCGAAACCTATAGGAGAAAGTTAATGTGAAATTGTAGAAGAATCGATAACGCAGGTAAATAATAATAATCAGGCAATTGAGTCGCAGAGAAGGTGTCCGTGTTTATGTCTTTTATAAAATTATTGATAAAATATAAACAGACAAATATTATACATTGAACAACAGAAACAACAACAATATCATCTGATGTAAACGAGAAATGGTTGAATTTTCTTTGAACCGAAGATGTCCTGTTTTTAACAGAAAATTAAATGGTTACTTTAACTATGGTACAATGCGAGGCTCCTATAGATAGCAGTGAAGTACTCGTCCAATTACGTCACAGCGAACAGTGCGGAACAAAATACGTTCGGCCTTGAGATCGCTGCCGTATGCGCTGGGGAAGGCTGGCCGCAAAGTCCGCACACGTGACGCTAAAGCCATGCGACACGTGATACGATGGACAGAGAAGTTTCAAAGTCAAAAAGTTTAAAAAAGCTTAGGTTGAAAAAAAAAATCTGATCACTTGTTAGCTATGTGGTCATACTAAACATTTTAGACATGGATTTTTTCCGTTATTTTCTACACTTTTACTTGTTACGCTATTTTTTATACTACATACATTTTTTCCACTTGATATTCGTATTTGAAATATGTAACGATAGTAAATTTATTGAAATTGTATTATTATAATTAACTTCTGTGTGATTATATTCGTACATTTGTGCTTAACGCTACAGTTTCGAATGTCCAGGACATAAATTGTCCAAAGCAATTGATTGCTAATAAATTAATATTACTTGTTTTGAAATTAATGAAGGTCAATGCACTCAATAATGATTGAATAAGTATGTTTTCCTGTCAGAGAGTAAAGCGTAAAAATAATAATTCTAATGAATAATTACTAATAAAAAATAACAGTATTATTTCATAGCCCCGTTTTAAAACAAGTTTTGTTTAAGTAGCATTTAAAATGTAAAATAAAGTTTTTTTTAATGATAAAATGTTTTCTTGTTTTTCCAAAACATTCGACAAAATCATCACTGCAGTTATGAAATAACGCAATGAAAATAAAACACCTATGAATCGATGTACTAACTTTGGTTTCATAATTGAGATTTTTTTAAAGTCCTAAAACGTATCGTTATAATATATAGTACATATATCGAGATTTTTTAAAGTCCTTTTAAAATTTTAGTATCGTTATAATATATGGAAGTACATATATCGAGATCGTTTTGTTTTAGCAGTGTTGTAACGGATTAACCGTGATGTTTTTATGGTAAACAAATGTGACTCTTCAAAATAAAAGCAATTCCAAAAATTGTTAACACCTATTGAAAAAATGCATGCAACATGATTGTGTTTAATTATAATAAGTTCTATTTTTGAGCTAGCGTTACGACATGTTAAATTATTAATTAAAACTGCACGGACTGGCTATCATGTCACCGAGCCCGACAATTAGAGAGAAAGTCGCGATTCTATAGCCAGCCTAAATTAGAGGCAGAACATTGCACGCCCGTTCCGCTCCTACAGACTCCGCCTACAGATTTCGTTTCTAAACACTTCCTCGTGCGTATTTTTCTTTCAGTTTTCTTTAAAATCATCACTGCACTTTATTTTCGTACGTATATTTTTTCCGGCTCAAATGAAATATGTTATTGCAGATCTGAATCGTCGAGGTCGATAGCACAATAGATTTTATGCATAATGTGTTCATAGGCATTGAAGTTTTGTTGATTCTGAGAATAGAATTTGTACATTACGCACAACTATATAACATTCTTTTGGATTTTTTTGTACACACAGCTCTCAGAAGACAGAAATAAATGTTTTTGTTTTTGCAAGCGCTTTTTCAATCTGGCTGTTTGAAGCTATTAATAGAGCAGGCGATGGGATGATAAAAATAACCATGAATCCGCGAATGATGGCTGGTAGCCATTGTTAAATTTTTATTGACTATCAAAAGGTAGTTAAAATATAATTGTAAAATGTTAATAATTATGCAATAGAATTCTTAAATATTGTTGGATGTTTCACACAAAAGACAGTCAGACCCCAAACTAAGCAAACATTGTATTAGGGGAGACAGATAGCTATGTAATTGTAAATATAAATATATACTTATGGTTTATATTTCCAAAATATAATTAGTAGTTTTATGGCATAATTAAGCTCATATATGATCGATTTATTTGTTAAATTACAAAGAGAACAATCAATTTATAGCGGATTTTTATGTAAAATCCAACAGAATTAAATCAAATCAGGTTTTCCCATACAAACAAAAATGTATGTTACAACATATCTACCCATGATCACTTCCTATCTCCGATAATTTTATCGTCAAAACTATCCATATCCATCTAACTAATCAGATCTAGTCGTAATCTTTATCTGTGTTACCTTCAAGCCTTTTGGGTACTGATACAGGTGTACCATACCAAAAAAAAAAGAAGTGTGCCACTCGGGGACTGCCGCGGTAAAGCTATTGCATGTTGCATGCATTTTCATCAACATAAGCAATAGGGATGTTAACAATTTTTCGAAACTGCTGTTATTTTGAAGAGTGCCATTTTTTTTTTTTTTTTTTTTTTTTTTAAATTAGAGTGACGAGACGATCAGGACATGTGCCTGATGGTAAGCAACATGCCTGACACATAACAGCACAGTGACACGCAGCTATTGGAACACGAAGAGTCCAAATCATTACCTAGCTCTACACTGCGCTCGTCACCCAGAGATCTAAGATCTTATATCTCTAAGCCCTGTAATTTCTCTGGAAACATTTGTTTACCTTAAAAAATATCACGGGAAATCCGTTAAGTTGGCAACACTGCTAAGAGCATTTAGTATGTAAAGCTAATACAAATAGGATTTAAAGTCAAATGACCGAGTGGGGAGGACGGCGTTACGGTCTTCCATCCCTCTTTCTTGTGAACATAAGAAAGAGATGCACGATCACTAAAATTCGGTCCCCAGGCCCGCGATAGAAGCTATGCAATAGCTTAAAAAAAATACTGTGTTCTTACATTATAACCACATACTTATGTACAGGACTTTTAAAGCAACTCTAATTTTATGAAACGTTTGAAAATATATAAATATCAAAAGCATAGGCATCATAAAATCTGGTAATACATAGGGTCTATTTTATGTAGCCTAGACCTTCTTATATCTTCTATACTTCCTTCCTATTAAACCAACTGATGCAAGAATGTATGATATTTGTTTTAAAGATTACCTCTTGGTACAGTTAAAGTTTTTTAGTTGCTGTTTAAAGTAGATATTAATATATTATTGAAAATACATATTGTAATCATTAAAAACATGCTGGCATGCATACTTATTTTGTTTATTTAAATTGATCAAATTTCAAGCATACCACTGACTGACAGATTGTGTCTGGGTGTTTGACTATGTATAATAAGTATGTATTTACAACTATATAGGTATTATGTCAGCTATCTGGCCGCCATTTTAGAAGCTTTGCTTAGTTTGGGATCAGATGGTGCTGTGTGTGAATTGTCCACAAATATTTATTTATTTATTAGATTTGAAAAAAGTATCAGAATCCTGTGTTCCCGATGGTCATTAACCTAAATCTATGTTGTGGCGTTAAAAAACCCCCACCGAGATTCTTCAAAATTTTGCGCTCAATTTTTCCAGCGTATGCTCATAATGTATTTTGTTTATATATGGGAATTAGGTTCTTGAAAATGCTATGATCTCTTAAATATGAGTATTTGGACTTTACACTGATTTTTGTTACACTTTCAATTTCTAACTCTCATATTACAAACTTTAGTGGGAAAAATATTTCTCGATTTTTATTATTACGTACATTTAACGGTCTGATGTGCAAATATAAAAAATATATACGTACTCGTATATAATTTTTCGTATACAATGACAAGCTATATTCCAAAGATTTTTTTCCAGACGAGCCAAAAACCTGACAAAGTATTGATTTTTAATTGTTAAATCGTTATGGAAACGTTTTTCATTAACCGATTTAAAAAAAAGAAGGTTTCTTAATTCGACCGTAGGTATATTCGACGTCAGGTGTAGTAAAAAAACAATATTGAGCTTGACAAGTTCAGTAATGTAGCGGTAAGATGAGAAATATAGTTTGTACTACACAGTAGCATAACTATTTTATGATAGTTCCTGATTCATTCAAAACACTAGACAAAAACTCAAACCGACAGCCAATTGAACCACTTCTCGATCTATTCTCGATTGAATCTATTCATCGTCTGGCGTACGTCGACTATTAGTAATCTGTAACGTTGTTCTAAAAATTATAGTGACTATCGAAAAACTTTTTGTTTTGACGTGCATGCTTCCCGTAGATACCGGGATTCAGTAGCATTTTGAGATCAAAACTACATTGGAAATAGAAAAGATGCGTCTTTTTAAAAGCAAAACAAAAATTAGGTAACTTAAATTTCTCTAATTTGGTTTTTAAAAAATATTGAATATCTTTGTATACAAAACATTAATATAACCTCGAAGTCATAATTGAAAACAGCTCTATTCCTCAAAACGAGTTTTTGTGCAGTTTTCAGAGATATCTACTTTGTATAATCCTAAAACACAAGCTATACGTATCTAACCTCGAAGTCATTCAAATTAGTAGTCAGAGCATTAAGGTGAGTCCCCCACCATAACGAGTTTTTTGTGCAGTTTTCAGAGATATGGCGGACAAAATATTTCTTCACAACTTACCTCATTAACCAAAACAAAATTTATTTTTATTTATTTATTTAGTAGAATACTTGACATATTATTGGTAATGGCGAAATACATTTCTGTTTACAAAATCAAATGAAAGAGCCAATTGTTGTACAGATAACAAATCCGAGGTACCAACAACAAAATTTTAATTTTGTTCTTGTTATTTATTTAATTTACATAATATTGGTACGGCTTACAAAACAGCCAATTACACTAACAACAACAAATTACACTACCAACAAATACCTACTGGTAAAAATACAATAAATTTCTACAATTTCTTGGCTTCAAAATGGTAGTCAAAATTCAAAATAGTCTCCTCACAATGAAACCATGAAAAATAGAAATAATTGTAATTATCATGCATCCACCCGAAAAAACTGCCATTATTTAGATTTTGTACTTATACCAACGGATAGGCTATTACAAACATTTTGGTAGAAATATTTTTTCAAAAGACCAAAATCTGATTTCATAAAGAGTTTATTCTAAAATTTGAGCGTGAAGCAACGACAAATCCTATTGTTTCTCTCTTGCTCTTTCTTGCGGTGTTGGATGAGGCAAGGAATCCTCAAGGTCATTTGCTCGGGGTAGGCCCTGAGTTAAGTTGCATTGTGAAAATAAAAGAGAGCATTAAACTTACATAAAATTAAAACAAATTGGTCTTGTTTTACTTAAGATGACATACGTTAACTACATTTCAATGAATCCGAAATCTATACCACGCAATGACTATCGACAACTGTATCGCTGCCCCAAAAAAAATCCATAGCAACTGTTACCTAATCTGGGTTGCAGTATAAATAAAACGGCCTAAAGCCACGGCGGCTGTGCACACAAGATAGCGCTAGTAGGTCTCCAAATGGGGCCAATGTCAGCGGTGTTGCAACCGCAGACGCAGCTACGCGGCTTCCTCTTCGCTGACGTGATGCGTTTCGGTGACTTCTCTTTTGTGTGGCTAGATTTTTATTAATTTAACGCGACGAGTATGGCATGTCGTGGCACTAGGCACATTATGCCTGAAGGTAAGCATCCTGACTGCTCATAATATCACAGTGCCACGCAGATATTTCAAAACGAAAAATCCAAATCATTGCCAGCATTGCAGCCAAGCATTGCCTTCAATCTTTCTGCCAGATATTTATGATGATGTCTGTATTTCTTCATTTCTCTGAGAGAATTGCCCTTCAAACTGGAAAACAATAATAATGCTGCTACATTCCTGCTTGACCGTAGAATAACTGGCAAAGTTATGAGAGAGGTATGTACTTTCCCCAGGCGGTAACTCTAATAGTCCTAATTAAAAAAATGAGAATAACTTAAGAATATTAGCAATAGAAAAAAGTAAGGACAAAAAAGACTTTGAAATATAGTTTCTCATTGCATAGTCGACAAATCACATTTACCTATGGGAGTAAATAGATAGATAGAACAAAAATAACACGAAAACTTCTTGGTATTCCACTCGATAATATACGGATGGGAATTATGTGATCGTTAACGTTAATTAAAATCCATATTTAACGACGTAAAAGTCAGAGCCTCATTTCTTTTTAACTTTTCCAACCCAATAGCAGCTATCTCATTAACGGTCTTCAAAAAAGGACAAAGTTTCCCCATCCAACTGTATGTCTGTTATTATTTTATACGGTTTAAGTGAGTTTTATTTTAAATAATCAATTAATAAAATCATACATAAAATTTAACAGAGAAAACTTTTCAAAAATTCAATTTGATCTAACCACACGTGGCATTTTGCAAAACAGAGTATTCTAATTATGCATTCGCAAAACTAGCTTTCGCAACCGTCCTCGTATGCAACCCACTTTAGTATTTAAAACTCGTTTTGTTCATGTGAATAAAAAATACATTTAATTTCTAATTCCTTCGATACGTTGCACGTTGACCTAGTTCGTATTAATTTATCGAAGCTAGAGCGTCTGTGGGGCCCGGTCTTGCATTCGACCCGTGCGTTTGTAAATGGGTCATAGATCCATGATGACGTATACAACTGTAGATGCCATGTTTATTTTTTAGAGCGGTAACATATATTTATAAAATAATCGCTTCCATTGTTTGTAAAGGGATTGTTTATTGAATTATAATTTAGTTATGAACAAACAGCTCAGGTAATTTATATAGTTTAGTAACGCCGTGCGAATGTACTTGAGTAGTTTCCATTCCCATATTAGTTTAGAAGTCGTTCTAGAGGATGATTAAACTTTTTTGAAGTAGCCCGTTTCATTCAGCCATTTCTTTGTGATTCAACAACAAATATTCAAACTTAAACATTCACAAAACTTTTTTTTACAATTATACTTTGGCTGCCACTGTGACATTTATTTGACAAATATTAGGAATTACAGTATTAAGTGGGATTAATTTAGTTTCTTTATGTCGATATTTTTATAGAACAACTTTTATTAATGTTGAAAATAATGACTACTAGGTAAGAAGCAAGAAGTAAAAGAAGGTATATACCAATACATATATATGTATATCAACTAAGGCTGCAATACTTTTCACATACTACATAATTACAGTTAATATTCTAAAGGTTGTAACAAAAATTGTTGTTTTATTATATTTGTATTACATATGTAAACATAATAAAATTTAATTTTAAACTTTTCCTGCTTCCTAGAACTGAATTTCCCATCACGACCTACATTGAAGCAATTCGCCAACAATGAATTCCTGAGCGCAACCTCAGCGTGCACGCCGGTAAATAGGTCACAGGAGAATAGAATTCAACTGCTGGCCGTTTTAAAACCTGCGTGGCCCTATTCTCATTTAAAAGGGAAGACGTAATACAAACACACAACTGCTACATCGGTTTGAAGAAAATAAACTCGTATGTTGTAGACGTTGTAGTATTATTATCAACTCACATTGCTATTGATGTATTTAGAAAGAATCTAAAGACTAAAACCCAAACTATAAAGTTTAATAAGTTCAAGTGTTCTATTTTTTTTAAATCAACTTAAGTTGATTAAAAAAATACTCGACCGATTTTGATTAATCACCTACAAACTGCAAAATATGCCGATTAAAAAAATGTTTCAAATCGGTTCATGTAATTAGAGAATATACTATTAAACAAAAATAATTCCGCTTATCCAGAACTCCAGAGCTTTTCTTTTTCAACCGACTTAAAAAAAAGAGGAGGTTCTCAATTCAATTGTATGTTTTTTGTATGTATTTAACGCGATAGCGCCGCTTATTGAGCATCGATTTTGATGGTTATTTTTTTGTTTTGTAGATCATACTTTAGAAATGATCCCATATAAATTTTATCGAAATCGTTGAAACGGTTTTAGAAATATCAACAAAAAATTAACAGTAGCTTTTATTTATCTGGACGACTTATCTTGGTGTTAGCTTCTTAAGAAGTTTGGTCGAGTATGAGAAATTATTTTTAAATTGAAGTCAGCTTTTGTCTATTCACCGAAAATAAATAATTTAAGTTAATTGTCAATATATTTTGTTGGCTTACTTTTATTACAAACTAGAATAAAAATGTTAGAAGAGTAAAGACCTCTATTCAAATGTTTAAACATGTATATTTAGATGCAGGTACTTTGTGACAAAGAGGCCTTATACGAACGGTGTCAATTCGTCTTAGTATATCGTCTTCTATGAATTTTGATAGTAGCTAGTTTCTATGGCGTCATATGTTTTGTTGTATCTTTTATTGTAATGCAAAGTGAACAAGGGCGGCTGTTTACTTCTACAAAAACAGCTTATAGTTAGCTGCGAATGAAACTCACTTACAAATGTTATAACGAGTCTATAAGGGAACTTCAAATAGAGATGTAAAGTTAGTCGATAAAATTAAACAAGCAGTTGCTCTGTAAATAGGAAAATAGATGGCAAAATAAATACTCTATAGAGTAACAATAATACATTATTAAGTGCAACTGCCAAAATAAGATTCACTAAAATTCGAGCTAAGCAAAGTAGGAAAACTGACTAGTAGAAGTAGCTGTCGAAGTTGTATCAATTCGAGTTTAAGGTTATAGAACCTCTGTAGGTTTTAGTATATCGGAAACGACATTGCAGTAGCGTTGGCAAGACTACCTAGACCAAAACTATAGCGGAATGGCCTGCTATAATACTAGATAGAGACAAGATGAGAGACGGTAGGGAAGCCTTTGTCCAATATTGGAATGTAATGGGTGGTTTTAGTAAGACAGTGTTATACATAATAGTTGTACTGTGCCTAAAGGGTCGCGTTTCTCTCGTCACTACGAATAACTTTGATTACTACAAATGTAAAAATCAGTACAAGTGCAGTAAGATTAGTTGATTCTTACTGCACGACAATAACCGGTTAAAAGTAAACTAAAAGTTAAAATTTATTTAAAACCTACCCAATCAAACTTTGGAAATTTTAGCAAACTATTTAACAAATTGGCAAAGCAAAACATTCAACAATTTAACTGTATGACGATAATATAAAAAATGCACAATGAAAAACTTCCAAATGATGACGATAATGAATAGACCCATTCAGGACGCTTCAAAAAGTAAATTTAACCAGTAGCGCGCTTACTCGCATAAACCTCGATAATATTTGCACTCTCGGAACGGGCATAAAAAGGATATTCAATTCCATCCTCCGAAAAAGCATAAATCAAAAATTCGCAACCGCCGCCCAACATCCCCTACCACGCGACCGGGGCAAATTCGAATCCGAAATCAAATTGAAAATCGAGTTGCCCACCTACGCGCCCGGATGCAAGCGAGAACGACGTTAGGGGGTCGGTTCGACTCTCACTAACCCCATTTCCATTCCCCACCCACACACGCGCGAGGTGTACATGACAACGCATCCCCGCATCCCCAGACGGGTGGTTGTGTTTCAAGGTCGCTGAAAGCCTCCCCTGGGCCTGCCAGAGCGAGACGGCAACACGTACAACAGTCGAGTGCAAGCGAATGCGCAAGAGAAAATCGATCTTGCAAGGGGTAGGGGAAACTAGGTGAAACGGTGTGACGTGCGCTGGGCATTGAATAGTGACTGCAATTAAAATTTAACGGCACTTTTTGGTTTCCTCTGTGCGGGATTACGATTTTTAGGAGCTATTTTGGACTTTATCGAGCTGTAACATTGCTTTACGTGACTATAGAAAACGTTAACCAACTAAACTTTAAGTTCAGACGACTAACACCCGTATTCTGAACCTTTAGCTAAGGCTTACATGTACCTCTGACATTTGATTGTATTCAATAGTAGGTATAAACATTTTTGATATTTGTAAATCAAATAAAATCAAAATGACAAAATCGATCTTGAATTCAATTATGTGAAACGGCTATAAAAAAAAAATAAGTCCAATACACCGCGAAATTTTTGTTAATTAAATAATAGCAATTTTTTATAAAAATAATTATCAGAACTAGAAAAATAACACGGCAGTTTCAGTTCAATACGTATATTTAAAAAAATGCATTTACTAACGATTTACAATGTTAAGTAATTAATGTAAAATTTAAACATTGATGAGTGTCATTTATCTATGTCTTTGTAAAGTTTAAAACAAATGAAACCCTCTTCAATTACCGGATCTTCCACCATACATGTACCTGCCACGTTACGAATAATTAGCTTCCCCACTCTGACACTGCATAAGATCGATTTTGGCTTCACCCTGAACGACTCAATAATGTCCCGAGGGGAAGCGAAGGTAAACCCAACCCTTCCGCATCCCTCATTAACGTCAATCGATACTTGCACACACCCCTAGTAATTAGCGACACACTAAACATGCACAACTACGAATTTTCCCGGGCCTAGCTAGCTTCAATGTACGTATAATGCACTGAGTATAGACAAAGGGGGTAGGTTGAAGTTACTCCCTGAGTCGGCGCCCGCTGGGCGGTTTTACCCCACAACACCTTGATTTTTCAAACTATGTGCGTGATGTTTACGAATAATTTCAGTACTTGCAGCCCGGATAAAGGGCCTTGTTAGTTTTTAGTGGCTCGTTCACGAATATGAGGTTTTCGTTAGTGAATATAGCCAAAATTTCGGTTATAAGCCTCCACAAACTGTTATGAAACTATGGCCTTACGAAAATTGGAATATTATAGATTTAGATCTTTCAAAAGGTTTTTACTATCGATAATTAAGGCTAAGCTAAACTTAGCACACACGTCACTACGTGTAATTAGACTTACGGCATAGCCTTTAATTCCATTAGAATTAAATAGAGTGTAAAGCGAGAGTTCTTTTAAACGTCTACATATTTATGCTCCCCCTTCATTTTATGTTCTCACTACTAGAACTCGTAGTCTTCATCTAAGGGATAGTCAAGATTACAATCTGTCGCCCTGGTTAAGTGCGGGGTGAAGGATGACGCTTGTTCTCGAAATACTTATTTATTGAAACATGCAATGTAAAAGGCAGTGATGATGACAAACTCGATACCAGAAAAGGTACGAGTCCTTGAAAGGTGCCTGCAGGTGAGACTGGAATCTGACGTAGATTTAAGATGTCAAAATCGAGGCTCTCACCACTAAGCCTAAGTTAATACGCATTAAAGAGTATTTCGGGACATTATTTTCTAATATTTTTACTGCACTGTTTTTTGTATGTAAATTTTATGTCATTGTTCACATTCTGTTGTGTAAATTGTACAGTTAAATTAAAAATAATATAGAATACTCGTTTCCTTGTTTTATGTTATTAATTAAAATTTTATCTACATTTATGTTACCTACGTATTATTCTCATTTAAGCTCAAGACGGAAATTGAAATGATTTAATCTAAAATAATTAGGAAGGCAATGTTGTGACCCATATTTAATCGGTATTTATTTAGAACTGGATAGTACTGTGTTTAGCTCAACACCAGACGTTATAAAGCAGAATATCTTATTGACTCAATATTAAGTAAAAAACATCTTCTTATTTTTTATTTTTTTTAACTTTATAGTTTACACTTCTCGCCTGATGTTAAACGACAATGCGGTCTACGATGGAGCGTGTTTACCTAGAAATAACCGATTCACTCTCGATTTGAAGACACAAAGATTGTAATCATCGGGAAAACCCACCAGGCAACGTACTCCACAGCCTAGACGTTCTTATCACAAAATTATCAAATCTCTTCGTTCGTTCTTTGAACATCAACCATGAAACGATGTCGCTTTTTCGAGCTACGAGCATTCCGATAAAAAAAGGGCAAGGTGGTATCAGATCATGCAAATCATCATTCAGAGAATATCATCACAAAGTTGATTTCTAGACGGGGTCATCAACAAACTGACAGAATTAAAGTGATGCTCTTGAATGTGATTTTAATTGTGATTTTTTCCAATTGTGGCTTTTTGGCTTATACTCGTACTTTTGGATTCATATAGTTTTAGTTTTTCCACAACTTTTCTATAATATCTACTCAGCTTTTTTTAGGCCAAATGAAGCTTTATCTCTATTGTGTTAGCGGTAAATTTCGCGTAATTGAAATTCCGTACAGGCTAGTATCAACATAATAACGTGTTAAGACTATGCATACAATCCGTCTTCCAATGGAGAGCTTCGCATTGTTGACATAAAACACGCGAAGGGTTAAACGCCACTTTACTTCACTATTCTACCGATAAACTATTCATCTAAATGACAGGCTCTGCTTGTAAACTATTTAACTTTATATCAAATTACAGAACTTTACTACTCTACTCACTACTTCAGTATTTAATCAACATATAAATAAAGAAGTGCGAATCTACTATAGTTTAAAAAAAAATGTTTTGATTTGCAATAATAATTTTAATATTGTTTAAATATATTGAATAAGTTGCATTTCTGAAGATGTCTATTTAATGGTTCAATTTCAGAAACAAACCTGCAGATTCGCTTAAAAATCACCTGTTACTAAGGTACCAAGCTGCCAAGGACCAAGAATTCTTTCATTTAGGCAATGTAAGTAAAAATGAGGTGAACTGTTTGATATGCATACCCAAAGCTGTAATTATAAAACTGTGTATAAATAAATACCTACATTGATGACAAAAATAGTACCAATTTTATTATTTAAAGTACAATGACGTAAAAGATAATAAATTTTAAAGACCTAAACACAATTTGTAGGCTCTAACCATCTGTACATTAACTGCAAACTGCCTTCCCAAACAAGCAGCAGCTATGTAAATTTAGTTTTCATTATAAAATTCAATTCTGAACACGATTTTATCGATCGTAACTAAAATAAAGCTGTAAATATGTCGTAAAAAGGCATTTTATTACACGTTAAACTAAGCGTCGATGCTTAACAGCGATTCCAAATCTTATGACAAGCTGAATTACGCGTAAAGTTGACATTTTCAGTACTATTAGGACATTACAATTCCTAACCTTGTGTACTCACCATCAATCTTTTTCGTGTTTGCGTGGCGCCACTGTCGAAGTACTGTATGATTTTAGATTTTGTTTCTAATTATGTAGTGCAAGATTTTCACCATAAGGTTTTAGAGGTGACACAGACTCTTTTGATTAAATAAACATTCAATTTGTGTCTTTACACCATAGGTCATGAAAATAAATCACCATCATCATCAGCTTATCCTTACCTCTCACAATACTCACAATACACTACTAATTTTATGTATTTTAACTTCAGTTCCTACCCGCCTGCTTGTCTTACGCATATCGTCACTCTATAGAATTAAAGAGCGTCCACTACTTAATAAAATAAATTATGTACGACCTTCAAAGTAATCTTTTGAAAAATGAACATCTGACGTTGATGACATATTTGACCATTGTATGATTTAGTGACAGAATCAAATTTCCCGATAAGTTCATCACAGGTCAAATTAGGAACAGGTTTCAAAACAAAATCTCGTCAGAATCAGCTAAATCATGGCGATGTAGCAAATAAATCGCATATATTGAGTTGCCTGAGTGGGTTTTTCCCGATA